>JAODXP020000013.1:9911325-9951325 GCA_027497455.2 Sardinella longiceps
TTATATTAGGATGTTACATCCTGGATGTTACATGTTGATAATGTTGATAATTGTGCAGTTTTTTTATAAGTGATATTAGCTGCATATTACTATTAGAGATAGATATGGTGCACTGATTGAGGATTTTAAAGAGCTGTCACACTCTACTACGTATTTAGCACTGCTAGCTATTTTTCGCAAAGGATAACCAGCACATTGAAATATAAAATTGAAATATATAATTGCAGTAATGTCAGCATGTTTTACAAAATACACAGGAAAGGTTAATTTACTGTATCTGCTGATAAATATCTGATAGTATGGAGATTTATGTGAAGTACCATGAAACTATTCCATCTTGGATACTCCAAGAAGTTGTTTTGATTGGTTGGCTATTCAGTACGCGGAGAGCTGCTCAGTGATCAGCAGAAAGCTGATTGGCGGAGTGAGGGAGTAGGCTGGGCAAAGGGGGAGTTGGGGAGGGCGGGCCCAGCAGGCAGCCCAACAGGAAGTGAGGTGTGCTGCTGCTCACCCAGGGAGCGTGTGTGTGGTCTGTTCACTCAGATGATGAGGTAACCGTGGGGAAGTTCTATGCCACCTTCCTGATACAGGACTACTTTAGGAAATTCAAGAAACGCAAAGAGGAGGGCCTGGTGGGTGTCCACCCTTCACAGAACAACAGCACAGCTATGGCCTTGCAGGTGAGTCGCAATTTATGGGTGTGTGTGTGCGCATGTGTGTGAGAGAGTGAGTGTGTGTGTGTCTGTGCACGCACACGCATGTAAATGCGTAGGCCAATAAGAATTTTTTAAACGTATTCTTTGCGATAAAAGTCGGTTCTTTATAGTTGTTGCATGAGTGACAGACAAAATGTGTGTGTGTGTGTGTGTGTGTGTGAATTTGATATATTATCTTCAAACAATGAACTCTCAAATGTACTATCTGTGGTTTTATGTGCGTTTCCTGTGCGTTTCCTGTGTGTTTCCTGTGCGTTTCCTGTGCGTGGTGTTTGTTGAGCTGGGTTGCCTGGCCTCTTGTGTTGTGTGTGGTGTAATTATCATGGCTGATAATTGATCTTGGTTGTGAGGGCTTCTTTTGTGTGTGTCCCGTCCAGTCCAGTCCAGTCCAGTCCAGTCCAGTCCGAGGACTCTTCCAGTAGCCCATGTTTTTGCCTCATCCTCATGGTCCAGTGTGTCCAGTGGTCTCTCCAATCCATCCACCCCCTTCACCCTTTCATCCCACTGACTCAAACCCGCAGCGGTGTCTCTCTGCCCCTGCCCTGACTGACCACACACGCGGTCAATCCCCATCACATACATTTTATGTCATGTCCAGCTAACGGGCTTAGCACTGCCCAAGTGACGTACAGTAGCACCACCACATGTCTACTCTGCCATCAAAACACACTGCTGCTGGTTATTAGCGTATGTTTTGTTTGGCAAAGTGCGGAGTGGATGTCACTGGAGTGTGACTAGTCATGCTCACTCAGTTCAAAAAGTACCGTAGGCCAAAAAATAAATAAAAAAAGTCCAGAAGGAAGAGTTGTCTGTTAAGTCTTGTCTCCGACATTTTGTCAGTCCAGCGGTGTCCCGTCCAAAGGTCCCGTCCTGTCTCAGTGTGTGTGTCTGTGTGTCTGTATGTCTTCTCGTCCGTGATGTTTGTCTCCTTCGCCCCCCCATGTGGGCTCTTAGCACTTCTGTTGTCATGGTTTCAGGCCGGCCTCCGTACGCTGCATGATATCGGGCCAGAAATCCGCCGAGCGATATCATGTGACCTGCAGGACGAGGAACTAGTAGACTTTATGCCTGACGAGGACGAGGAGATTTATAGGGTAAATGACTCCTTACCACGACATCATAGGGTCCCTCTCACAGATTGTCATCTAGAAGGTGTTATTACACCTTTATTAGCACTCTATTACACCAGCTGCTCTCACACATACTTTAAAAATGTCCCCTGGGGAATACATTCCTGGAGAATTCTGATTTAGCTTGTTCACATCTCTTAAAAAGTGGATAATCAGTGGCATGAGTAACTGTAGCTGTGCAGCGTGTAGGTGTGTGTAGGTGATCAGCTGTAGACTGGAGAACTTTATGGACAACTAAGACATAACTCCTCACTGGCATCTTTTGTTTGAGTTCTTCTCAAGTTGAGTTGAGCTGAGTTGAGTTGAGATGAAGGAGAGTGGGGTTGTCTCTTCATCTGATTCACACATATACCATATGCCATCCAACCAACTTTTACCGCTTCTGTTCTGCCCATGAGATGTGTAGAGAGTATCACAGGAGATGTCAGAGAGAGCTCCCTTAACCAGGACAGACACAGTAGTGCAGTGGTTTTGTGCCAGTGTTCTAGAATGATCCGTATCCCTGTCAGCTGACCTTTTGACTCTGAGCCTTCCTCCACAGCGCAACGGTGGCCTCTTCGGCAACCACGTCAATCACGTGGGTCACCACGGCATCCGGCCGCCGGGCCACCAGACCAACGCCACCCAGCGCCCGCTCCAGGTGCAGCCGCCGCCACACTACGCCCACATGGATCAGCCCGTGGGCCGTCTGGGCCGCGCCATGGCACAGCATCACAACAACCATGGCCCGCCCCACCCGCACCACCATCACCACCACCACCACCACCACGGCAACCACCACCACCACCATCACCATGGCAACTCCTACGGCAAGTCGCCCAAGTCCACTAACATCAACCTCAACAACGCCAACGTGTCCAGCTTGCCCAACGGCGGGCACCACCGCTACTATGAGCACCTACCGCCCAACGGCTATGTGGGTGGCTCCTATTATGACTATGACAAGCCCAGGACGCCGCGCGGACAAAGGTGATGAATGCGCAGTCCTGTGTGGGGAGCCCCTGCTTGTGTTGTGTGTTTCATTTGTCAGTGTTGCTGTGTCTAATCTGTGTGTGTGTGTTTCTGAGAGGGTTTGTGTGTGTGTGTGTGTGCGTGTGTGTGAGTGAGTGTGTGTGAGTGTGCGTGTGTGTGCGTGTGTGTGCGCGTGTGTGCGTGTATGTGTGTGAATAATGCAGCTTAAATCCTGAGAAGGAGACTAGCCTTTAGAGCGTCAGAATTTTCTTTGAACAGACATTTTTAACTTTAAACTCCTCACCCATCCACACATGACGCATTTTGACAAATCACTCATTTTCTCACAGACAGGCTTGTATTGCCTCCAGTCACTCAGGTCATTACTGCCATCCATGACTGCAGGCATTAAGAAAACTATTTCCTCTGGGGCCATCTTGCTCTCCTCCAAATCACTTTTTCATTCTGCTCTTCACATACATTTTTGCCTCATATCTTTGGACATTAGCCCTATCCTAGAGGAGAGGTGACTCCTCAATAGGCTTCTTCTTTTAGATCATAAAGCCATGTGCCACAATGTTGCAGAAGTTCTGTCTAAATTGTGAAGACGTGATGAGGTGTAGTAACATCACATCAGAGTAGGTCGAAAAATTACTAAATAATAGATTTTTTGTTTTGCCTCATTATTGGGCCAATAAGAAAACAAATAGTCCCTGTATCAAACAAGCCAAAGCATTTGTCACCGCACAGGCCTATGTCTCTACATTTACATGAGGATTTCTAGATGCCCGTGACTTGAGAGACATCAGTAAAATGCCTGGTTATGCTCTTGGCGGTGTCTTACGGGGCAGTAACACAGACAGCTTAGCTGTGACTGAAAGCAGGTGCATTAGTAACAAGACTCAAAGCATCCTCTCATATCTCCATTCCCACTGCTGCTGCTGCTGCATTCTCCCACCCCCCACCACTGCACATATATACGTATGTGGTATATGGCCCATATACTGGATATACTGATATATATGTCACCCCCTCACCACCGCTCCCTTTTCTTTTTCTCTCTTCTCTCCCTCCTCTTTTCTTTCCTAACCAAATGCTTTCTCTCAACCATCTCTGCTCGCCGGACAGAAGGCGCTACTATGAGACCTATATTAGGTACGTCTGTGGATGTCAGGAAGACATTTTTGTCAGGCACAACTAGCTACAGGAAATCTGTAGTAATAGTAGTAGTAGTAGTTGTAGTAGTAGAATAGTCACTGTCCTGCCGGTCTGGCCAGCAGGTGGCAGCATCGTGTATCGGTGCTGGGGTAGCGAAGGCCTAGCGCACGCCTTCCTCTCCCTGCATCACAAAGGGGATGCTGGGAAGCGTGTGTGGCCAACGCTCGGCCGAAGTGCGGGGAAGGAGGGGTGACTGTGAAGTGAAATGCCCAGATCAGGCTTGCTGTCTGCATGCGTCTGCAACGAGAGGAAGAGGAGGAGGAGGAGGAGGAGAGTGGTGATGAGTATGAGGAGGAGGAGGAATGATGAAGGAATGAATGGCTTGCCTTAAAGGATGACTCCATTTATATCTGAATTGAATAAGTAAATTTTCCTCCCTTGGAGAGCTTTGAAATAATAATTATGTCCAAAGAACTAGAGCCAGTCCAATGCTGCTGAGTCGTCCTTTAAGAGATGGTAGTGGAATGTTGCTCGAGGATGTTTTGTTGGAAGGCTTCTCACTGTCGTGTGGATGAGGCTGTGCTCGTGCAGGCTCAAGGCTAATTTGGCATCCACCCTTACCGCCCACCTCCCCTAACCCCACCCTAACCCCCCCTAACCCCACCCTGCCTAACCCCAACCCCACCCTCACCTTCTCCCCTGGAGGTGAATGTCTGCATGGCACTGCATGGTCAAGCTGCAAACGCCTCCCTATGTCACTCTGGCGCACACCGCTGACCTCATCTCCCTGTGACCACTGACTCACCTGCAGGTCACACGCAGGCGACAGGCGACGGCCCACCATCCGCAGGGAGGAGGAGTTTGACGAGGACCGCTTCTCAGCCGAGTACTTCAGTGGAGAGGAGTTCTATGAGGAGGACAGCATGCTCTCTGGAGACAGGTACAGTCCCCACACACATACACACTCTCACACCCTCTCTCTCTCTCTCTCTCTCTCTCTCTCTCTCACACACACACACACACACACACACACACACACACACACACACATTCACATAACTGCTCCTCTGTAACTCAACTTTAACATTATACTCAACTATGTTTAGTTTCAACAGTATGTAATGCCTGCAAATTTCAGGCAGCCATTTAATATTAATGCATGTTACATGTTGATAACAGAACTACATGTCAATCTAGTTGAGGTTAAAAAAAAAAAAAAAAAAACATACTCAGTTCAGCTTTGCGGCCCTGATTGGCTCTGAACAGCCTTTAGGTTTTGGGCTTTGTTGGGTTCTCAGAACTCTCTGGAAAGAAACCAAACGTCTGAATTTGTTGATTGAGGCATTTGGAGGTCAGTTATTTCTGTAGCAATGCTCACTGGAGTGAGAAATTGACTGCTGCCACACCTAAAGAAAACTTTGAGACTAAACACACAGTCTCCAAACTGATGCTTGTAAGCTGGGAGGGAAATTCTTTCATGTAGTAATAATCTTTGTCAAACTATCGATGTAGTTTGGTAGCTAGTCGTGCAGTGGAAAGCACAGGAAGTCATTAAGGAAACATAAAGAGCCTCAGGGCTATTGGAGAGCGCTTTGGGTTGCGTTGGCGTCTTGATCACCCTGACAGTTACTGTACATGGCTAGCCAGCGATGCTGTTTTGAGTTTGATGGGAAGGACTAGATTGGAAGTACTTCCTGTCTAACCAAGTCAAGGGGATCAAGTCATTTCAACCGTACGTACTGTCCATAGGAAGATGAAATAATGATTTACCATGGATCAAGTAGGGTTTCTTTTAAACTACATAAATAGACATTCAAGATAGGCTACATTATGTAGTGTAGTCATTGAAGTTAAACATAAAGTGCAGCGATTACTTAAAGGTATTTTACCGACGAGGGACAACACAGACAACACAAGACAGGGCATGAGTAGACTTACGCAGCAGTGGTTATAATCAGTAAAATTCATAGTGGCATAAGTAGACTTGTAACAGAGAAGTGACTTATAAGTTGAGTTCACAGTGAGGTGGAGATAGAACGTATACATTTAAAAACAAAATGCGTTGAGGGCATCTGAAGGTGTGGCCAAAGTTGTGTAGCCTTTGAGGCAGTCATGTTGAGGCATACCTGGACAGGTATCCAAACAGCGACCAGGAGTATGAGACACCCAGGGGTTACCATCATCCCGACAGTTACTATGACGATGATGAGCAGCCCCTGTACCATGACTCCCGGAGGTCTCCGAAGAGAAGGCTACTTCCTCCCACGCCGCAAGGTACGTTCTGACGGACATGTCATCTTCTCATCTTTTTGTTCAAACTTTTCCTTCGCTTTTGTCGTCAGTCTTTCCATCTCTTAATTTACCCTAGGACTTGTGGCAAGTTGTGACATGATAAAATGGACTTTAGACATTATGTGTGTGTGTGTGTGTGTGTGTGTGTGTGTGTGTGTGTGTGTGTGTGTGTGTGTGTTTAAAATTCCCTGCCCTCATCTCACTCTCTGTCTGTTGTGGTCACACACAGGCCACAGGAGGCCGTCCTTCAACTTTGAGTGTCTGCGCCGACAAGGTAGCCAGGACGACCTGCCCCACCAGCGCACTGCTCTACCTCTTCACCTTATGCAGCATCAGGTACTAACACTTACACTCACACACACACACACACACACACACACACACACACACACACACACCTCACCAGCGCACTGCTCTACCTCTGCACCTTATGCAGCATCAGGTACTAACACTTACACTCAAACACACACACACACACACACACACACACACACCACACCACACACACACACACACACACACACACCTCACCAGCGCACTGCTCTACCTCTGCACATTATGCAGCATCAGGTACTAACACTTACACTGACACACACACACACACACACACACACACACACACACACCTCACCAGCGCACTGCTCTACCTACTGCTCTACCTGCAGCATCAGGTACTCACTCTCTCTCTCTCACACACACACACACACACACACACACACACACACATCCTTCTTTTAGTGCATTTGTATGTTTATGTACAGTGTGTAAACATGTTATTTCCTATGAACACGTGAACATGACTTTCCTTATTCCGTGCTACTGCTGCTACCTGTGCAGGTGATGGCTGTTGCGGGGCTGGACTCCAGCCGGGCGCACCGCCTCTCCCCCACCCACTCCACGCGCTCCTGGGCCACGCCGCCCGCTACGCCAGCCAGCAAGGACCGCTCGCCCTACTACACGCCGCTCATCCGCGTGGACCGGCCCCTCCGCGACAGCGCCAGCAGCAGCCGCACCTCTGTGCGCAAGAGCTCCTGGTACACGGACGAGCACGAGTACCAGCAGCAGCAGCAGCAGCAGCGTGGCGGCAGCACCTACTCGCCCGCACACCTGCAGGTGCCCCCCGAGTTCCGCAACCAGTACCACCAGAAGAGGGGCAGCGCCACCAGCCTGGTGGAGGCGGTAAGACACACAGAGTCCAGTAGAGGCACATAGAACTGCTTAGAGCTCAGCGCCGGCTTAGCCTGACATAGCTTGACCATAATACTGCTGTTCATCTGAATTCATGGTCTGGAGGTTCTTTAACCTGACGTGATTATAGGGCGGGGTGGGAGGGCATTCAGTTCTTGTTTGAAGCAATTGAACAGCTCGTCTAATCAGCTTCACTTATTGGCCGGTAGTCTCTCTACCGATGTAAACCCGCCCATGAAGACCGTCCCCAGACCATGGATGAACATTCGTATTATGGGCGGGCTATGTCAGGCTAGCGCCGGCTGCCAGTAATGGAATGATCTGTAGTTTGGTTATAGAGATACTGTATGCCACCTTTTTTTATGAAAATTAGTTATTCAACCTCATACCTGGAGTTACATTGTAAAAGCAGTCTGGTCTCAGTGCATGCATTTTCCTAGTATATAGTGTGGTAACTGCAATTAGCTTAGCATAGGCGCTGGAATGTAAAGTAGCCAAAGACTTGCTATCCTGCTACTTTACATTCCAGCACCTATGCTAAGCTAAAGCAAAAACTGGCATATCCCTTTAATGCAGGTGTGACCTGTGTCTGTGGCTTTACTGATCTAAAACGCTCTTTCACTTCAAACTGATGAAAAAGTGATTCCCTTCATTTTGGACCTCAGAAGCTGAGACAGTAACAGTGTGGTCACCCTGCTGTAATGGAATGGCATCAAACTCATTTTGATGATACAGTCCACTGATAAAGTCCTCTCTCTCTCTCTCTCTCTCTCTCTCTCTCTCTCTCTCTCTCTCTCTCTCACTCACTCACTCACACACACACACACACACACACACACACACACACAATGCTGCTCTCTCCCGTTTGTTTTTGCAGTGGGTGTGTAATCCAGATGGTGTTCAGAAAGTCATAGATAAGTCTCTCACACACAAAATAGTTAGTCTGACATTGGTTGCAACATGCAGCTCGGCCATTTTGGCTTTTTTGCACTGATTAATTCCCCATTTTGGATGCACTGATTAATTGATTAAAATTGATGACAAAGAGAGTGAAAACTACTTCTCCCATACTGTTGAATAAATGAATATCTATTAATAGGAATAGGCTGTTGTAGGTGAATGGATGTGTGAAATCACTGCTGTGAAGTGTAATAGCACAAGACAAATTATGTGATGTGTGTGTGTGTGTGTGTGTGTGTGTGTGTGTGTGTGTGTGTGTGTGTGTTCTTGAAGGTCTTGATATCAGAGGGTCTGGGACGATATGCTAAGGACCCAAAGTTTGTGGCAGCGACTAAGCATGAGATCGCCGACGCCTGCGAGATGACCATCGACGAGATGGAGAGCGCCGCCAGCCACCTGTTAAACGGCGGCATCCCGCCCGTGGTCAACGGGGTCAACATGTTCCCCATCCTCAGCCCGCAGGACTATGACCTCCAGGACGTGTCGGCCAGCTACAGCGACGAGGAGCCCGAGCCACGGCCGCGCTACGAGGAGGACCTGGCCGACGAGATGATCTGCATCACCACGTTATAGCAGCCCCAGGGCCGACAGACAGACACTTTTGCCCCACAGTGAGCAGTCTTCCCTGGGGAAAGGGGCACCGCAAACCCCAAACACACATGACTTCTAAGCAACTCTATGAACCAGACTGCAATGCATCTACTTGCTCATGACCAAAAGAAGTGCCTTTTGAAATGAAATAGAAAGGCACCTGGATGACAGACTGTATGGTCCCCCCCCTTCCTCCCTGTCTCCTCCTCCTCCACCCCCCTACCCCCCAAATATGCCTGCCTCCCCCACCGCTCGCTCGCAAGCCCTCCAGCTCCTCTGCCCCGCTTGCCTGCCTGCCGAGGGGATTCCCCGCCCACTGTCCCGTTGCCTGGAGACCCAGCTTCCTCCCTTCTGGACTAATGGTGATGATGCTAATCCTTTTTGGGAGGGAGCGGGCCTGACGTCCAGCAGTCTGAGGATGACGCACGATTGGCCAGCTTGTGCTGTCACCTCGAGTACGAGGGGGGAATGGACCAATAGCGGGGATACACGATACAAGGGGGGTTGGGCTTTCTATATATACAGTATATATTATTATAATTACTATTATTATGATTATTATTATTATTATTACTATTACTTTTAGGTGATGACAATCAGATTTAAGATGTCATTACCTCAGTCACTTTATTAAGAGTTTGCATATCAAGCACGTTTTCAATGCAAGCAAAAAGACAGGCATATCCCCCCTCCCCCCCCCATGCCCGCCCAATCTCCTGACTATGTTTTCTAAGCTTCACTTTGACCCCTTCAAATATTTTTTAAAATGTTAATAACAGGAAATATAAAATAGCGAAGAACAATAAGAGTTTAAAACCTGCTACCCGTTTACAGTAAAAGGAAACAAAAAAACAAAAGAATATATCATACCTACCTATTGAGTTATCAAACTGGATATACTTTTGAAGAGATTTCAGCATTTGTGTTGAATGCACTAGCCTACAGGTTATTTTTCAATTTTACAATAGTCTGTTTAATATTTCATAATAAAGTTACTGTACATTACTTGTAATGTATATAAAAATGAAAGAACAATTTGTATAGAGACATTCTATATTTTGAAATTATGTACGGTATGGGGGAAAAAAAAAAATCAGCAATATTGACTCTTGTTCACGTTCTCATCCTGAAAGAGAGACGGCTTTTCTTTCTTTTCCTAGGTACTGTACTTCAGGATGGATTAGCCTGCTGTGTTTCCTCACATATGCATTTCTCACTTTTAGACTCTACCATTTCTCAAACGTTTTCTTTCATTTCAAGAGGGTGTGACATCTGCATGGGATTATGACGATCGTAATATTTTTTTTTTCCACATCTGTTTCCACTTGCAAAAAAAATGAAGAGAAATATAAGAGTGTAGAGCATCCCTCCCCCCAAATCAGCCAGCCTGTGCTTTCTAAAGCAAGAGCTCTTCCTTCCTTCTAGCCAGGCTCACCTGTAGGGCTTTGACTGCGGTGTCTCCTAAACAGGTCTCTGCTCCCGAGCCAGAGCATGGGAGCCTGTACTGTACTGGTCTTGTCTGTTTCAGTGAGAGGAGGTTCCCATCCGTAGGTCTAACGTTGGGTGGCTTGCATCTTTTTTTTTTGCAAGGAAACGCAAGCAAATTGGGGTTCCATGTAAAAAAAAAAAAAATGCATTTGTGCATTGACAATGCTGCTCAGTTAGTCTCTAATTTAACACACACACACACACACACACATATTCCTATGTATTTGAAGCTTCACCAGGTCCCAGCTGTCAGTCAGAGATGCCTTCTCCATTGACTTCTGCTCAGGATGTGCAGGGTGGGAGAGAGCGTCCTAAACCATGCCAACAAGGAGCACACCTTTTGACCTGCTTTCTGTCCCCTGATTGGTTAGGCTTTCCCCAGCATCCTTTCCGATTGGCTGAGAGGATTGGGTCCTCTTTAGGCTCTTTGGAACTGGGCTGTGCTGTGGGGTGGGGGTGTGGACGAGTGGCATGCTGGACCTGCTTAGATGGAGATGGAGAGCGCTAAGCAATATTAAAACCCCTCTCTCTTCCTTCCTTTCTCTCTCTCTCTCTCTCTCTCTCTTTCTGTATCTCTCATTTCTTTCTCATCTCTTTCTCTCGCTCACTCTCTTTCTCTCTCCTTTCTCTGTGTCAGGCTTCTGCAAATACCTCCTTAAGTGCAGGGGAAACATATCAGTGTTTTGATCCTTGTCCCTCTGTACCTTCCCAGGCACATGTATGTGAGACTGCGGCTAAGGCTTCACCACCTAGAGAGAGAGAGAGCCATTTTAAAGCTGCTGTAAGCAAGCTGCTGTTAGCTGACATCTGCCACACTTAGCCGTCTACTGCCTGGCTTGAATGTGCTGCGCGCATGGAAAACCTGGTCTAGGCAGAACGCTCATCTCTTGGCAAGTGCCCTGATTGATTATTGCAGTCACGCTGAGATTAAGTTGCTGAGCTGCTAAAGTTGCGCTAGAGTAGAGTTGCTGATGATCACAGTGCCGGCGAGCGAGAGAGTCGCAAAAATGCACAAACGCTTCAGACCCCCACAGGAGAATCTGTTAGCATCATGCTATCAACATGTTGGATTTTTTCTTCAGAATTCCCCACCAGGCGCTTACAGCAGCTTTAAAAACAAGACAAAACAAAAACTTCTGCCACACATAGCTGTCAGAGAGGGAGACACTTAACCACTTTAATGAAACAACATTGATTAAAACAAAACAGTATAATGAAGGCGCTGCCTTGGAAAATGTAATTTAATTTCAGCACAGGTTGCTGTACAGTATGTATGGCAACAGGGGGCCTATGGAGCTAGTGGTTGCTGATGAGTGTGAGTGGTGTGTGTGCGTTGCGTTGAGGGCGAGTAGGCTACCGTGCTCCTCAGTAAGCCCAATACTGAATCTCATGAATCTGGGGGGCCTCCACTGTGTGCACACTGAAAGGGCTCTTTGACTTGTTTGTGAGAAAAATCTAATCTATGTGGTCTTTATGTCGATGTTGTTAAAGGACCAATGCGCATTCCAGGCACATTGTACTATTCGTAGCAATTACTGGTAAAAAAAAATATATATGAAAATATGCATTATTTTTAAACACTTTTCAAGAAAAAATGTGTTATACTAAAGATAAGAAGATCTTACTTTTACCTCATGTCAGGGACTCCTGAGAAAATGAAAAAAAAAGAAAAAAGATTTGGTTCATTCTATACCAATGGGATTTAAATATTAGCACATTGCTGTTCGTCTTTGCACAAATAACTGTATAGTGCTTTTTGTTTTGTTTTCTTTTTTTTCTATTGAAATCTTTTGTGTATTAAGGTGAGAGAATTTTGTACTTTTTCCTGTGACTGTGTGTATGGTTTAGTGGAATCTGTCTTAGTCATTTGCATCCCACCCTACTATGTTGGGGCAGTGAGAAAAGGAAAGTGATGAAAAATAAAGGTGCATTCTTCCTCAGTAACACAAACAGGTTGGCAGGTTAATGAAAAAAAAATAAAAATAAAATACTGGCGACACTCACGTTTACAGATAAACACCTGCTAATTTCAACATTTTAATGTTTTCATTGCATAATTACTACTCCTGATATTACTATTGTTAGTATGATTATTATAATGATTATGATTATTATTGAAGCTGTAATAATAATACAAAAAAAAAAAGATTCTGTATCATATGTACAATAATGACGGACAGATCAGTGGTAATGTTCTCTACTTGAAGGTCATGATATTTGCTCTTTAATGTTTTTATTCAGTAAAAATAATTTCCCCTAGTAGCAGATCATTTATGAATTTCCCTCTAGGTTTTGTATCAATACATTTTTTGTATTTTTCCAATTTATTTTGGCCTGGAATTGATCTGAATCGATGCTGAAATTTTATTTTCTAATGATTATTACTGAATAAACTTGCACTCAAATTCTGTGTATGTTTTAATACTGTCACAAATACAGACAAACACATTATCAGACATTTACTGTAGCCCTAAATGAATCTAGTAGGCCCATGTTTGTCAAGGCATAAAATATTTATTTTTCCTTCATGATCCAAATGAACATTGATATGATTGAAAAAGAGAAAGAGCTAGTAGTCAACTACGTTTTCTAAACAATCCACACTATTGCTAATTACCTCCATCTGCTATCAATTGAATAACTGCTATTATTATTATTATACTAAATATTTAAAAATATATGATATTTACGTATATGTGGACCATCTGAGTACCATATTCCCAAAGGGTCCCATTCTGTAGTCTGTTGTCACTTGGTTGCCAGAGAGATCCTTCCGGAGCCCAAGTAGTCCCAAGGCCAGAGGAGCAGGGACAAGAGAACAGAGCAGCTGCTGCTTATTGTGAAATTAAGAGAAGAAAATAGTCCCTAAAAGGACCCACCTATAAGCACATCCTCCTTCTCATCCCCAACCATTTCAGCCTTTACCTTTATTTTGTTTTTTATTATTTTTTTTATTTTGTTCATCTCTTGGCTCTTCTGCGCTGCAATATAGGAATGAAGAAATGATTGAGAAAGACGAGCCAAAACTAACTTGCACAGTAATGTTCACAGCTCAGGAATGCCTACTTCTTTACTGACCTACTGTATGAAAACAACTTAAAGGAATTATCAGGAGTGAATCAACACGTAGCCCTACTGTTTTATAGTGTCAAGCGCTATTGATAGCCACCTCAATCACTCGATTTCATGCAACGCAGACTGAGATGGCGAAACGGCAGCTAACGGTAACAGTATGGGGCATTTCAAAATGAAAGCAAATCGATTAGGTTTCGTTTTTGACATGCCTCGTTCAGTTAGTGTTAGCTGCTGTTTTGCAAACTCAGTCTACGATGCACGAAATTCAATCATTGAGGTGGCTTTCAATAGCGCTTAGCAGTAGAAAACAGCAGGGCTACGTGTTGATTCACTCCGGATAATTCCTTTAATACTGTACAACTTGGAGAGACACTATCAACACCATGAATATGCACATCAGCACTTTGATCAGTGGTCAGGAGCATTAGCCAAATACCAAACGCTATATAATAACCATGGAAGCCTTCAGATGCTGCCAGGCCAGGTGTGCCCCTTCAGGTGTGCTTCTCTCCCTCGTTGTGGCTGCCTCACGCCTCAGGTGAGACCCGATTGCTGATGGTGGAGACGGTTGTTTGTTCCGCCTCGGACTCCTCCTCCTCCAACAGTCTCCGCCCACAGAACAGGAATGGCACGGCATACTTCTGGAACTGAAGAAACAAGGCCGATGGCATCTCAGACATCGGTACCACTTTATAATAACCGTCTTCTATAAATGGTTATTAAATAGCTTATTAACATCAGTAAGAAGTTAATTGGAAAGTTTGTGGTTTCAACCAGTTAGATGATTTAATTTCATCAGGTTTTTCCATTTTATCATTTAGCCATAACAAACTGTAAACTAACTGTTAACTTACTACCTAAATAACTATACTGTAGAATTTCTGTTAATTACTGTTACCTAACTGTTAACTGTTATCTATTAACAGTTAAATAATTACATACTGATGTTAAAAAGCAATTTAATAACCATTTATAGAGGATGGTTATTATAAAGTGCTACCCAGACATCTTTCCTACCACAGCAGCACATGGCATATGCTTTGATATTCATATGGAGGCCCAGATTATTTGCCCATTCTACAGCAAAATGTGTGGCTGGGCATATTTGTTACATATTACTTGATGTGAGATTTGGATATGATCATAATTCTAATTTTCTGGTACCTTCTTACCTGTTTATTCATAAAGATGTAGATCAACGGATTGTAGACTGTGCTGCTCTTAGCAAGGTACACAGGCAGCATGGCAACAAGTGGGCCAATTTTGACCTCGGGATCACACACAACTGTCAGGGCTAGCACTGAGTAGGGCATCCAGCTGATCAAGAATGCCATCACCATGGCAACAACCATCCACGCTACCTTGGCCTCAGCTTTAGCAGCAGCGCCTCCACTCATCTTAGCCACCTGCACACATATAGCATAGCATAGAACTCACTGGCATTTACACATGCTAGGGCAGCTCTTCTGGCACTTTTGCTACATGGTTTTCACCTACAGTAGCTTCTGATTTAAAACTTTGTGCTTAAACTCTTAAGAAATTAGGCTGGTGGACACACATACACACACACATATGCAACTTGATCTGCAACATACATTTGATTTAACTCTTCAGCTTAATATGGCCACAAAGCCTTTATCCACTTTGTTTGCCAAGATGGGAAGCCAATCAATCCCTGAAAGCATGAAAGTGGACAGGTGTTTTGTCTTGAATTATAACCCACCCAACTCTGTCTGGACTTTGCAAGTATCATCTGAATAGTTTGGTCTGATTGGTTGCAGATCTGTCCAATAGCATGCAGAGGCATTTGGTCTACCGAATGTTTTCATTCTGCCTCTGGGAAGTGGGAGAGTGCCTGATGAAGAACCAAACAGTTCAAAATGTTGCCTGTTTTTAATATTGTAGTTTTGTAACTTGGAGCTGCAGCAGTGTGCGGATCGTTTCTTATTTTTAAGTGGGAGATACAAGCAAATTATCCACACTGAACTGAATCTCCAATTGAGGAGGTTGTGACAACCAAGCTAAAGAAGTGCCTTGGCTAGTAAGAGGGCAAAAAGGTACTTATCATTATCACCATCGTCAATCAACATCATCTTTATTTACATATAACTTTTCAAAAACAAAGTGAAAGTGTAGCACCTCACCTTTCGTAATGTCCAGAGCAGCCAGGTGTATGACATCACAATGAGTGCAAAAGGGACAGCAAAGCAAAGCAGGAAGTAGCAGATGATGTAAGAGACGTTGCCTGGCTGCCGGCTGTGCCAGTCTGGTCCGCAGGATGTCTTGACACCTTCCAGTGCGTAGGCCCCCCAGCCAAAGAGAGGAGGCGTGTTCCAAATCAGAGACCACACCCAGGATAAGGTGACACCCATCACTGCATGCCACCCTTGGAACTTGATGCTCCCAAGTGGCTTACACACCACAAACAGACGCTCCACAGCAATCAATGCCACAGTACACAGAGCGGTGATGCCTGAACACCCCAAAGAGAGACACAACATTCACATACTTTAATGGAAGAGGAACAAATGCAGGACACATTCTAATATAAACACCAACATATTGGTGGTCAGTATGGTGAGATTTTTTTACATTTTGAATTTCTGCTGGATGCAATAGCACATTTTCCAAAATCCTGTATCTCACTCAGAAATGTTATAATAACCCAGCCCAGTTCAACACACTTAATCATAAAGATAACTCGCCCCCACACACACCCAGCAGGCCTAATACTATAGCAGTGCAATATTTACACACTTTACAGTATCACCACTGTGTCACCTCCACCATAGCCACAATGGACCTTGTACTGCATTTTATAAATATTTTCCCAGGTGTGGGTGGGGGGAGGCATGCTTAAGATTTTAATGTAAATATAGATCTAGATTCTAGAACTGATGTAGGACAAAATAATATGTAAAATATGTTTGGCTGAAACATGTTCACATACTGATGACTACACAAAGAAATCTGTCAAGAGAGAGCCCAGAGAAAAACCTGCTAGTGACCACCGGTCACTATTTTGACTAACACTTCTTACAACTGTTTATCTAGAATTGTTTTGTTTAAAAAGAATAATGGATCAAATCAAAGGGACACTAATGATACATGATTCACATATTTTCATGCATGGGAAAATTTGGGATTAAACAGGCTGATTTCACATGCCTTGAGACAGATTACTAACCTTTGTAAAAACAGATAAGTATGAAGTATACACTATGACCGACTGTGATTTAAAAGAAGAAAAATAATACTTATCTCACTCATACCTACAAAAAAAGAAAAGTAATACTTATCTCACACATACCTAGAGCTTCTCACTCATTCTCATACTAAATCAAAAGTACTTATCATTAAAAGTCAAAAGTAAATATGAACTAACAGACAGGAATAATAGAAAATAGAAAATTAGATGTCCCCCTATACCCCCTCCAGGCACTCACCAAACAGAGCCACAGAGAATCCCTCCAGAATGCAGCCTCCCCGCCCCATGATGTGGTGGCCCGCTGCGTTGGACAGTACGGCGGGCACTCCACCCATCAGCGCTGTGCCCAGGTCAGCCACTGCCAGGTTCACCAGGGCATAGTTGAGGGGCTGCCGAAGCTGGCGGTGCCGAAGCGTCACGATGATCACAGTCACATTCAGGACGATGGCAGTCGTTGTCACAATTCCCATAACGACGGAGAGGGTGGTGTAGCCGTAGCGAGGGAAGAAGAAAGGTTCCACTGTGGGGTTATCGGTGGTCGAGATGGATGATGATGAGTCTGAGGTAGAGTTGGAGAAAGTGTAAAGTTCTGTTAGGTTCTCTATTGAAGCCATTACCAAAGAGGGGATGGTAACACTCTCAAACCCAAGAGTGCTCTTCCAAAAGTCTCCGCAAGTATGACTCTGATACAGCAAAAAAATAGTCTGAAAGCAGTAATGAAGCGGGAAGATTGACAGGGAGGTAAGGTGCTTTAAGTAAGTCAGGACGTGTGTAAGATCCGGATAGAAATCAAGCTAATTCCTGATCTTCTTCCCTTGATTAGGTGCTAATGCTCTGCTCTGCTCTGCCGTGGGCTTATCCTCAGGGGCAACTGAGGTGGCCTAGGACTGGAGTGGGTTAATGTGTTGAATACTGTGTGCAAGCTCACCTTCTAGTCTTGGGAGTGACCCAAGATATTTATGGGCTTTTTTTGCCTTTAATCGGATAGGACAGTATAGAGATGGACAGGAAACAAGTGGGAGAGAGAGATGGGTTGGGATCAGGAAATGACCTCAGGTCGGACTCAAACCCGGGTCCCCAGAGTAATGGTATGATGCTCTAGCCCACTGAGCCATGGCACCCCTGTTAAAGAGCATTTTACCATTCACTGGATTGTCATCTTTTACTTCTCACTCTGACAATCTCCTTAGGCCTTCTTACACATGGAAATGCAAGTGGAGTGTCAGAATTTAGAATCAGAATTTAGACAAGCCACTATATTTAATATCCCACTACATAGGCTATATCTTTTATCTTATAGATCTATATTATAGTAGCCTATCTTATAGGGTGGGTAATATCTTAGTTTAAGTCATTTGTAAGCATTCTCTGGAATGCAAATTTAATGCAATTCATTCTATTTCAGACAGACTTGCAAAAGAGTGAGTAATGGCAGCCTCATCCAAATCATGTTAATTATGCACATTCTGAAATACACAATAGAGCATTTCTAAACCAAAGAGAACATGTGTCCTTTTCTCAGAAGCATTGGGGAGGTTGGCCACTTATTCTTAAACTAATTGAATTGAGAGGCGAGGAGGTGGATTATCGTGTGTAGGCTTAGGCCAGATGAGCGCGGGAGCGCGGAGTCTTGTGTGCGGCGGCTCCTTCCTTTCGGTCCATCCCCAAGCTCTTTATCGCCGCGTTCCAGCCGCAGCACCCCTGATGTATGATGTAATTACAGAGCTAATCACAAGCCCTTGCGACGGGTTACAGTCCGTGGAGGCCCGCGATATATCAGCGTTCCTGGGCACCCCCAACATCATTATCAGACGCTAATCAGTCGGGCCCGTGCGTGCCCACTATGTACCACTGGTGGGTGGCCGCATGAAAAATTCAAATGTCAAAAGGGTAATTTTCAAAGCCATCACACAGAAACTGTACGAATTCGTGAGTTGCAACAGAACACAAATAGGTCAGGCATTTTGAGGTTTTTTTTCCCCACCAGGACAGTCCCATTTTCTTTTGCAATTTTAGCCTAAATATTCTATCCAATTTTGCCACTTTTTCTAAAGTTTCTGGTAGTCTGGTTTATATTAGGCCTACAATAGAACCATAACTCTATCTGCATCCTAGATTGGCAAACATCTTCAGACATTGCACTGAACAGTGCTAGCCTAGTGGCCAAAAACTTACCCTCAGTGTGTGTGTGTGTGTGTGGTTGGTTGCGGTGTTGATCATGCTATATTCAGTCAATACATTTTCAGTTGCTTGTTTTCACAGATAAACTCCAGGTGGTGCTAAAACATCTCTGACTTACATGCCCTTAGTTGTCATACAGTATGCATGAGGCTTTTTTTAACTGTTGTATCTGTGCCAAAAAGTTGTTGCAAAAACTCTGAATTTTCATTATTTTTTTATACACTTTTTATACACTATACTACATCCTCATGATGACAAAATGCTGGTTGTTTTGATATGGGGCAATCTATTAATATAGAGGTTCACTTTCAAATTTTCTGAAGAGACAGTGATTCCAAGATACTACTTTGCAACTCTTATCACTGTTTTTTTTTTTTTTTTTTTACCTCTCGCGTTTTAGGTACTACATACGTGCCAATAATATGTGCTTCTCCAGAAATGAGAAGCACATATTGTGTATCTAAGATAGCTAGATACACAATCATTAAGGGCACTCATTATCAATGACTCAAACAAGGTCTACAGTCAGTCAGTCCTCTACCAACAAATAGGCTAACACAAACTGGAAGTGCATTTGGTAGAACATTTGGTTTACCTCTATGCAATGACAGACTAGTTTTGAACGAAGGCTAA
This sequence comes from Sardinella longiceps, assembly GCA_027497455.2. Classification (NCBI taxonomy): domain Eukaryota; kingdom Metazoa; phylum Chordata; class Actinopteri; order Clupeiformes; family Clupeidae; genus Sardinella; species Sardinella longiceps. Next base: position 9,930,897 of record JAODXP020000013.1, read on the forward strand.
TGATGGGTAATTTCTGTAAGGTACATTGGCTATATTGTAGATTTGGTCATATTGCTGCAATTCTCGTGTTGCAATTGTATATGTTTCCATTCTATTTATCCATTTACTGCTTTGGTGGCCAGCAAAATATACTATGTTTCAATTTAGGTTTTGCCATAGCCTGGAAGACACGCACGCATACACGTCCACATTTGCTTGTCTCTCCTCGACTCCTGATTTGAGACGAAAGTGGATCATGGAAAGTACGCAAAAGAAATCCAACCTTACATTGCCATAGCTGATCTAAAAAGGCTACTTAAAAGCATAACCAAGTCTTGGTGTAGTAGAAACGCACACACTAAACAAAATAAAATAAATACAACAGGTTTTAAAAAAATAGTTCTTAGAGAAGACTACACTCAAGAGTTTTAGAGATTTCCCTTTACTAGAATCAATTCCAATTTAGACTGACAGATATTGGTGCTGCTACCTCTTGGTGGCGTTTCTAACATAATCCTGCACCATCAGCCAATCTGAGGTAGCCTGGTTTTATTAGGGTCTGCGCGCGCCCTAGTCTGAAAGTTTCCCATATATTCGTCTCGCTCTACCGTATGCGCGTTCACAACAGAATGAGAATTGCACTCATAAATTCTCAATTCCGATTCCCCCTCCCTCAACCTCAACCTCGCCAACCTTAAGCCCAGTTTAAAAGACTTGCGTTTTCTTGCGTTTCTCGCAGTCACAGAATACCGTGGCTTTTATTGACAAGCTTACACTAAGTGTTGCGCTGCATTGCTAAGGAGACCCAGTAGAATCGCTCTATAAAGTAGCGTAGGCTATGTAATAACATCATGTCGTGATAAAAGGCGTTATCAGAGAGAGGAGGTACTTTGCGGTTCACCGAAACAGTCCCTTACCTCTTCCATCTTGGTGCTACGAGCCCTCTGGCGGCAAGAGGCCACTGTAGATGATCTTTAGGTCACACTTTCCTCTCTCCACGGACACCCAGCTGTCCTTTTGACAGTTGTCCCTTTGCGTTTCACCCAAAAAGCATTACGGCATGCTCCGGTGATACGGCTAATATTTTTTCTAGCCCGGAGATTAAAAAGGAGAGCTCCGTGGAGCTTTTCGACGAGCAGCTGGTGAGGTTGAGCGGCAATGAAGATGGAGTGGAGACGGGGATTTCTGTACTCGCAAGTGTACTGTGCGAGTTTTCTGATTTGGATTACTCCAGGTGTGACTATCGTGAATGTTGCCGGGTCGCAGCAGGGGATCCCACTATCTGTGTGAGTCCTTTAGTTTTACAAAATCTTCAATTCTCTTTGTTAATATTTTCCATAAGTAAATTTATCTCTGTTCACTCATTTTTCGTATTGTCGCTGGATCTAAGTTAGCCTGCTTAAGTTTACGTTCAAATATGCAAGGACACTAAATATGTGTGAAAAATGAATGGCGTTAATAAATTGTTATTTATTTATTTATTTTGTCGCCCAGCATAATTGGATATTATGAGAGTTTTTTCTGTAATGTTAGTGTCAGTCCACATACTTTATTAAATGCCAGGTTTGATGGACGAATCCTAATTCCTGATTCCAATATTCTGACGGACAAAAACATTTTTTTCTCATTTTTTTTCAAGACTGTTAAGGCTGGAACAAACGCCGATCTAAAATCTCTCTATTAAAAAGAAAATGTTTCTGTAAACCAGTTATGCCTTAATGATTTTTCTTATTTAATTTTGAACATCACTTTCCTGAAATGTCTGCTATTAGGGTGAAATTGTGGGCATCTGCATTTGGAGGAGAAATTAAGTCCATTGCTGCGAAATATTCAGGATCCCAGCTGCTGCAGAAGGTGTGCTATTACTACTTATCTATCTATCTATCTATCTATCTATCTATCTATCTATCTACACACATATCTATTTAGATAGGGTACTGCTGTTACTGCTGTGCCATTACTGCTGTAGGCTTCTGATGGATATTCACAGTTCACATGGGTACAGATGGTTGAGGCAGGGAAGACTCAGGTGTGTGTGGCTGTGAGACTCAGCTGTTCCTCTAGTGCTCTGTGTGTGTGTGTGTGTGTGTGTGTGTGTGTGTGTGTGTGTGTGTGTGAGCATGGTCCATTACCCTTCGTGCTCTTCTCTCCTGTGATCGCATCTCTGGTTCATCCTCAAGAGTTTAGCCTCTGGACCTAAATAATCTGAGGAAAATATATTGAAAAGAGTGTGTGTGTGTGTGTGTGTGTGTGTGTGTGTGTGTGTGTGTGTGTGTGTGTGTGTGCATTCTGTACATATTAATCCCAGCCCGCCTCAGTTGTCCCCATAACAGCATACTAATCAGATTTACTAATCAAACAAATTGGTCAGGGATATGACTACTAGATAGATGTTAGTGGAGAATAAAGAAAAGAACATGTTGTACAGGATGCTCAATGTTAACAACACACAGCTGTCCAAATAAAACTGATCATGTCTGGAGACATAGTGTAACAAAAGTAAAATAGTGGCGGGGCTAGAATACAGGACAAGCCATTGTTTCAAAATATGTGTCAATGCAATGCAGTGTCTGCAGACAGTGCATGAAGTAATGCAGTTTCTGCAGCCAGTTTGTGAAGGGAAGCAAAGTTAAGGTTGAGTAGAGGTGCCTCTCTCTCTCTCTCTCTCTCTCTCTCTCTCTCTCTCTCTCTCTCTCTCTCTCTCTCATTGTCTGTGCACACATCCATGTCTTTAAACCTCATGGCATACTGTGTGTGTATAATTACATTTTACGTAGCGAATGTTTGATGAACCACAAAATTGCACATGTAGTAAATACAGATAGAGAGATAACTAATGCTCTAAAAACATGGTCTAAAAACAATCTATTGTGACCACATTAAGAAACATTATAGCCTACATATTTATAGATATCTAGACAGATTTATAGATATTTATTAAAAAATAAAAAGCGTTGTTGACATTGTCAGATGATACCAGTGTTATCTTATATCAATGCGGTTAAACATGTGGTACCAATCAACCTTGGTGCAGTGCTTTGCGGCAGTCATTTTTCACTCTCAGCTGTTTTTCATACAGAAGTTTGCTCCGATCATAGCATCCTTAACTGTAATTTGAACATTAAAGTCTTGGAATAGATTATTATTTTCTTGGAAATACTGAAACACTCGTAATGTAAATGTATTTATTTTTTCGTTTTAAGTGGACAGAAAAATGCTCCCAATACAATGTACATGTTTGATATAGATGAATCACAATGTAATATAATATAGGAAGTGAAAGGCCTAACGGATCAAGCCCACGTTGACACAAAACTTAAATTTTTTTATCTTAAATATAAATGGTTCATTTGATTTTTCAGTAAAGTAGCAATTTAACAGAGATCAGGTTAATACTATTCTGCATGTAAGTAATCTTGTAAATGAATACTATCAGCAGTTTCAGGCACTATTGTGACTATAATATTAGTTTAAGTCTAAGTCTGTACTATCACAAATGATCCAGTTATCTAGTGAATTGCAATAGCACTCCATGTAGTTTGTCTTACAAAATAAATGTTCTGTTATGGAAAAAATGTTAGTGTCACAGTAGATCTAAATGTGGATCGCATATTATTCGTGCAACTGTGTGTACAGTATGTGTGCCTGTGAATGCATTTCTACCTGTGTGTGTTTCTGTGTGTGTGTTGGACTGACCTAATGCTTGTGTGCGCTTTTGCGTGTGTGGATTGCCTACAGTAGTGTGTAGAGACTGGACTGTATTGTGTAGTGTTGTGAGGTGAACAGTGATGAATGTGGTGAGATAAATATCCCTCTCTCTAGAACATTCATCAAGGAGCCGGCCTCTCACTGCCGCTCACTGATAAGAGCCCAGAGCCGCCTCAGCTCCTCTGCAGCACCTTACACCACACACACACACACACACACACACCCATCAGCTCACATACACTACAGTACCTAGATAATTACCTTCACACAAAACAGGACACTGGCTGTTAGTGTGTGTGTGTGTGTGTGTGTGTGTGTGTGTGTGTCTGTGTGGAGCTATTTGTACAGTATGTGTGTATCTGCCTTTTCTGTAGTATAGGTTAGGCGAATGCAGACTACCAGAAGTGTGTGTGTGTGTGTGTGTGTGTGTGTGTGTGTGTGTGTGTGTGTGTGTGTGTGTGTGTTTCTGACTATTTAATATGGCAGCATTTTCTAGACTGTGTTAAAAAATATAATTACGAGTACACATACTCCTTTGTATATAAAACAACAATGTGAAAGCGCATGCTCGTGTTGACAGGGCAGGGCACAGCAGGGTATGTTTGGAGTCGGAGGCTGTTTTGGTGCCTCATGACTGCGTATAATTCCAGGCCGTGTACGACATGTGGCTGATGGTGAGAGAGTTCCCGCTTCCCCTGCAGCTATTGGCTGAATTTGTCAGAGGCTCGTGCTTCATCTCCGCACAAACACCCGTGGCTCGAAGAGAAACCATAATCGCCCCAGCTCCATGACGGCTTCAGCAATATGTACCAGCCCTTGGCGAAAATCTACAGAAATTCCCCCTGCTTTTTTTGTTCTAGCGCTTTCCTTTTTGTGCAAACATTCACACTTTCTTTCATTGTCCTGAACCCATAGACCATGACAAGAAGGAGGGGCACCATGCCAATATGTTCCCCTTTCAGCCATGCTGTGCATACACGCATATTATGAGTGTGTGTGTGTGTGTGTGTGTGTGTGTGTGTGTGTGTGTGTGTGTGTGTGACTGTGTATGTTTGTACTCATTAAGGCGTAATCATTAGATCATTATGAACCTTTAGCCAACTTGTAGGAGTCTGGTACCCCAGGCTATGCTGTGCTGTGCTGTGCTGCTGGACTGTGGCAGCGAGGCCTGAGGGATGACCATGGGGTCAAGTGTCCATTCAAAGGGCTGAGGGTCTGGGCTGTTCCCACTGCCTTAGACTCATAGTGCTGGGGGGAGATCACTGCTATTGATGAGGCTGGGTGTAGTGCTGGTGATGATGGGTTTGGGGTGAGGGGGCTGGAGGGGCTATTGTGGGTGGGGTGGGGTGGGGTGGGAGTGGGAGGGGGGGGCAGGGAGGACAGGCGTGAAATGAAGTGTTCCGCCTCGCTGCTGCTCCGCACACTCCTTTTCATGGGGTAATTTGTCGCCCCGTGTTCTGCTTTTTTCTGGAAGGGTGGGGGGGAGTGCAGGGAAAGATGGTGCGGCTGCATGGCACGGTATGGTGTGTGTGGATGCTATTGGGCTTTGTGTGTGTGTATGTGTGTGGTTTTGTGTGTATCTGTGTGTGTGTTTATTTTGCTTTAAGTACATGCAAATTATTTGGAGGTCCTTTTTTTATTCCTGATTTAAACATACAGTATGAATATCTGCATTACCTATATTTTTCTTTTTATTTTTGGTGTGAAGCTTCAATTGTGTGTGTGTGTGTGTGTGTGCATGTTTGAGTAAGATGCACTATATTTAATTAAGAGTGATAATGTCGGTGTGGTTTTTGGTGGGTGTCCCCATGACTCGGGCGTGCTATTGAGTTCTGTCCTGCTTGGCGTGTAGCGCTACTCGTCCCATTGGCATCCTGCAGACTCAGCATGGTCGGAGGTGTAGTTCATTATCCACAGTCACCCAGGCTTGACACGTTATTATCTTTCTGCCGCACGCCGACTCCATTTCAATTACCCTCCAACGGTGCATGGTCCCCCCACACACCCGCCCCCAATATGGCCACACCCCTCCTGCTGCGGTCGGCCCACCCACATCACCCTCTTCCACCAATTGCTCAGACCCGCAGCGCCCGTCTCAGCCAATGGCTGCTCAGCCTGGGCAAAAGTCTGCCCTGGATCACAATGCCTGTGCCTGTGACTTGCTGATGAGACTGAGGGGGGATTTGACTGGAATGTCCTCATAAGCAAGACCAGGTGTTGAAGTCTGACAGTCCTCGGATCAGTTCCTATCAGGGCTAAACTCACTTTACAGGAGCTCCTGGAGAGCCTCTTTAGAGCCTCTGCCGCCATTCTTCATTTTTCTTCAATATCCTCCCTCTCTCTCTCTCTCTCTCTCTCTCTCTCTCTCTGTGTGTGTGTGTGTGTAAGTACCCTAATGTGAGCATCCTGCCCAATGCTCCATACACCTCTCATCAGTTAAACCTGGAATGATTGACCCTGCAGCCATCTCCAAATGTGCCCTGTCCCTGACCTTAGTTCTGGCCCAGCTCGCCATAGATAACACATCACCTACTAGAGCAGAAACCTTTAGAGAGTGCCATTAAAAAGCACTAGCACCATTAGTCAGTGCCAGTATGCATTACAAGCAGTATACAGTACCTTTACCTCTCCAATGGATTTCTTTTTGCCCTACGTTTTAGGGGGAAATAAAAGTATGTTCTGCAGCATTTTTATGTTTTGCAAGGTATTTGTGATGAACATTATTCTAAGGTAAAATCTGATGAATGTGGGTTTCTATCTAGAAGTTACACATTTCTGTTCATAATAGTTCAATGTTTTTACAACCAAATCTTCTTTCAGAAATACAAAGAGTATGAGAGAAGAGGCAGAGTAGAGGAAATAGATGGGGCAAAACTTGTGAAAAAAGTGGCAGAAAACATGGAGGAGATGTTTCGGAGAAAGGCAGAGGCAATACGGGTATGTAAATCATGGCACCACCTTTACAGACTTTTTTAATGGACTAAATAATCATATAACGATATTTTAACAATTGTTCGCATCATATCTGTTCGGAATTGTTGTGCAGCAAATTGCTTTCCCCTAGAATGTTTTTTTTTGGGGGGGTTGTTCATTTTGATTTTTTAATGCTATGCCTTTCACAATATTTGGCATCCTTCGGTAACATGGGCAATAGGCCCGATTGGTGCCGTGACATGGTTTGGATATTGTTGGCTTGAACAAGAAAGATTCATTACTAGGTAGGTGACATCATAAATGTCGCAATTATGGCCTCCTGTCAATGGTACAGGAGAGGGAGCTGCGTCAATCTACCTAATAATTGTTTCACTTCGTGTGTGTTTGGAGGAGATAACGCTATCTCCAGCCACCAGATTAGCGAGGTGACATCTGCTCTGAACTGCAGGTTAGGCTACATTTAAAATGTAAACATGCTTACTCATAAATTCATATTCAGCGGTTGTTTACTTCGAAGAACATTTAGAACCGCATAACAATAGGTATTTTCCTATTCTTATGTAGATAGCTTATGCATGTCACAGCTTAAACTTTGCAGGGAAGGTTTTAGAAAGAAGTCCCATTCAACATACAATAGGCTATTCAACAAAAATATAAACCGACAAAAAATAGCCTAAGTGTTCAAAATCTGTAAACATCATTACTCACCAGTACTACTATTTTATTTTTGTATGCCAACAGTGGAATAGGCTTAGTTATGCTATTTCATTACTGGCCTACACAAAATGAATCACATTTTGTTATTTAGTTAATGCATTCTAGGAAAATGTATTTTATAGCATATAGGCTACATATGAACCATATGCTTTATCAACCCAAATCGGTTTTAGATCACAACCAACTGCCAGTAAAATTAATCCGTGCTATTGATACGGTGAAATGCAGTAGTCTGGCGCGATAGCTGCACTCTTAATTTATTTTTCCATTTAATATTAGGTTATATATTTTTATACATATATGTTACTGCTTGTTACACTCATGCATAGCCTATATTTTAAGTGGATTGAATGATCATTCAAAATTACCCTCCCCCCGAAAATTATGTAGCAGTAACAGATCTAATACCTAGTAGTAACTGACACCGTATTCCTGAATGTACAATCAGTTAGAAACAAATCAATTTCCCCCATTGTAGATCCTATCTACAAGCTTTGAAAACAACTCAATTATTGTTCTCCCTCGGTGTCTCGAAATGTTGATACGACTTGCGTCCTTCTCCCCTCCTCTCTCCCAGCATATAGTTGAGGCAGCCGAAGAGGCGCACCATCAGCATGAGGAGAATCCAGATTTACAGGTGAGAGAACCCAACACAAATTCATTTAAGCAGAAACTTCAATGCAGATATAAATATACAGTATATAGTGAAAGAGAGAAAAATAAATTAAATATAAGACATTACATTAATTCACCGCTTTCTGATTTCGTCAGTTTCCCACCAAACACATTGGTAATACAGATCCGTGTTTAATTGAGCACGTGTGAACACGCACTGTGCAAAGCTTACAGGCCTCTGAAATAATAGCCTACCTAACTCTACCCAACTCAATCAACTTCTTTGCCAGGGCTATAGCTGTCATAGTTACGGTCTATTCGCAGATCTACTTTATCATATTTACATTCAATGAGTCATCATTCAGTTTTCCGTTAGTTATATGCTTTACTGACGATTCATTTTGTCGGCGTATAATTGCTCTAAAAAAGATTGTCATTTAGGCAAATGGGCTACCTGACGTTTTATGACAACTCGCGGTTTTACGCATGGGTTGCCAAGTGTACGCTTCGTTAACAACAGCTGAGTGTAGGCTAATCAGTCTTTAAAGGTATTATCTCGTATTATCTTTAAAGGTATTATCTAACACGTATTCAATATTCTTAAATTTAAGAGTACAAACATATGTGAATTTCTGCAAAAATAGTGCCATAGAAAAAAACGAAAAAAAGAAAAAGAAATGCTATCAATCGCCCCTGCTGTCCCTTGCCTGGGCTTGCGATATTCTAACTGCAGGTGTGCACCATTTACTGTAAAACGCAGATTCAGGCTGCAATTGTGCCTTTAAGCATGTTCTCTGAAATACATCCTTTAACCACATAGCTTAGCCTACATTTAAAATAAATGATTTTAGTGTTTTTCTTGGTGTTATCAGATGGATCTAATTGAAATGTATATCCATATGATTTTTGATAGGAAGTTTTGTTAGCTATTCTGTATGATTGTATATTAGAAATAAAATCTGCAATCCAAGCAGGTTTGCACAGCACAATCTTGTTAAAATAGGTTTCGTTCAATACTACAAAGAACAGACACAGGATCATTCCTGAGAGACAAGTATGTTCTGAAATTAAAATCAACTGTTTCCGACTGATAGATTCCCCCCCCCCTCCCACACACACACACACAAGTTTGTGTTCACAATGTGAACAGCACAATTTGCCATGGCTCAAGGTGGTGAAATGAAATATCCTGAAGGTAGATCGTTTCTCTTCGGCTCGTCGTGACTCCACCATTGGCTGTGGCCAGTGTCTCTGGGGTGCTTTTAACCTGAAGGGCAGGCCTAGAGAGACGGAAGGACAGGAGGAGGCCATAGGGACTGCAGTAGAAGTTGTGAAACTTTCAAGAGTCGAAGAGGGCAAAGAGGTCCGAAGTGTAAAGTTTCAGCCCCAAAGTCAGCTGAAGGAAAGTGGACACACTGCTTTGGAGGGCACGAGCTTTTGGGCTTTGGAGTGAAACTCAGCAGAGCAATTCATTAGGAGAACTGCACACACACATACAAAGCACACAAATGTACTGTAGGCACACACACACACACACACACACACACACACACACACACACACAAACACACACCATTCAATCTGTTAACTTTTGATGGCTAACAGTGCTCTCTGTCTCAGTCCTCCACCACTCAATGCTGTCACATCTGCTGAATGTGCACATTTGCACCCGCCTCCACACCCCCCCACACACCCCACACACACACACACACACACTTACACACCTCCTCCTTCACGTCACTGAGTTGACCAGCCGTGGTATGAGCTGTCACTGGCTTTACGGTGGTGGCCACAGTTCCCTTCTGCCCTGAGCTCGGCCTTGAATTCGATTCGCACGTACGCACACACACACACACACACACACACACACACACACACACACACACACACACACACAACCACACACACAGGTATACAAAAATCAATAACTATGTAACATAAATGAAATGAAAGAGCCCCTAGTTAAAAAGGAGACCCCAAAGCAGTCTGAGAGACAGACAGACTAATCAAACTCTACCTGAGGTTACACTTTAAAAATCAGCCCCCTGAAAAAAATCTAACTGCCATCTGTCAGGATGTGATGGATAATGGGCTTGTTCTTAACTGCACTTACGAGTTTTTAAAATGGTTCCTTTGTTTTCTGCCCTGACCAGAAAGTATGTGTATGCATGCATAGAGACATACCTCTAGAGTACATATTGCTTGTGTATGATGTCTTTTTTTGTTTTCATTTATTTATTTATTTTATTTTTTGGTGCAGTACGAGTACTTCAACGCAGTGCTCATCAACGAGGTGGACGAGGAGGGGAACAGCGTGGAGCTGGGAGGGGAGTTTCTCTTGGAGCCCAACGACCACTTTAACAACCTCGCTGTCAACCTCAGCCTCAGCGTGGTGCAGGTGCCTACCAACATGTACAACAAAGGTACACTACACTGCTCCCTCTTGATCACCATACCACACTGCTGAAAAAAACGCCTCGATATTCACACATGTGGATTCCTCACAATGGCTTAAATGTTTTATATTTTATACACATTTTATATTTAGAATAGTGCTGTCAATTGAAAAAAATAAGGTAATTAATCACAAAATTCGCCATGATTAATAATGATTAATCACCTTTAATCACAACTCATTCCCTCCACTAAGCATGTGAATGCTAGGGTAGGTTGCATCCTTACTTTGCCCTTGTAAGACTCTGATGCTAATTAGCTGGCTTTGTTCTTCTCATATAGGGCTATTCACATATATCCCATACCCCACATATATCCCATATGCCCCATAGCCGCAATAGGTTCATATATGTCAATATGAAGAAGGTCAGGAGAGAGAAATTCAGCCAGGTGTTAGAGGGAAAATGTTAGTCCACTTCTATAGATGGTTACTTCACCAGTCACTGTTGTTGGAATACAGGAATAGTCCAAAGTATTTGTCTAAATTGATTGTCTAGCTTGCTTGATAGTCTAGCCATTTTATGGTTAAAGTTAAGAAATAAACGCATTGCATGTCAGGAAAATGGAAGCGTATCAATCAGGATTAATCAGGAGTTATATTTTTTTTTTTGTAGTTAAGGGATAATTTTGACAGCCCTGAATAAAAGTGATTTATAAGAGTAACCTAACCTTATATAATTTTTGTACTCATATTTTTTATTTGAAATCAATATTGAAAGATTGCAGGGCTTGAGTTGAGAATGGTATTCTCCTGCACGCTCAGGCAAGGCTAGAGTGCACTGCAGGGCCCAGTGGTCTGTGACTGACGGCTCCAGCGTCTCGGGCAAGTGGAGAGTGGTGGAGAGCGGTGTCATACGGTCAATAGCCACCCACTGAGAAGGAATCGAGAAGGACGGCGGGAGACAGGCGGAGGTGGCTGAAGACTTAATGCCACTCAAGTGTCCTGAGTGGCTAAATATGAGCTTCCTCTCTCTCTCTCTCTCTCTCTCTCTCGCTCTCTCTCTCTCTCTGCTGAGATTTGCACTCCTCTGCTGCCGAATGGCTCTGTGTCGTCTCTCTTTATGGCCGCCCCTCTTTCTATTGTCTGCTCTGTAATTGACTCTTTAGTGCGGCTTTTCTCCTCCACCAGTGCTTTCCCCCGCGCTCTCCCACAAAAGCCGTGGCTGCCTTATGAACTCAGTGTGGGGGTGTTGCTGCAGATCACAGGCAGATTGGGCCACAGTGATTTAGTCTCCTGCTTTGTGCTGCACTAGATTGAGCAGAGAGGAGGGCCAGAGGTCAACGTGGCGCTTTGTTCTTTTCCCAATAGCCAAGATGTTTCTCTTTCTCTTTTCTTCTCCTGTCTTTCTTTCTCCCACCGGCCCCCAAAACACCCACCACCCTTCCCAACCCCGTCCCATTCCGGCCCCTAACTCTCGCCTTCCCGTCTGCCTCTCCTGTCTCTTTGTGTCTCACTCTCTCTCTCTTTCTCTCTCTCTTTCTCTCCCTCCCTCTCAGATCCAGATATCGTGAATGGTGTGTACTGGTCCGAAGCTCTGAATAAAGTTTTTGTGGACAATTTTGAAAGAGACCCCTCACTTATATGGCAGTACTTTGGAAGTGCCAAGGGTTTCTTCAGACAATACCCCGGTGAGTTCTCAGCATAGCTCTGCACAGAGAGAAAGAATCCTGTGAGTCTGTGTGATGTCATGTGACTGCCAAATCTGAGCATCAATCCAGAGCTGGAGCAGAGAATATCTCTGCAGTTCTGAGATCATCTCATGTGGTCTCATGTGGATAATTAGCAGTTAAGGCTTAATGGCATGAGACAGCCAATAATTAGGCCAAATCAGAGAGCTGGAGCTCTGTCCAGTGCTATGGCTCTTTTCAGAGGTTTGAGCTTTTAGACAGAATGTGATATAGTTCATTTTTACATGAAATAGTTACCTTTATATGAATTTGTATGTTTTGATACCAGTGGTTAATTTGCACATCCTGACTTTAATCTTGAAATATTTCCCACCTCTTTATGCTGACAGGAATTTTAAATATTTGCAAAAAATCATTTCAAAAATTTCAAAAGCCGTCATGTGTGCTCTTTTACCGTGCCAGGTGTGAAGTGGTACCCAGATGAACATGGGGTCATCGCCTTTGACTGCAGGAACAGGAAATGGTAAGACGGCACAACATGCTTTGCCTTTCCCTTCTGCATGAAGCAGGATCCCCTCACTGAGGAGAGAGAGACAGAATGCTGTATAGAAATGTAGGCCTATAGTTTTAGTTTTTTTTTTTTATCAATATATCAATGTTACAGATCTGTTAGTGAAATAAGTCAGTATGAGTCACTTTTCGGCCAATATAATTATTGGTGGGCCATTACAGTTATGTTGTTCTGGATGTGTCCTAGTGTTGTGTTTTATGTTAGTCTGAATGTGTGCTAGCATTGTGTTTTATGTTGGTCTGGATGGGTGCTAGTGTTATGTTTTATGTTGGTCTGGATGGGTGCTAGTGTTATGTTTTATGTTGGTCTGGATGGGTGCTAGTGTTGTGTTTTCCTTGTTTCTTTCTGGTGCTCCAGCTGCTTGCTTGTCGGCCGGTTTGCTTGACTGAGTCCGGGGGGTGTGTGTGTGCTGTGTGCTGGGCTGTGCTGTGCTGGCCCAGGCTTGGCTGGGCTGGGCTTGTCTGGGCTGGGCTGTGCTGTACACTCACAGCTCTGATTGCCCTGGGAGGAACATAATAGGATCATAATGATCCATGTGTGCAAATGCTTTACTGCTGCAGAAAAAAATCCCAGTGGGGACAATAAAGATTTCAATTGAAATCAATTAATTAGACGCACTCTGTGCAGCACACCCCTCTGCATCTCACATGCCAATCAGCTCAGTTCCTTTTTTTGTTTCAACTCTGTTATATTATTTCTTGCAAAGACATTTTGGCAAACCAAAGGTTCAATAAGGTGTTATTTTCTGAATCAAATCTGCCATTGCTATCTTTTTTCTTTCACATACAATTGCAATTCCTGCTTCCCTGTCTCTCTCCTGCCCCCCCCCCCCCCCATACAATTCAATTCTAATAAGCTTTATTGGCATAGCATCATGTTGCATTGCCAAAGCATTCACAGAGATAATAATTAATAATCATAAAAAAGAATGAAAAAAATATATATACAATATATTATGTGCATAAAAATGTGCATACAGTGAGACATACTTCTACTCTCTCTCTCTCTCTCTCTCTCTCTCTCTCTCTCTCTCTCTCTCTCTCTCTCTCAGGTATATCCAGGCGGCGACGTCTCCAAAGGACGTGGTGATCCTGGTGGACGTGAGTGGCAGTATGAAGGGGCTGAGGCTAACCATCGCCCGTCAGACCGTCTCCTCTATCCTGGACACCCTGGGGGACGATGACTTCTTCAACATCATCGCTGTAAGTCACAAACTTCCCTCTACAAACACAAAACCTCACATGCTTGGATCACTCAGGATTTAGTTTTACTTTATTTTTTTGCATACAGTACATGTATACATGGACTTTAATGAAGTGTGTCCATCTGTTTTGGAAGAGAACTGTTTTCATGAAGGCTTGTTTGGGAAGTACTGACTTGGTTGAATGTTCTGCTCTCTGCTTATGTGCTTACAGTACAATCAGGAGGTCCACTATGTAGAACCCTGTCTGAATGGAACTCTGGTCCAGGCCGACAGAACCAATAAGGATGTGAGTTTGGCATCATCATAGATATAGAACCTCTATATAATTCTGTGGGCATCATGCCCTTTTTACAGGAATAAGAAGAAGAAGAAGAAGAAGAAGAAGAAGAGTACTTTAGGACAGACTTTTCAATTATCTTTATTTGTCTTCTTGAAGTCACCTTAAAGTCAAGTCAACTTTAATTTATTACGGCTGCGCATTTAACTACGAGATGTATATTTTATTGGAAAAGTGTTTTCTTGTAGGGGAAGATAATGAAAGTATAAAGTAAGTGCCGAAATAATGAAAGAGAGTGGCATCTACAGATACTAAGATTGCGAAGAAATTGGTTAGGGTTCTTTAGTGGACGACCCAAAAGCAGAAACACCATTTTATGGGACATTACCTGTGGTAGTGCAAAGCCTAGACTTGACGTCTCTGCGGAAAACTGGAGACTGCTGTACACACAAACAATATGGGGAGAAGAAGAGACTTTAGGCTGAGAGGAAGCAGACATGTCTGATAGGATAACAGATGCTTTTTTTCCACTACTAACTCCTTCTCTTCCCCGCAGCATTTCAGAGAGCATCTGGACAAGCTGTTTGCCAAAGGGATTGGGCTTTTAGGCAACGCGCTGACTGAGGCTTTCACCATACTAGAGGAGGTAGGTTAAGATCTGGCATGCAAAAATACTAATAAATGTAAAGAACTAAAATACTAATGATTCCCAAGAAGCTATTCAGGGTTTTTTTGCTGTAAAATATGGCTATTGGAGGAAAGCTGCATGACGCGTGCCTGTAAAGCAAGTAGTCCTCTTGTAAAGGCGTATTGTACTAATGGGCTCTGGGGTGCACTGAAGAGAGCCTGTCTGAGATCTGTCCCTCTGCTGCACAATTGAAGTGATTCCCAGAGCAGGGCTGTGGGGAAGTAAGGAGGCCATGTGTCAGATTGTCTCCTGTCTCCCAGTCGTCTCCTCAGCCGGGGCCCCGTGCATGACGGCCGCCCCCCGCACCATCACATGGGGACAGGGAGAGTCAAGGTGGCATGTTAGAGGATTTAGTGCCACACATTAATGTCCTTAATATAGGCCCCTTGTTTGTCGCACAGAGATCTGAGAGAATCGGAGATGAAAGTGTTTGTGTTGTTTGTGTCTTTGCCTGTGTGTGTATGTGTGTATATGTGTGAGTGTATGTCTGTGTGTGTGTGTGTGTGTGTGTGTGTGTGTGTGTGTGTGTGTGTGTGTGTATGTCTGTGTGTGTGTGTGTGTGTGTGTGTGTGTGTGTGTGTGTGTGTGTGTGTGTGTGTGTGTGTGTGTGTGTGTGTGTGATTCTGTGTGCTGTACGTGTCTGCAGCAGAATCGCCTCACCAGTGCCCCCTCCGTTCCAGCGGGTGCACACAGACACCTCTATCCCAAGGCATGATTAATAGCAGTAATTAAGCGCACTGATTAATAATGTCAATGGAGAAAACACCATGCGCAGGAGATAGGGCTCAAAGTCAGTCCACTCTCGCTTTATCTGCTCCATGTCAGGCTATAGCCACTGCAGTCCGAGCCGAGGCCAGTCAGTCCAGCCTGATATCTCTCTTCTTCTCTTCTTCTCTCTTTAATTAAAGCTCAGCAATAAATATGCTAATCAACAAACTCTCCAACACCCTGATAAGGTTCTGATTCGTCTTGAAAATAGAGGGAAAAAGAAAAAGAAGATTAAAACTAATTTCCTTCCCTCACACCAAACAAAATCTTTGACTCACATTTATATGTGTGAGAGTACCGAAAAAAAAAAAAAAAAATGGCTGCTAGTGCATTGCGTCCTGAAAATGTCCAAATAGTCCATGTGTTTTTGCCAGTGTTGCCTGCCCTGGCTGTGGCTGCCCTTAAGTGGCACTAAGCACTATGCAGATCTGTGTGTCGGCGAGCCTAACTGTAGGTATTTGTCATATTCACTGTAAATGGGAATGTGGAACAGCCCGAGCAGAGCCCCCACGCTACACTGAGCTGCCAGGCCCATGTGGGGAGCTTGATTGATGGGGGGCTGGAGTCTTTGTGCTCGGCGCTCTCTCTCTCTCTCTCTCTCTCTCTCTCTCTCTCTCTCTCTCTCTCTCTCTCTCTCTCTCTCTCTCTCTCTCTCTCTCTCTCTCTCTCTCCCTTGTGCTTTCTCTCTCCCCAACTAACTCATGCAACGCCCCCCACACAGTCACCACACATACTCACACTCTCTCTCTCTCTCACACACACACACACACACACACACACACACACATAAACACATGCGCACTGCAGTCTCCCAATGCTCAGAGCACTGTTCTCTGCAACCAAAAGTCCTTCCTGTTTCAACCACAGATCGCTCCAGTCTCTTTTTTCTCCTGGCGTTCCCCTCTGTCACGGGTCACTAAGCCATTTAATTACAGCCATGCATCTCCGCAGCGGCGGCGGCGGCAGCAGCGGTTGGGATTAGCGCGCCCCTGCTCTGGCCGTTATTTACGGACAGATTATCAGCTCTTTTATTAGGGGCCACCCTCAGACCGGCAGGGGCCGACATCAGATGTTGTCAAACATGAGGCGGACACACACTGACCTCTTGTCCTCGGACTCAGGGTGATCATAGAGCCTTTACGAGGGGCAGATCACTAGAACAGAGCCGCTGGGGGATGTGATAAGGTGGAGGGCTCTCATATGCGTTTGGCTCCAGTCAGTTCTGCCTTGCACGTCAATTAAATACTATTGGAGCTGTCCCACTGCTGTTGTAGAGCCTCACTGGATGTCTACAGTAACTGATGAAACATTGAGAAAGGAGTTTATTTGATATTGTATTGTATGGGAATGAAACATAAACATTGATAAATGAATGGATTACATGTAAAGGTGGGGTAAGCGAGCTGCTAAGCATTTTGTAAACCTTTAACACTTTTTGTAACAATAAAAAAAATCCTCTCATGATTCGCTAGTTCTCTGTTCTCTGAGAAGACTATAAAAAATCTTGTCATCTATGCAGCCATGTTTTGGAAACAAACAACTAGAAGGTAGTTGGCCCCATAAAAAATACCAAAACAATGCTCACGGAAGAGGCTCTGAGATATCTTTCTCTTAAAAATAAAAACAAAAAAAACTTTGTATAGCATTACTTACCCCACCGTTACCATCAGAGACTTTGTTTCTCTCTCTCTCTCTCTCTCTCTCTCTCTGTGTGTGTGTGTGTGTGTGTGTGTGTGTGTGTGTGTGTGTGTGTGTGTGTGTGTGTGTGTGTGTGTGTGTGTGTGCTGTAAGTACTGTATCGTGTGTATTCCCATGTGTGAGGTGTCCCTCTGTCCTGCAGTTTAACCAGACGGGAAGGGGGAGCATATGCAGTCAGGCCATCATGCTCGTCACTGATGGAGCCACAGCGATGTATGATGACGTCTTTGAGAAATTCAACTGGCCTGACAGGAAGGTGAGGTGCCACTGATGCAGCATGATGATATCTATTTTATTTCAGCAATTTGTGCTCACCTGAAGGGAATAGAAGCTTTATGCCATGTCCACATACAACATCAATGCAAAAATGTTAATCAGTCATCAATATCTTGTGATTAGAAGGCATGAACCTCACAGAATGTAATGTTCGATCAATACAGCATTCTCTGGATGCATGCAAAATGTCATGACTTTCCATCCATATGGGATGATATAATGCTTTTCCAGAACTATATATATATAGTCTGTCACTAATACTTGGCAGCTTTCCTAGTGACCCAGGTCCTGGCTTAAGTTCCAACCTCGCTCATTCAATCTGGTCCCACTGTAATTGGCACATTCATCCATTCCTTCACTCTTCACCTCAAGTATGTGCAGCGAGCATTCTGGCGCGCAATGGCTGCCATGCATCACAGAGATGGGTGCTACACATTGGTTGTGGTTAGTGAGGTCTCCGCTCCACTGTAAAGAGCTTTGGGTGTCTTGAGAAGGTTATGGTATAGGACATGACCTTTTACTCTGAACATTGAAACATACGGTACATTGTTTGTGTCACTGGATGGTCTCTGGATGTCTCTCAGGAGTTTGTGTGTGTTACTACAGTCATTTGTCTGCCAAGAGTAAACCTTAACTAATAACTCAACCAAATGGTTTCAGCAATACAGATGCATTGTAGATTTATTATTTAATTTTTTTGTATTACAAAATAATGCATAATGAGCAGTTCATGAACAGTATGGAGTGCACACTGGTTTGTGGGCATCCTCGGGACATTACGGGGACAGTGGGAAAAATGAACTCCGTGCCTGACGCAACATTCAATTGAGTTGGACTTATCTAATCATGGGTGCGCTTTGGGTGTAACACCAAATTAACCAATGAGAGAGCCATATCCCATGACTTTTAAAGGAATACTCCACCTTTTTTTATGAAAATTGATTATTTACCACCTTACCTGGAGTTACATATGTGGGTAAAAGCATTTTGGTCTCAGTGCATGGATTAGTTTGGCAACCCCAACTTTACAAAGTTATGATAGGCTAATTAAGGACCACTGTAGTCATTTGTTTAGCTGTTGTGGAGATTGTTATGGGGAACATGCTTTGATTTCTTTTCATAGTAGATACTTATACCTTGCAGCAGTAGATCTTTTTATTTTCTTGATCCACCCATTTACTGTCACACACACACACACACACACACACACACACACACACACACACACACACACTCTCTCTCTCTCTCTCTCTCTCTCACACACACACACACACACACACACACACTTTTTTCTGGTCTTATTGGGGGGTTCTGTTTTCCATTAGCTTGCATATTTTTGGGTAGTTTAATGAAATATTTGAATTCATTGTGCATGGCAATGTCATCTCTCTGCCTCTGACGTTTGGAGAAATTGGGTTGTTACATTTCTATTAGAAAACGCTGACACATCCCTTCGTGACATTTCTTTGTACTCAGGGTGTGTTGAATATACAGTTTCGGAGGTGTGTGTGTGTGTGTGTGTGTGTGTGTGTGTGTGTGTGTGTGTGTGTGTGTGTGTGTGTGTGTGTGTGAATGAGAAAGAGCCAGAAAGAGTGGGTAAATGTATATGGGTAGTAGATTGTAGACATACATTAGACAGACATAGATATCCTACATACAGTATACAGTACAATACCTGTACTTGTATGTGCATACACATGTGTTTATCTGTCTTCTGTTTGTTAGTGAGTGTTAATGTACAGATGACTCCCTCCCCCCCCCAGCCCCAGTCATTTGTGCTAAACCATATGCTCCTCTCATGATTACACGCTGAACCTAAAGCAAACACGAGTGCCGCAACATGGCCCTTCCTCTGTACTGATGGGATTGTGGAGTCCAAGTCAGTGAGCAGGAAAATGTGTTTTCTCCCGCCTCAGCAGAAGGTGTGCGTAGTGTAATGACACACGTGTGCTTCCGTTGGGGGGGAGACGGTGGCTAGGCTGTAAGCGTGCCGCATGCAAGCACGCTGGAGAGGACATCAAAAGCCATTTACAGCAGCGAGACAGGGGCAATGTAGTGGGAAATGAAGGAGGCGAGAAAGGAGGGAGAGGGATGGAGGGATGGAGGGAAATGATGGGGGATGGAGTGTGAGGGGAGTCTGGGAGCGGAGTAGAGGAGATGAAGATGGAGGGAGAGGAAGAGAGTGAGAGATGGAGAGAGGGCAAGAAAGAGCGAGTGGTAGCGGAGGGGATGATGCCAAATATGATCTGCGGAGCCTGTTTAGAGTCGACACATCCACACCCACACCCACTTCTTAGTCAGCTCCAGCCTTTCTCCTTAGGGTGCTCATCAGACCACCCAGGAAATGCATGAACTCCTCAGATTGTATTTGTCTGTATTTCCTATTGCTTTGGAGTGATTTAGGGACAAAAGAGGGAGTGAATAAGGAAGATGGAACTGCGAGGGGGATGTGGGCTACAGGGCTCACCCCAGAAAAGCTGGCGGAGGAGGGAGGAGGAAGAACAGGAGGAGGAATATGGGCAAGATAGACAGATAGAATTGGGCCAGGAAGATGGAACACTGCAACAGACAACGTTTGGGGTTTGGGGGTAGAGTGGAGAGGGGTAAAGAGTGGAGGATGTGTAGTGGTTTAAGAGTACAGTGTATGCTGATAATGACTTTTTCCGTTAGCACTGCCCTAAACATTCTGTGTTTAAAAGAGTTAATTTTTTTTTTTTTTTTGATGACAAATGGTGCAAATACATAAATTTATATATGTTTTATATATTAGATACAGTTTGCCTACCCATACTATGGGGCTGTGGATTCACATTACAATGAATCCTGTGAAAATAAGTAGACTACTGACAATAGTGTGTTTATTAAGCATAAAACACATGCACATCTTTTAATATATTTTTGTGTAAATACG
>JAODXP020000013.1:9961325-9969059 GCA_027497455.2 Sardinella longiceps
ATTGTAAATGATTGTTGCTGTTGGACTGAATGGTACAGGTGACAGGGAGTTGATCCAGCAGGTGCTGTTTGATGCCGTGGTAACTGCCCCCATGGAGGCCTACTGGACTGGCCTGGCCCTCAACAAGTCAGAGTAAGGATCTCTCTCTCGCTCACTTTCTCTCTCTCTCTAGGTGGGTTTCCATCCAACTCCAAACTGTAAAATACAAATAAAAAGGGAACTTTTTTGCTAATCAAGTGACATGTTCCCAGCTGTGGGATCAAATATAAGCTAACGTCTATGGACAGAAATGTGATAAATGCAAATATATGCAAGTTAAACTGTTTCCATCCAATTTGAATCGCATAATACCTTATTCGCATAAAAGTTAAACCACCTCTCTCAAGCGAATTAGATTTGTATTCACATTAGTTGAAATGTGCACATTTGCAGGTGTTGCCATCCGAAGACTTGTTATCCGCATAACTTAAATGTGAATTACAACTTGGACGGAAACCTTCCTTCTCTCTCTCTCCAACAACAAGGGTGTACAGTAAATGATGTGTGTGTAAAACACAGAAGCTTGTAACTTGTGTATTTCCTTCCGTCCCCACAGGAACTCTGATAAAGGCGTAGAGATTGCATTCCTGGGCACTCGCACCGGCCTCTCCAGGACCAACTTGTTTGTCAACCCAGATCAGCTGACTAATCAGTAAGTAAAAGTCTACTCCCTTATCCCATATCAATACTCTCTCTCTCTCTCTCTCTCTCTCTCTCTCTCTCTCTCTCTCTCTCTCTCGCTGACCTCCCTGCTCTGTCGTTCTCACAGAGACATCCTGACGGCCGAGGACACGGAGGGTGTGTTCAACGCCGATCACTTCCCGCTGTGGTACAAGAGGGCGGCAGAGCAGGTGCCAGGCACCTTCATCTACTCCATCCCCTTCAGCTCAGGTGAGCTCACACACACACCTGTGCCCCGCTGGTCCTGCCAGTCTTAGTGAGCGTTATTGATCAGCTTTTTGACCTTTTTTTCTCACCTTTTCACTGTAATGAGATGTTTGGAATCATGGAGATGGGAGATTTGACAGGCCATCTCTCATCTGTAGCAAGAGCATCATTTACGGACAGTTAGTCTAATTCCATTCAGCTCAGTCTTGTTTATGGTGGCTAGTGTTGGGATATGTTTTAGTGATAGAAGTTTGATCACGAATTGGCCTGCCTCTCAACTGTGTTCAAGTAGTCATGAATGATTTCAATAATTGTCTGTGTGATTAAAACTAGAACCACCCAGTCTTTCACCTGAAATGATCAACAACAGAGATGTTGAGTACTTTAAGAAGAGCAGTGGTGCCACAGCAGGTAGAGAGGTTTTGAGAGAGTAGATGGGACTTCAGCGCATGTATTCTTTTATGCTGCCTTTGGCGCCATCTTGTGGATAAACCAACATGGTGGTCCTACAGTAAGAAGATTCCCCATGCCCCTGTTTGAAAATACCTTTGCTGATCTTTGTCTGCTCTTTTCTTTTTCTCCATTTGCTCTTCTTCTCTGAAGTCATGGAAAACAAAAGCGTTGTCCTGGCCAGCACAGCTATCCAGCTGATGGATGACAGGAAGTCACCGATTGTAGCCTGTAAGTTCTGTAGAGAAGAGGACAAAAAAACATGTCATTTGGGTCTGTGTGTCTGTTATTTAGTGATCTAAGCCTAGGCTATGCTATTTCCTCTCAGCTGTGGGGATACAGATGAAGCTGGATTTCTTCCAGAGAAAGTTCTGGACTGCAAGTCGACAGGCAAGACGTCGCAACATTTTTTTTCAACTAAACACTACATGATTAGAATAACCAATATGTAACATATGTACTAATATGCATAGTCATAACAGTATCACTTTTGCTGCAATTGAAGATAACTAGCAGACTGATAAAGGTGGTATCCTCTTTAGAAGAGACAAGCTGTGATTGTGTGCTGGCAGTAGACTAGACTAGACTGTGACTGACTGAGCTGTGCTGTGCTGTCTCTCCTGCTAGTGTGCAGCCCTGGATGGGAAATGTACAATCAGCTGTGACAGTGAGGTAAAGACAGTGCCTTAGTGCCTTCACTTGCTGCCTTCTCTCTGTCTGTCTCTGTCTCTCCTTCTCTCTTGCCATCTGTCTTTCTCTCTCTCTTCCTCTCTTTCTTTCTTACATCCTTACCCCCATGCCCCCCCCCCCACACACACACACATACACACACACAGGGGCATACACAAAGTGTGTCCTGTAGGGGTCATTGGTGTGCCAATAGTATGTACCACCACTTGTCAGATCAACAAACAGTCAGCAGACTATTGTACCCTAATGCCCGTATTTAGATTAACGTCTACGTTCAAAGTACAGCATTAGCCACTGAATGTCTGCACACACTGCATATTCTTAAAGGAATCAGTTGGCCGCTAGTAAGACATGTTGGTCCTATAACACTGGCATTGGCCTCATACATAAACATCATTTTCAAAACACTCAAAAATACTTTTGGTTTTCTTAAAAGTTAAAAGATTAATTTTACTTGTAAGCTGCCATTGTTGTTAAAAGTGACCTGGATGAGATCACCTGGATGCATCAAATCAAGGTCCACAAGGTGCCGCAATCAAGCTGGTACTGTCCATAGACGCCAACATTAACCTCTAGATGAACACTTTTTACCCAGAAAGCACTGAGGAATAAATGCAATGGCAGCTTACAATCTCTGCAAATGAAGAATTTTACTAAAGGTTTAATTTAATAAGAGAGCATTTTGAGAGTTTTAAAATCCTATTAGATATAGCCAATTCCAACATCAGTCTTATAAGGCCTTACAAACCAGGGATCGATTTAATGCACTAGGTGAGAGAGAAAATGGCTTTGCTGTAGTTTTGCATTAGACATACCAGAGACTTTCATAAGCATCATGAGTGGTGTGCGGTTGTCATGTTTGCTCTCTGCAGAGGAGTGGGCCCATCGGCCCTGTGCTTTCATTTCTGTGTGCTGGAGGCCACATGTCTCTCTGTTCCCTGTGCGCTCAGCTCTTGATTCCCCTTCTGCCGCTGCCTCAGCCCCCTCCCTCACAGCTGCTCTCTCTTCCTAACAGGACATCAAGTGTTACCTCATAGACAACAACGGCTTCATTCTGGTCTCAGAAGAGTATGTACAGGTAACCCATAGTCTTCCAGCCCACCCCCCCCCCCCCCCACACACACACACACACAAACAAACACACACTTACTTTATGTTTTCATAACAGCTGTGTTGATCCAGAGCAGCTCTCGAGAAGCGGTAGTAGAAAAAGTAGTGCTGACTGTATGCATTTTGTATATGTCATATGGCTAACATATGCTATGAAAGCTCCTCGGTCTGAAACTAAGAAGTTGAAGAAAAAGAGGTTGCATCACCTTGATTTGAGTCCTAGATCTGTCATTATATTACCCTAAGAGTGTGTGTTGCTTTGGCTAAAAGTATGTGCTATACACCCATTACTCTTTACTTCAAACACTTTTAACGCACTGTATGTACAGTACACACATTGGTGGATTGGGGTTTAGCTTGTTTGTGTAGCCTTGATGTGTACGTGAGCATCATGTGTGACATTGCTGCTGTGGTTTTTCTGTCAACAGACAGGACTGTTCTTCGGTGAAGTGGAGGGAGCTGTGATGAACAAGCTGCTCCTCATGGGCTCCTTTAAAAAGCAAGTCACACACAAACTCACTGACATAAATACACACACACACACATAATATATACAGTAATTTCCCGCGTATTAGCCGCATTGTGTATAAGCCGCAGGACAGTGTTTTATGCAAGTAAAAAAAAAAGAAAAACTCCCCCCGTTTTAACCTCATAGCAGAAGAAATTTTGCAAAATCAATGTATAAGCCGCGGCTAATAGTCGGGAAATTACGGTATCAAAATGATTCTGTATGACTTTATTGTTTATACATACCCTCAAACACTTCACTTGTGTGTTACCTGTATACTGTTCTTCTCTCCACCTCAGGATCACCCTGTACGACTACCAGGCGCTGTGCAAAGAGTATGCAGGGAGTGGAGACAGTGCTCATTCTCTGCTCAATGTGAGTACAGGGAAAGTCTCACCCAACACCTCCCTGCTAATGTACCATTTGTTCATGTAGGCTACAGTAGACCCTTAGAGGGAGGCACACTGGATGCATAAGTCAAAGACTTATCTGCCCTAACAGTTTGCTTCCATTATAAGCAATGGAATTGATTACACCAGACACAGCAGCGGAACCAACATTCTAATCTTTGTTTTTTCTTTTTTACTTTTGACAAAAAATGACTTAACACTTTGGTAACACATCCACCAAGCTTGTCCTTAAAGGCATACCAGGCAAGCCTGTGATTCACCTACAGTTGGCAATTTAAGAAAAAGAAATTAGCAACAATGTTGTACATCCTCACTAACTGATTTGCATGTGAAAATATGACCTTGTAGCAAATTTGCCGCAAACTTCCGGCAAATTTGTCTCCAAATGTTCATCGGGAGTTTTGGCAAATCAATGATAAATAGTGGCAATTTATCATTTTTGCCATTTGCCATTTGTCAATTTGCCAAAATAATCTGATAAGTGAACACAAGGAAGTAGTAGTAGCCTAAGTTAGATTAAGTTAAGTTTGAATGAGTTAAAATTTTTTCCCTATTTTTTCTGTTTGTAGTCTTCTCTATAAATTCAATAAAATGAAAGTAGTATTAAGTTAAGTAGTATTAAGTCAAGTAGTTTAAGTTTTACTAAGGGTCTTTTTTTTGCCAATTGTCTTTTGTTTTATTTTCCGCACTTTGCTCATCTGCTGTTATGTACAAAGTGCTTTACAAATTGACAATGACATTAATGCAAAACTTCTATTGAACTTTTGAAGGCAAATTTGCAGTTTGCCGCAAATCCCCCACAACTTTGCCATCTTTTATTTATTTATTTGAAATAATCCCACTCATTTGACTGTTTTATTTTATTTTACTAAAAAAAATCTATTAATACCATACCTATTGTGATTTTGTACTAATGTAAACATTAAATTAGAAAATAAATGTTCCTTTAACTTGCCATCTGATGACTTTGTGTGAAACACTGACCACAGCAGACAGCTTAAGTAAGCAAAAAAAAAAAAACTCTTTGATCACAGAAGCTCAAAGGGGCCCAACATACTTCTCTATTTACAGTATCCAAGCAGTGTAGGTTAGATAGGTTAACTTACACAATATGGTTGCCCACAGTAAATTGTCCATTAATTTCACCGTATGATGACTTTGTCTTTAGCTGTTATAGAAATTACTGCAGCATAGATATAAATAACAACGTTGCCAGTGGACTGCAACATATATTATTATAAGTACTGCTATAATAGACAGCACACATCACAAATGTACTCAGTTAATACAGAGGACTTCATCAGAAGAAGCAGAAGAGTAAAGCCACGCATTCTACACTGATCACCCTACTGCAAACTGTTCAGATATTCAAGCACTCATACTAGTGTACTACTGTTTGTGTCCGCAGCCATTCTCTGCAGTCAAATGGCTCCTGACTGAAATCATCATGTGAGTAGTAACTTCTCAGCTCTCCAAACAGCTCCCTTTCCCAGCATTAATGTAGACTAGTTATGTAGATATCCAAACAGCATTAACGCTTTCTCTTGCCTACTTTGTTTCTTCAGATTTCTTCTGGAGTTTAACCTGTACAGTTGGTGGAATGTTGATCTCTCAGTGAAAGGTAAATATGCATTTGCAAAGGCAAGGATGTGCAAATCCTATATACTTTATTAATACTTTATACTTAATCATATAATACTTTATTTCTTTGTTTTCTGTACAAGTCCATTACACTATGAGTCACGTATTCACTTTGTCTCTGGCCATCCTCTACCTGTGTCCAGCTGATCGCGGGCCGAGGGGTCGCACCATGATGGTGCCCTGTGACACAGAGTACCCTGCCTTCGTGTCTGAGCGCACCATCAAAGAAACTGCTGGAAACATCGACTGCGAGGGCTGTGTTAGGTACAGACCACAAACACCAGCTCAATTTATCACCAAACCAACTTCTCTTTAGTCAGGATGTGGTAAAGACACATATTACTTTGGTAAATGTACTTTGGGCTAATACTAGACATACAGTAACAAGAATAGCACTAAAGAAATACAGAATAACCAAGAACACATCACGATGTAGCTGCTTGTCAACCACCATGTTCTAATTTACAGTAGTTAGGCCTACCTTCATTTCTGGGAAGCCAAGAATGAAAAAGTGTATGGTAAATTGACTGCATTTACGTCATGCTTTTCTACTCCTCTAAGCACTCAAAGCGCATTACAATGTATGCCTTACATGCTGTACATCCATTCGCACACACATTCATACAAGCCAACCTGCAATTTGGTGTCAGGTGGAGCGGGTCTTGAACCTGCAACCCTCTGGTTGTCCAACAGCACCTCTGGCACCTCCGCTGGCCATGGCTGCTAATTAGCAGCCACCGTTGCTAACACCACATGACAGATAAAAACTGAGAGATGAAGACCTGTGTGAACATAGCATAGATTTAGGCATCAATCTGATTCATCTCCCTTTCTCTTGTTTGCAGGACTTTTGTCATCCAGCAGATACCTAGCAGTAACCTCTTCATGGTTGTCGTGGACAACAAATGTGATTGTAGCTCCATCCCTTCAGTTACCATGGAGCCTGTTGAAATCATGTATATCCTTTCCTGAACTGCTGCTGATTTTGCCTGTGATTTTTCAAATCATAATTGGAAAAAGTGAGAAACTATTGCTCAATTCACATGAAAATCTTTTGTATTCTGTTGACTGTCTCTAGGTGATCTCACAAAAAGTTTGTTCATACTAATCACAAAATGACATAGCTTGCAGCCATTTAATTGTTTTCAAAGAGACAACGGTGGTTATTATCTTGTACAAGGTGATGTGCTCAAAGACCCCTCCACTGGTGAGTCTGTCATGTTTTGTTTGGTCTTTGACTCCTGTGAACATAATGAATCTCTGAAGTGTGATCGCCTCAAGTTCCAGAAGGACAGAAAGAAACCAGACTCCTGCCATCCCTTCCATCCAGAGGTGGGCCCACTATTCAAAGCCAATACATTCTGTTTGTGTAAAGTGTTTGTTTGTGTGTGTTTGTAGTTAAACATTCATTTTTGCGTTTTTAGGGGGAATTGATTGAAATTGAAATGGTAGAGCATTAAAGCTAATATGAAATTGACAGAACTTTTTGTGTGTGTGTGTGTGTCTCTGTGTGTGTGTGTGTGTGTGTGTGTGTGTGTGTGTGTGTGTGTGTGTGTGTGTGTGTGTGTGTGTGTATAGGAGAACGCCCGAGAGTGTGGAGGGGCCTCGTCTCTCTCTCCCATGCTCTATGCTGCCCTGCTACCTGTACTGATCACCCTCATCACCAGGTGACTGCCTTAGACCCCACACTGCCCACAGCAAGCCGCCTATCAGAGTACACCATGCTGATGACAAATACCAGTTGCCACCAATCAAAGCAAACTATGTTAAGAAGACCCACCAGTGGAGACCACCGATCAGAGCACATCATGCTTATCCAGGAGCGAATGGTGACCACAGTCCAGAGAAAAACCACCTTCCTGATTGCAGAGACCACACAGACAAAACAGCCAACCAGAGATCACAGCTCCTCTCGGAGAGACTCAACCTCATCTGCTACTCACTGCGGGCCACTCTCGTGTTTGTCAGACCGACTTTACAAACCGGAACACTAATCAA
>JAODXP020000013.1:9969159-10019938 GCA_027497455.2 Sardinella longiceps
GCCTAATGATTATAACACAAAGCCTATAGATAACACACATAGGGCAATAGAATTATGTAAGAATAGATGTGGAGAACATGCTAGGGCATCCATCATTAGGCTTAGTTTCCTATGATGGATGCACTAACATGTTCTCTATATCTATTCTTACATATATTCTATTGCCCTATGTGTGTTATCTATAGGCTATGTGTTATAATGCTTTATTTAGGAAGGCCAGCTCTTTTTAGTGCCCATGTACCCAATAAGTATTGCTAAATAATATACATTTACGAGAAGCTTCTGTTGAATTCACAGTGTCATTCTTGGAACCATCAGGCTTCTCTAAAAGAGATCATACATTAAGTAAATAAGTAAATCAATGTTCAATATTTATAAACCTTTCATTGTCTTTGGCATCTCTCAATGATACAATCAACAAGAGATGGAATACCAGTTTTTGGAGAAGACATGCTCACTGTAGGGTCCGTGGTGGCCACTGAAACATAATGGTAAATATGGGTATGGGTAAATATGAGGGTATTAGCTTCTTAAATAATAATAATAAAAAACATCATGTCAAGACTGATTCTAGAACTTACAGATGAACATATCAGCAGACGTTGGCTTTGGCAACTTTGCTTTAGATGGACATCCTTGAAAAAAGAAAAGTAAGTGATGAACAAGTAATAAAAAAGAAATTAAATCTGAAGTTGGTCATAGGCTGAATGGATGTGCTTGGAGCTATAATGAAAAATAGGAAAATCCTCTTGGCATACGCTATTTTTTTTATTTTTTATTTATTTTTTTTTTAATTTAATATGAAAAAAACATGATCATGAATTTAAAAATGAACATACCAGCAGGCGTTGTTCTTGGAATCTTTGTTGTTGATGGAGATCCTTCAAAATATAAAAATAAAATCTGAAGAAGGCTGTAGGCCAAAACATTTTTGCTGTGATCCAAAGTGTGTGCTGCATTTACGATATTACATTGGA
The DNA here is from genome assembly GCA_027497455.2 of Sardinella longiceps. Taxonomy (NCBI): domain Eukaryota; kingdom Metazoa; phylum Chordata; class Actinopteri; order Clupeiformes; family Clupeidae; genus Sardinella; species Sardinella longiceps. The sequence goes on from JAODXP020000013.1 coordinate 9,970,137, forward strand.
GACAGAAGCATGGACAGAAATAGTTTTATACCTGTTTTGGAATTAGGTGGTGGCTTCTTGGTGGTGGGTGAAAATCCTGTCTGTCATGTCTAGGTCTAGGTTACACAATCAAGGTCACATGTAGCTATTGTTATGTGATGTCTATATCATTGCCAGTGCAGTCAGTCCAGCTATAAAATGCTTTATTACTTTAAGTAAAACTGATCATGTAGGATCATGGCACACTTAGGTGATTTCAGAATAGCAAGGCATTGAATATTAGTGCTATGATTACACCCCTTTAAAGTTGGCATAGGTTTGATATTTACCTGGGATGATGTATTTGTCACTGCGTGGTGAATGGGTGGGAGGATTTGTGTTGACTGTGTAGTTACAGCTCACCCCCTCACCTCTGTCTGACTGCAGATGATGCAGTAATTCTGCTCTGCTTACATAAAATATACAGTTAGAATGTTCTTTATTCTGTTGCTGGATTACTCTTAGTTGTATGATGCAGGTGCTCTGCAATGAAGAGATTACAGCTGGTGACATCATCAGAATGCCTGTCAGTTTCACATGTAATCATGAGGAAGCCATCTAGAACTTTGTTATTGACACTTATGGTTGGTTTGGTATGGTATGGTTGTTTTTCTGCAAGGAAACACAACAAACAAACCAGTCAAAACAGTGATAATACTGCAGAGAAAAGGTTGTTTTATTTTTAATAAATGCTGGGTCCAGAAATATTTTCCTTGAACTACAGGCACACAGGCTACATGCATTTGTACCCTTAACCAGATTCTCACAGAAATCTGCCATTGAAGCTTTGATTTGTTTTGTTTTTTTGCTTTTTACTTATGTATGCACCCGTCAAAGGTACTTTCACATGACTTATGTAGCATACAAGTGGAATAGGAATGTATGATGATGATGATGATGATGATGATGATGATGAGTCAGCAATATGTCTAACCTATGTTCACATCTACAGTTTATACTAACCAGACATTTTGTAGTCATCATGGCAGAAATGCGTTGTAGAACAGAAGCACCTAGACATGAAGCAATGATTGATTGATCAGAACAATATATGCGAGATGGCGACCACATACAATCAAGTAACCCCATGCAGTGAAGGACGTACTGACCAGTCGAGCTCAGATATCTGCTCCTGTGTGTGAGAGAGCTGGCATGACGGGGAGGTACGTGTGATTGTCTCAGATTTCACTGACCAGTCAAAAACACTAGTGAGACACAGGATGACTGAAGCTTCAGAACTCAATATGCAGTCTCTTATTCCAGTGACTGCAGTAAACACCCTCAACCTTGGCTTAGGAAGCGCTGGAATAGAAACAAAACAAAAAAAAAACATTTTCAAAGTCAAAAACATTAGTAAATACACATACTGTATTGTACTGCATTGGTGTAGTAGTTTATGCTTTATGCCAGCTATTTTACAGCTATAGTTACTCATTTCCCTTGCACATGACACATCAAAGATTCAGTTACTTCTCAGTTCTCAACCTACCAAAGACCGTAACAGAGGGGGAAACATCATATGGAGAACGTGAGCCAGGGCCTGTGTTTACATAGAAGTAGCATCCAATGTGTGGTCTGATGGGTAAACTCTGGCCTTGCCACCTGACCAGGTCTCGGCCTCTGAGAGTGAGCTGGCACGAATCAGAATGGCGTGCATCCATCTCTTTACCCACCAAGTAGAAATGACACCCAGACTCAGGAGCTGAGTGATGGGTCTCACAGCTCAGAAGAGCTACATCAGCCTCATGTTTAATTACAGCCTCCAACTTCATCTGGGGAGGAGATCCTGTCACATATTCAAATGCATTATTATAATCTCACAGGGTAATTCAGGAAGTTCGTTTTAATTTCAATTCTATTTGAGGTTTCCCTACACTAATCACAATACAGTGAGTTATTAAAACTACCAGCAATCTACAACAGTCCTCAAAGGGCCCTTACCAAGCACAGTCAGTGAGGCAGGTCTTGATAGTTCTGAAGTGTAACGGCGCCAAGACTCTGTAATCATGTAGCTGCAGTTGATGTGGATCTCTGCAGGTAACCTTTGCTTGGCTCGCTTCAAGATCTCCCCTCCCCTGACTGAGTGCTGGCATGGTGTAAGGGATGGTGTTTCATCTTTCTTAATGTAGAAAAACACCAAATAGGATGAGGAAAGTAAGAAGCCACACAGTTTAGCTGAACTGTGTCTGACTCTCTAATGACTGTAGGTGTCACTTCAACACTGGGCTCTGGAGATCCTACAATAAAGAAATGTGTCAACTCAGAAATGTGCACAAAACAAATGAGAAATAGGAGGCAATAAGATTTTTTAGCAGATTATATTACCTGTAATTTATGGAAATGTCATTACTGATCTTACATACCTTGGACAAAGCCAGATATACCTAAAGCAAAGAAATACAGCATGGAGGAGAAAACATGTTATATCACTGATATTTAGTAGGAACAGTAATGAGCCTGCACTCAATCAGCTCCCTTAAACAAATTAATATGACTCTGATTAATTTTGTTTAAAATACAAATAACTCACAGCTGATCAGAAATAGTCCTGTCATGATGAGGGAGAAAAGGGAGTGAGATGCCATCTCTGCTTCTGAATAAGAACAGTTAGACTAAGCTGTCCACCTATTAGTGGTTTTAATAAGGAAGTAACAGAGAAGAAAAAGAAACTAAAGCATAATGTTGACACGTCACCGCAGCCCTCACCGTGGTCAAAGACACGTTTCTCTGATGTGAAATTCTGTCAGTAACAACTGCAGACCACTACTAACTCAAGGTTTGAATGATAGTATATCCTCAAGTAAAATGTAATAACCTTATTTTTGTTTCATTGAATCTGTGTGCAGAAAGAGGTAATGTGTATTTTGTCACCCATGTTTGCATGTCATTGTTGAAGGTGGTAATTTCCTTGTATGATTTTGATTTTTTTGCTTAAGACTCAGAATTACGTAGACTTGCCGAATACAGCTCTAACCTTCATTTCATAGGTCATGACCAGGCACAAGGTAAAGAAATGTAATGAAATGTTAAGCTGCTCACATGTGTTGTGTAGTCAGACATACAGAAAAAATCTGTGTTAAAAGGCACTGTAGATTTTATTGCATGTATTTACACTACAGTATGTTTAATGTACATTGTTCACATCACCACAAATGAGTAAGCCAAATGCATATCAAACATTTTTACTCTGTCTATACATTGTTTCCTTCTGATGAAAGATGGAATGGCATGACCCTACAAAGGATTATTTCAGAGACCAGGAGCATGTCATTTTATAGGGGACTAACAACAATTTAAACTATTGTAAGTCAGATACATGTTCAAAACTCACGACTGAATAAGTTAAACTCTATTTCAACATAAAGTCTTTTACAATAAACTGGATTTAGGGTAAGATGATATTTATTTCAGCCTCATGTAAATCCATTGACTTCCAAGCAGTGAGTTACAGTGGGACACATAGTAGACAGAATGTTACTCAGTAACAGCTCAGGATGATACAGAAAGAATGAAGCACACAGTTACACAAAAGAGCATCTGAGAGGGTTTTGAGGACTCAGAAGCAGACGTGTCAGGATGGGCCAGACAGAAGTTTCCAAACCAACTGAGGGATTCTGTGCTGAACGGCTCCACCTGAAAAAGGGACGTTTTAAATATAACTGTGCAGCAAGGCCTATCTAGAATGGCTGCATTGGACAAGAAAGTCTTAATATACTGACTTTGTGTTACTTACTGAGGCGCTCTTTATGTCCGGTGGCTTGGTCTCAGAGTTCTCTAAACCACAGATTTAAAAAAAGCCATCAAAATTTTAAAAGACTGTGAGATCAGTATCTCATTCTTTGTCACTGTATGTGCAGCCTGTTGTAGCCTTCTAGTGGAAGCACTGTACAAATACATAGGCCTGTTTAATTCAAGGTGTTGCTGCTATTCAAAGATTCTACGATTCCTTCATGATGTGTTGCAGCCCAACTTTTTTCATGTTCACCTTTGTGCAGTAAGCAAATTTAGAAAGCCTTTTCTGCTCACTCAAAGGGTTTATGAGTGAAATTAGGAAATATGCTAACATGTTACAGGAAAAATCAAGAGTGAATCAACACGTAGCCCTACTGTTTTGTAGTGCCAAGCGCCACCTCAATCACTCGATTTCAATATTCTTTTCCCAGGAGGTCTCCTATGCAAATACCATGCATCCTAGCTATCAGCTTTAGCTATGTCTAATTATGTAATTTCTGTTAAATAAAAATCAGAGCATTGAATCATAAAAAGTAGGATAATCCTATGAGGACATTAGCAGTGGACAGTAGCTGTGACCAGCTGTGTGGTGTGGGGAACTGCTGTAGCCACACTGTGACACTGGTCCAAATTTTTTTATCTGGTTTAAAAAAAGGAACACCACTCGATCCATGGCAAAATGTTATTGCGTTTCACTGTATACAGTGTACATGGTTGAAAAAAAAAACACTTGACTTGACTTGAGTCTGAGAAATGCTGTACACGTAAATCAAAGCCAAAGTGTGCAGCGTTTCTATAATAGATAGAAGCATGAACAGACAGATTTTTCTACCTGCTGTGGAATAAGGTGGTGGATGCTTGGTTGTGGGTGAAAGTCCTACCATAGAGAAAATTTCAGGTTGTCTGCCTAGATCTAATTACACAATTGAGGACCAAGTTGTATTCTGATGTGCCACTGAAGTCTATATCACTGTCAGTGCTCTCCCATACTGCTTCATGAGAGTACACTGAATAATACTGATCAGGTATCAGGATAACCCTTAATGTGGTTTTAGAATAACTGGGCATTGAGCATTAGTATGGTATAATGTGCAGATTATTTCCATTGTATTTTTTTTGAATGTTTTAGAACATAAATACTCCCCTTTAAGAATAGGGCCTTGTAATAATGTAAAAAAAAGCCCATGTGACTTGACTTCAAACCTACCAGCAGATGTTCTGCTTGGAATCTTTGATGTGCATGGAAATTCTTGAAAAAAAAAAAAAAAAAAATCATCATCATCATCTGAAGAAGGCTGTAAACCGAAACATCGTTTTGCTAAAAATCAGTATGCTACATGAGGCCAAAGTGTCCAAAGTATATTTAGGATAGCAGATTAGAAAGACAAACAGACATATTTTTTTTACCTGTTTTTGAATAAGGTGGTGGCTTCTTGGTTGTGGGTGAAAGTCCTGCCATAGACAACATGTCAGGTTAGAGGTCTGTTTAGGTCTAATTACATAATTACACAACATTTTTCTTTACACTGAGAAATAAGATCAGGTACCAGGACCCGTTAAGGTGGTTTTAGAATAACTGGGCATTGAGCATTATCATCAAAGGTTATGAACATCCATTTTTCTATTGAGTTTCTTAAGTTTAACATAAATACAACCCTTTAAGATTAGAGCCTTGGAACAATACAAGTATATTTACCTGGGATGATGTATTTGTCACTGCGTGGTGAATGGGTGGGAGGATTTGTGTTGATTGTGTAGTTACAGCTCACCCCTCACCTCTGCCTGACTGCAGATGATGCAGTAAATCTGCTCTGCTTACATAAAATATACAGTTAGAATGTTCTTTATTCGGTGCTGGTTTACTCTTAGTTGTATGATACAGGTGATCTGCAATGAAGAGGTTACAGCTGGTGACATCATCAGAATGCCTGTAGGTTTCACATGTAATCATGAAGAAGCCATCTAGAACTTTGGTATTCACAGTAATGGCTGGTATGGTATGATATGGTTGCTTTTCTGCAAGGAAACAAACCAAACAAAGCAGTCAAAACATGATGCACAGGGAAAAGGTTGTTCTATTCTTACAACAACTGTGTCCAGAAATAGTTTCCTTTAACTCACAGGTACATGGCTCACATTTGTACTCTTAACCAGATTCTCTCTGCAGCTTGTTATTTTTGCACAACCACACAAAGATATTTCACTCTTATGTACCATACAAGTGGAAAAGGGTGATGATGATGATGATGAGTATGAGTATGAATATGTCAAATGTCACTCTCAGTTTATACTAAAGAATTTTCCAGTCTTGAATCTTTCAAGCCAGACATGGCAATGTTTTTTCAAACATATTACAATCAATCAACAATCAATAACCCATAGTTTACACATACACTAAACGACCAACGTTCTGTTGTCATTATGGCAGGAAGGTATATCCAGAATCACTTACCGTCAAAAACATTAGTAAGTACACATACTGTACTTTTAGTTTATGCTTTATGCCAGCTATTTTAAAGCAATTTGTAGTTACTAATTTCCCTTGCACATGACACATCAAAGATTCAGTTACTTCTCAGTTCTCAACCTACCAATGACCGTAACAGAGGGGAAACATCATGTGGTGAACGTGAGCCAGGACCTGTGTTTACATAGAAGAAGCATCCAATGTCTGGTCTGATGGGCAAATTCTGGCCTTGCCACCTGACCAGGTCTCGGCCACTGAGTGTGTGCTGGCATGAATCAGAATGGCGTGCATCCATCTCTTTACCCACCAAGTAGAAATGACACCCAAACTCAGGAGCTGATGGAGTCTCACAGTTCAGAAGAGCTACATCAGACTCACGTTTAATTACAGCCTCCAACTTCATCTGGGGAGGAGGTCCTGTCACATATAAAAATGCATTAGTTATTATAAGCTCAAATTTCAATTCTATGTGAAGTTTCTCTACGCAGTTACTTTCAATAGGCTACATTATTAAAAAGATCAGCAATCTACTCGTACAACAGTCCTCAAATGGCTCTTACCAAGCACAGTCAGTGAGGCAGGTCTTGACAGTTCTGAAGTTTTCCGAGACTCTGTAATCATGTAGCTGCAGCTGATGTGGATCTCTGCAGGTAACCTTTGCTTGGCCCGCTTCAAGATCTCCCCTCCCTTGACTGAGTGCTGGCATGGTGTAAGGGGTGGTGTATCATCTTTCTTTATGTAGAAAAAACACCAAATAGGATGAGGAAAGTAAGAAGCCACACAGTTTAGCTGAACTGTGTCTGACTCTCTAATGACTGTAGGTGTCACTTCAACACTGGGCTCTGGAGATCCTACAATAAAGAAATGTGTCAACTCAGAAATGTGCACAAAACAAATGAGAAATAGGAGGCAATAAGATTTTTTAGCAGATTATATTACCTGTAATTTATGGAAATGTCATTACTGATCTTACATACCTTGGACAAAGCCAGATATACCTAAAGAAATACAGCATGGAGGAGAAAGCATGTTATATCACTGATATTTAGTAGGAACAGTAACGAGCCTGCACTCAATCAGCTCCCTTAAACAAATCAATATGATTCTGATTAATTCTTATTCTTGTATTCAGCAGATATTTTGAATATTTTCAAACTTACATCTATCTCTACATAGATTGCTTTTAAGATTGGAACCACAATGGAAAAATCTGTCAGAAATTCTAAACATTTTGTATAAAATACAAATAACTCACAGCTGATCAGAAATAGTCCTGTCATGATGAGGGAGAAAAGGGAGTTAGATGCCATCTCTGCTTCTGAATAAGAACAGTTAGACTAAGCTGTCCACCTATTAGTGGTTTTAATAAGGAAGTAACAGAGAAGAAAAAGAAACTAAAGCATAATGTTCTGACACACGTCACCACTGCCCTCACCGTGGTCAAAGACACGTTTCTCTGATGTTAAATTCTGTCAGTAACAACTGCAGACAGGCATGGACTGGCCATGGGGCATACAGGGCAATGCCGGTGGGCCGATGGTCATTTTTGGGCCGGGGCTGTCATTTACTCATAATTTTCATAAAGGATATTGGGCAACTTTACTTAAATCTCTCATATTCATGCATTATGTCCAACTTACAGTATTATTTTAGCTAGACACAACATTACTATTATTGAATCAAATCATGGTGGGCCGCCATGGCCAAAAATGCCCGGGCCACTTTTTGGTCCCAGTCCGGCCCTGACTGCAGACCACTGTTAACTCAAGGTTTCAATGATGTATGCTCAAGTAAAATATAATAACCTAATACATTTTTGTTTCATTGAATCTGTGTGCAGAAAGAAGTAATGTCTATTTTGTCACCCATGTTTGCAATTGAGTCATTGTTGAAGGTGGTAATTTCCTGTTGTGCTTCATGAAATGTTAAGCTGCTCACATGTGTTGTGTAGTCAGACATACAGAAAAATGTCTGTGTTAAAAGGCACTGTACATTTTATTGCATGTATTTACAATACAGTATGTTTAATGTACATTGTTCACATTATCACAAATGAGTAAGCCAAATGCATATCAAACATTTTTACTCTGTCTCAGTGATGGGGACTTGGACTCGAGACTTGGACTTGGACTTGACTTAAGTCGGCTCATTCTGGAGACTTCAGACTTGACTTGGACTTGCCTTCAATGACTTGAGACTTGACTCGGACTTGAGCCTTGTGACTCGTGAACAATGTTCATTTTCACAGAAGTGTTCATTTCATTATTTTGGTTTTTCTGATGTTTCTTATGGGAAAGCATAAGCACAATATTTCCTCTTAGGTGCAATGTAACACATGCATACAACTGCATTCTAAATTTTCTCAGGTCTAACATTACAGCTGATTTGTCAATAGCAGATTGTGTGCACAATTATATCCACCCTCACCCTGTCAAAAATCCAAGATTAAAGAAGGCTCGACTTGGGGAGAAGCCTTGAGACTTGACATGGACTTGGGAGGCTCGAGACTTGACTTGAGACTTGACTTGGCATTGCGCCTCAGGACTTGGGACTTGACTTGGACTTGAGTACAAAGACTTGAGACTTGACTTGGACTTGGAAAAAATGACTTATAAACATCACTGCTCTGTCTATACATTGTTTCCTTCTGATAAAAGATGGAAAGGACACATGGAATGGGTTGAAGGCATGACCCTACGAAGGATTACTTGAGAAACCAGGAGCATGTCATTTTATAGGGGGCTAACAACAATTTCAACTATTGTACGTCAGATACATCTTCAAAACCCACAACTGAATAATTAAAGCCACCACATGCAACATTTAGGTAAAATTTCGACGTTTCCTATTCATTACACCTTTATGTAAATTGCCTAGAACTCACTAGACTTGATAAATGACATGTTCCGGAGTAAAACGAGCCCCTTCACGAGATTGTCCGACCCTCAGAGGCAGATTACCTCACTCACGTCAGATCATGCGCTACGTAATTTCGTAAGGCACTTCCGCGCAACGATCTGATGTTGAAGCCCATCAAAGAGATTTCAAGCCATTATTCTCTAACCGGACCAATCAGGGCCGCTGGCTGCTGTAGAGGGTGTGACGTAGCGAAGAAGCAACTGTTTTGAATCCAACCAATCCAACAAACGTAACGAACGTCATCGGTTGGTTTCCGATGTGGTTGGCTGCAGTGTACGTCAATTAAATTGATGGACAAGCCGTTTGCCCAGTTAGATTCAAGGATTTCTGGCTCCTGAAATAATTCGTCTATCGCTGAATATCAGATGAACGCGCGTAGCGCTACATCTGACGTGAGTGAGGTAAAGAGGGAGATACCACCTATGCAAGATCAGGGCGCGTCCCGGCTATCGTAAGTTTTGGTTAGCAAGCAAGCTAGGTCACGTGACTTAGCCAGCGCCAGTGGTTTGGAATAACTCACAACCGGGAGAGTTTGCGGTAGTAAACAATGACTTTACTTGGAGGAGAACCGGGATAATGTCGGAGACAAACAGCACCCGAAAGTGAAAGTAAAGTAAACACAGCTCTGGAGCTGATGTGATACAAACAACTGCCAGCAGGCTGGCGTGACCACCTTCCCTCCACACGCCCCCAAGCATCAGCAGAGAGAGCAAGTTACTGACACAGTGGCTACACCACCACAGGAACCATTAACTAAACAGTCTGACATAGCACTGCATATTAAGCAGAAGAGATTAAGGGAGCACAGAAGTACTGTATGCCCAAACAGACTAGTACACACAACACCAGTAAAACACATAAACACAGTGTAATGCATCAAAGAAAACGTGTGGCGCAAGGCCCGCATTAAAGGATATGTAATGTCCATCACAGGTCAAGGACATAGTCACTCAGATGAGACGGCAACTGGCGCCGCCTAGTGGAGCGCCTAGGCGAGGAAGGCGGGCCGCACTCATCATCCAGTGGGGCATTCAAAACCTCCTGGGGGTCGCAGGGCGATGAGGGATAGGAGGGACAAAGCACAGGTGACGGCGAACGGGGACATGGAGCCCAGTGGAGACAGGCACAGATGCTATCTCAGGGGGAATGGCGGGCTGGGTGGGGGGTACAGGGTCAACGTAGGGGGCACGTGACAACTTTGCGTCATCGCCGTCTGAGAGGTCATCGCAGTCAGTGGCAATGTAGGTGGCAAGGCTGTCGTCAGGGCAAGATGAGGGCACTTTGTAGCAGTCACTCCTCTTCACCCTATAAGTGGAAGTCCACTCAGCTGCGAACCCGCAAACTTGCGTAAGCCACACAGGGGCCCTCGACGGAGGCGACAAGATAGCGCTCGCGGCTACATGACTTGTTGCGATCTGTATGAAGGTGAGACGAGGTCACCCACGTCAGCTGGAACAGCGGCTCTGAGCTTGCCCTGAGGAGCCTTGCATTTCTCACTGTGAGGATGATTCTTCAACCTCTCAGAATGTTGCTTACTGATAAGCTCCTGGTCAGACACAGGTAACTGAGTGCATGTGAACTGATCCCTCTGCGTCCACATCTCTCGGGCAGACAAACCCCGTGAACGGATTCTAGAGTTCAAGCACGCCGTTGCTATGGCCAGGAGCCTCGCTGACACAGGGCCTCCGCGCGGCTGCTGTCTGAGTAGTTCCTCCTCCAACTCCTGTACTCCCCTCTCCGCAACAGGGTTTTTATTGGGGTTCTTGGCCCGGCCTAGCTCCAAAGAAATCCTGTGCTGCGCCAAACCCGCATCAGCAGCAAGGGCTTTAAAGGCAGGGGCTGGATCTGTCCGGACCACAGCAAATGGTCCGTCCAGAGGCGTAGCTCCACGCACAATCTGATAAGGCCATCGCGCAAAGACTGTGCACTCTCATCCTCTATAAGCAAGGCCACAGTAAAGGATGTGACACACTCACGTACTATCAGGATTAACTGGCGCGCCCGCTTCAGAACATCTGCAGCAAAGGTAACACCAATTGCAGCAGGCGGGTCAGCCGAAGACTGTTCAATAATGGCCTTGGGGGTGTGGCGGAGGGCCGCGCACGCATGACAGCCATCAGTGACCCGGCCTATAGCCTTATCGAGATCAAGGGCAAAAAAATATCTGTCCACTGTTTTCCGGAGCTGGTTGGAAGTGGGATGGCTAAGCTGTAGGTGTAACGCAGTCAAGAGGCCATCAAGAACCTGTCTAGGGACAATGATGCACTCACGTGAGGGAGAGAGAGGCTCGTTGCGCTTCACTATGAGTAAGCCATCAGCAGCTATGGTAGCCACACCAAGGTAACGCTTGACATCCTTTATGTTGGTCAGCTTCTTAGAGGGCCGTGTCCCCTGAGTGAGGTGGGCATGGGTGCGACGCAGGTCTGCGCATTCAGACTGTAGGGACCTCCATGCCGTCCTGCTTGTGAATGGGAGTCTGGCACGACCAGATAAGACGTCCTCACTGGACAGTGAGCGCACAACGGAATCTTGGGTACGTTGCACGAAGTCACACACTTGGCACGCCATATCAGTACAGTCTGGGGGTTGCGGCTTGCAAATCAGATGGAAGAATGGCCGCGCCAGCCACATGTCGGACAGACACTTGGAACCTGCTCGCCGTGGAGAGGAACGTAGACACTCGGGGACTAGCAGAGAATTCGCCTCTGCATAGCTTCTCATAGGCTTGAACACACGGCTTGCTATCAGTTAAAACACAAGCTCTTTGGAGACGATTGGATGATGTATGGGCCAAAGTGCTTGACAGCCGCAGCAATGGCAAGGGCCTCAACCTCACAGGGGAGCCATGTCACCTGGTGGCTACGCAATTTAGCACTAAAATAGCCAGCGAGAGCAAGCTTGTTGTTACGCATGACATACAGAGTGGCGGCTATGCCAGGCCTCCTCACAGCACCATCAGAGACGATCCACAACAGATCATCTGGGCGTGGAAGGGTTATTGAACGGCTGGAGGAGAGACTCCTTTACTACACTGAAGGCACAGTGTAGCTCGTTGAGTCCATGCAATGCTCTCTTGTGATGACTTCCCCGCTATGGCATCATCTAGAGGGGCGAGCAATGCAGAACAGTGTTGGATCACACGGGCCATTACCTTGACAGCACCGATGAAGGACTTCATACCACCCACTGTTCTCGGTGGCTCACAGGTTGTCAATGTTGACACACGATGTGGGCTGGGCTGAAACCGTCCCTGGGACCACACCCAACCCAGCACGGTGGTGGAGCGGGGGTTAATGACCGTTTTGGGAAGCCGACAGGCGCAGGTTGGCGCATGACAGAGCCTGTAATACTGAGGACCAGTTACTCAGAAGTTCCTCTGGGGAATTACCGCCACAGTACAAATCATCGGCGAGCTTGGCTACAACGCCAGCTTGAAGGAGGTCTCCAAGCACACGACACATAAGTTCTTCAAGCGCGGTCTCAGATCCAGGCATGCCCATCGCTGAGCGAGCATACACACGGACACCTCGAAATGGAGTGACAACACCACAATATTTCATAGACTCGTGTGCCAGGGGTATTTGATAGAACGCGCTGGTCAAGTCCGTTGCTATCAGGTGTTTCCATTGTGCGATCTGACGTAAGGTACTGTCCACATCAGGCATTAGGGAGGGCTGCGGCTTGGAATACCGACCAACATCAGTGAAGGCGGTCACTAAACGATAACCACCCGTCTGTTTTCTGATTAAGAAGGAAGGGTTCAAGTACTCAACAGATACACCTATGTCTTCAGGCCGCCGGAAAACACCTAAACTTTCCAGCTCATCGAACTTCTGTTGGAGCTCTGTGAGCTTGTCCCTACCATACAAGGGCAGGCGACCCTTGCGTTGGGGAGGTTCGACAGGGCCCATATTCACTCTAGCCTCGAATGGCCCAAGGGCGCCATTGTAGCCAGAGATAGCTGGGTTGAAAACCTCATCATACTGATCCAGCAACGCACGGAATTTGTTCCGCGTAGCTGGAGGAGCAGGCCGTCAGGGTCCAACTGGACATGCTGGGAGTGTTGCACGTGTAGGCCCGTCGCCCGTGTCGCAGTGTGTCTGGAAATGGGCAACATGGTGAATGTGGCAGGAGAAGGCTGAGGTGTATCTGGTGAGGAGAGGGGATCTACTTGGCAGAAGTGTTCATGGCGCTTCAGGATATGGGGTTCACCAGACAGGTTTGGGATACGGATTCTCCCCGCAACACTGGATACGACCCCTGGGCGCAGCCAGGTGTTGGATACGTCACACCTGCGCACATTATGCGAGTCCTGTCGGGGCTCCATGACATATGCTGAATCTGGAGGGGCATCAGGTGGCAAGCAAATCTCTATGAACTCACCAGGCCAGATGGTGGTCGATGTGGGGGGCGTGCGTAACACAATTGTGCGGCGCACAACATGGCCACTATGCAGGTTGTCAGAGCCATAAGAAAAAGCCGTCCCGTCACCAATGGTAACAAGTCTTTTAGCAGGTCTCACAGAAATGTCATTGGTAGCCATGAAGGGGTGCCTGCCAGTACATCAACATCTAAATCTTCCACGACTAGGCCATCAAAATGGAATGTCTTAGAATCACGACTAAACGTGAGGCGGGTTTCCCCGATGACTTTCATGGGAGATGACCCATCTGCCTGATGGGCTGACTGGGAGCTGGAGGTGACGTGTGCGCCGAGCCGGCGAGCAGCAGACATTCTGATCATATTGCATGTAGCTCCACTGTCAAGGATAATGCGTGCGTGATGGTGTTTGTGAAAGGTGTCAATGTATGGTGACTGGCGGACTTGGACAGCCCGGGCACGAGGCTGTGCGGGCTCATCGTAAGCAGTTGCTCCCTCAGGCTCATCATCGAGCACAGTGATTATGTGCCTGGCTTTCAGCATGAATTTACGGTCCTGATCCGGCAGGAATTTGCATGTGCTGAGGTAATGTGTGTCACTAGGCCGGCCGGCCTGTCTGCAGAGAGGGCATGATTTTTGACGTGTGTAGTTTCTACTGTCACTTTTGGGCGAGGGGCTATAAGGGGCTCTGCGGGGGGCAGCTTCACATATGTCAGGTTTGAGGCAGCGGCACGCATTATTTTGGCATCATCGGCAGAACGGATCTCGCTAAGGAGCGAGTCTAGAGCCTGTGAAATTTCAGGTTTTATGGATGCCAAAGTGCGTGTGCGTAGCTCAGTGCCGTAGCGTTGCTTAATGAGTTTGGGTAAGTCAGGGTGGATTAAACGTAGCCATGTTAAGACAACAAAGTTTTCCAGAGTTGGGGAAAGCTCTTCGTCTTCGGCTACATTTTCCCCATGGTGGGATAACACATTGGCTTTGAGGAGGCTGTCCTCTGTGAATGCCATGAGGCGCTGAAATAAGTCTTCAGGTCGCTCATCTGTCTCTAAGTGAATGTCAACAAAGTCAATAAGTTGAGCACCAGTTGTCTGGAAACCATAATGTAGTCTGATCGCTTGCCAAATAGAATCAATAGAGGTGGAATTTTTAACAATGGTGTTTCGTGAAATCACGGGGCAGTAATTAGCAATCTGACCTAGCATCAGTTCCAGTTGGCTCACTTTTTGTTGAGCAGTTCGTCTGCGCGCATCTGGAACGGGCTCACCATCGTCTTCGAAGCCTCTCAGGACGGTAGCTTTGCCCTTTTTGGTCCATGTAGCCCCCGCCACGAGAAACGGTGCAAACAATGGATCCAAAGACAAAGTGTAAAGCAAATTTTGTTTCCAATTCTCGAACGAATTTAGAGTCTCTTGCTTGGACAAGCACCACTGTTTCGGTGCGCGACTGTTGGCAGACATGTTTGGAGGAGAAGTTTACTACCTTCTGTAAAAGCCGGTTGTTTACTTGTTCGTTTGAGTCAAGGTCCGTGTGGGGCTGGGTACGGTGACTTTGCGCTGCCACCACGCCAGTGGTTTGGAATAACTCACAACCGGGAGAGTTTGCGGTAGTAAACAATGACTTTACTTGGAGGAGAACCGGGATAATGTCGGAGACAAACAGCACCCGAAAGTGAAAGTAAAGTAAACACAGCTCTGGAGCTGATGTGATACAAACAACTGCCAGCAGGCTGGCGCAGAGTTTACTGTTTGAATTACAACGCGATTTGTGACTTCTCAGCGCATTCAACTGTCGATACATTTTGTTAGCGGCGATCACCATTGACTATGCAATTCTAAATGGAGGATTATTGGCAGAAACGCTTAATAACTGCTTTGTTTGGTTGTTAGCTTACTGGATGACGCCACCGGATCCTGCATAGGTTCTCTTTAAAATGAAAAAAATATATTACTTTTCAACTGGCATTTTTTTCTTCTCTTTCAGAAACCAGATTTAGGGTATGATTTATTTCAGCATCATGTTAATCCATTCACTACCAAGCAGTGAGTTATAGTGGGACATTAGGTAGATGGGCTCAAGATGATACAGAAAGAATGAAGCACAGTTACACATAAGAGCATCTGAGAGGGTTTTGAGGACTCAGAAGCAGACATGTCAGGATGGGCCAGACAGACGGTTCCAAACCAAGTGAGGGATTCTGTGCTCAACGGCTCCACCTGAAAAAGGGACGTTTTAAATAAAACTGTGCAAAAAGGCCTATCTAAAATGGCTGCATTAGACAAGGAAGTCTTAATTGTGCTGACTTTGCGTTACTCACTGAGGTGCTCTTTATGTCCAGTGGCTTGGTCTCAGAGTCCTCTACACCACAAAGAAAAGAAAGACATCAGAATTTTAAGAGACTATTTTTATCATCTCATAAATTGTGCAGCCTATTGTAGCCTTCTACTGAATGCACAATATAAATGCATACAATTAAGTGTTTATTTCAGAGGGTTGCTGCTTTTCAAAGATTCAATCATTCGATCATGATGTGTTGTAACTAAGCACTTTTTTTCCATGTTGTCGCACAAAACCTTTGTGCAGTAAGTTGGCCTAATCGAGATCAACTTTCAACTTTTTTCACAAAGTTATTTACACTGAAGCAAATTTAGAAAGTATTTTTCTGCTCACTTAAAACTTAAATCTTTGTGAGTAAAATAAATGAAGAATTGTAGGCCATTTCATTGCCTGTTTCATAGCCAGAGGCCGTTGAGGGGCGCAGTAGAGATTGGGGGAGGGACCAGAGAGTTGTATGATTCTTAATTTGTTTGCCTAAGACTCAGAATCAGGTAGACTTGCCGAATACAGCTTTAAGCTTCATTTCATCGGTCATGACCAGGCACAAAAAAAAACATTAATCAGCAGAGTAAATAGTGTAACCACATGTAACAGCCGCAATGTTGTTATATTAGCATGACTGTTTAGACAGACAGATTGTAATAGCCTACTGCTTACATACAAGTTATCATTACAACAAAGTACTACTTCCATTTCTACTACGACTGCTGACATTTCTGTACTGGATGGGGGAACAAACCACCTATGTGTAAAATTCACCTGTGATGCATGGCAGTCATTTTGTGCCAGACGCTCACCACACACTAGTTTGAAGTGGAGAGTGAGGGAGTGGATGAATGAACCAATTACAGTAGGGGATGATTAGGGGGCCAGATTGAATGAGTCAGGTTGGGACTCATTCAGGACACCAGGGAATCCCCTACTCTTTGCTACAGGTGCTGTGGGATCTATCATGACCATGACCCAGACTAAGAACCTCAGTTTAAACGTCTCATCCCAAGAACGGCCTCTCTTCGCAGTGTCTCTGTCACCGCTGTGGAGCATCAGGATAGATCTTTGGCCAGAGGGAAGACTGCCACCTACTGGCCACCCACCAACACCAATTCCTGCAGCAAATCATTTTTCCCGAGAGGTCTCCTATCCAAATACCATCCATCCAAGCCCATATCAGCCTTAGCTATATCTAATTATGTAATTTCTGTTGAATAAAAATCAGAGCATGGAATCAGAATAGAATGTAGTATTCTTATGAGGGCATTAGCTGTGGACAGTCGCTGTGACCAGCTGTGCGGCGTGGGGAACTGCAGAGGCCACCCCGGGATACTAAAGTTGGTTCCTTTTTTGTCTGGCTTTTTTCAGTCCATGGCAAAACAGTATTTCATGTGACTGTAAATAGTGTACATCGTTGAAATGACAATAAAAACCCTGTGTCTTGAGCTTCTTAATTCTTTTCTGAGAACATTCAAAAACAGTTATGTTAAGACTGAGGCATGAATTTTAAAAAATTAACATACCAGCAGATGTTGGGCCTGGAATCTTTGTTGTACGTGGAAATCCTTGAACAAAGAAAATAAATGGAATCTGAAAATCCAAAGCTGTAAACCGAAGCCTCATTTTGCAAAAAAACAAACAAACAAAAAAAAACTAAGAAGAGCAGACATATACCTATAGGCCTACCTGTTTTGGAATAAGGTGGTGGGTTCTTGGTTGTGGATGGAAGTCCTGCCATATACAACATCTCAGGTCTGTCTAGATCTAATTACACATTTGAGGGCAAAGTTAGCTATTATTTTGATGAGCCACTGAAGTGGATATCATTGCCAGTGTGTCCCATCACTGCTTCATGAAGTGCACTGAATACAGATCAGGTAGAATCAGGATGACCTATTAAGTTGGTTTGAGTAAAACTGGGCATTGAGCATTTGCTCAGTTTTGTCACAAAACATTTTTTCCATTGTTTTGTGAATGTTTTACAACATATAAAGTGCTCTTTAAGATTAGAGCCTTGGAATAACACAAAAAAAACTTCACTTGTCTTGAGCTATGTTGAGAACGTTCAAAAATTGCTATGTGAAGACTGAGACTTGAATTTAGAAAATTAACATACCAGCAGAGGTTGTGTTTGGAATCTTTGTTGTGTGTGGAAATCCTTGAAAAAAGAACAGACATGGAATCTGAAGAAGTCGAAACGTCATTTTGCTAAAAAAAAAAAACAGTAGGCGAGCCAAAGTGTGCATTGCTTTTATGATAGAAATAAGAGCAGACATTTTTTTTACCCATTTTGGAATAAGGTGGTGGTTTATTCGTCGTGGGTGAGAGTCCTGCCATAGACAACATCTGAGGTTAGGGGTCTGTTTCAGTCTAATTACACAATTACACCTCCTGCTTCATTACACTGTACAGATCAGGTAGGGTCAGGGCCCACTGAGGTGGTTTTAGAATAACTGGACATTGAGCATTAGCATCAAAGGATGTCATTTTTCATTGATGTTTCTCAAATGTTTTAAAACATAAATACTTCCTAGATCAGAGCCTTGTAACAACACCAGTATTTACCTGGGATGATATATTTGTCACCGCGTGGTGAATGGGTGGGAGGATTTGTGTTGACTGTGTAGTTACAGCTCACCCCCTCACCTCTGCTGCTGCAGACGATGCAGTGATTCTGCTCTGCTTACATAAAATATACAGTAAGAATGTTCTTTATTCTGTGCTGGTTTACTATTAGTTTTAAGATGCAGGTGCTCTGCAATGAAGAGATTACAGCTGGTGACATCATCAGAATGCCTGTAGGTTTCACATGTAATCATGAGGAAGCCATATTGAACTTTGGTATTCACAGTAATGTTTGGTATGGTATGATATGGTTGTTTTTCTGCAAGGAAACAAACCAAACAAAGCAGTCAAAACATGATGCACAGGGAATCATGTCCAGAAATAGTTTCCTTTATTAACTCACAGGTACATGGCTCACATTTGTACTCTTAACCAGATTCTCTCTGCAGCTTGTCTTGTTCTTTCTGCACAACCCCATAAAGATGTTTTACTCAAATGTCACTCACAGTTTATACTGAAGAATTTTCCAGTTTTGAATCTTTCAGGCCAGACCATGGCAATGTTTTCTCAAACATATTATGGCAACAACCAGCAATCAATAACCCATGGTTTACACATACACTAAACAACCAACATTTTGTTGTCATTATGGCAGGAAGGTACTAAAATATCCAGGATCACTTACCCACTGAAACAGATGAAGAGTGATCAGAGGGATAGGAAACACCTGAGATGGTGACCATATAGTTACATGTGGCCCCATGTAGTGAAGGACGTTCTTGACCCGTCTGCTCAGACATCTGCTCCTGTGTGAGAGAGAGCTGGCATGAGAGAGGAACGTGTGATTCTCCCATCTCCCATGAAGTCAAAAATACAATGAGATACAGGGGATGATTGAGAGACTTCACAGCTCAGTAAAGTCTCTCTTATTCCAGTGACTGCAGTAAACACCCTCAACCTTGGCTTAGGAAGCGCTGGAATAGAAACAAACAAAAGATTAGTAAATACACATACTGTATTGTACTGCATTGGTGTAGTAGTTTATGCTTTATGCCAGCTATTTTACAGCTATAGTTACTAATTTCCCTTGCACATGACACATCAAAGATTCAGTTACTTCTCAGTTCTCAACCTACCAATGACCGTAACAGAGGGGGAAACATCATGTGGTGAACGTGAGCCAGGACCTGTGTTTACATAGAAGAAGCATCCAATGTCTGGTCTGATGGGCAAATTCTGGCCTTGCCACCTGACCAGGTCTTGGCCACTGAGTGTGAGCTGGCATGAATCAGAATGGCGTGCATCCATCTCTTTACCCACCAAGTAGAAATGACACCCAGACTCAGGAGCTGATGGAGTCTCACAGTTCAGAAGAGCTACATCAGACTCACGTTTAATTACAGCCTCCAACTTCATCTGGGGAGGAGGTCCTGTCACATATAAAAATGCATTAGTTATTATAAGCTCATAGGGTAATTCAGGAAGTTCACTTTAATTTCAATTCTATGTGAAGTTTCTCTACGCAGTTACTTTCAATAGGCTACATTATTAAAAAGATCAGCAATCTACTCGTACAACAGTCCTCAAATGGCCCTTACCAAGCACAGTCAGTGAGGCAGGTCTTGATAGTTCTGAAGTTTTCCGAGACTCTGTAATCATGTAGCTGCAGCTGATGTGGATCTCTGCAGGTGACCTTTGCTTGGCTCGCTTCAAGAGCTCCACTCCCCTGACTGAGTGCTGGCATGGTGTAAGGGATGGTGTATGATCTTTCTTAATGTAGAAAAAACACTGAGTGGGATGAGGAGAGTAAGAAGTCACACAGTTTAGCTGAACCGTGTCTGACTCTCTTATGACTGTAGGTGTCACCTCAACACTGGGCTCTGCAGATCCTACAATAAAGAAATGTGTCAACTCAGAAATGTGCAGAAAACAAAACAGAAATGGGAGGCAATACGATTCCATTAACTCTAATTTATGGAAATGTCACTGATTTTACATACCTTGGACAAAGCCAGAGATACCTAAAAAAATACAGCATGGAGGAGAAAACTTTATATCACTGATATGTAGAACAGTAATGAGCCTATGTAACACAATGGCAGTAAAAAAAATCTAAAGTACCGACTGGCAAACTCCTAGACTTCTTCCAGCTATCACCATAAAGCACTACATATTTACTTAATTCTATTCATTTAGGAATAGTGCATTATATTAACATAAAGTATGTCATAAAGGAAACAACCTCCTTGCATGCACTCAATCAGCTCCCTTAAACAAATAAATATGATTCTGCTTGTAATTCTTATTCTTGCATTCAGCAGATATTTTTAATCTTTCAAAATTTCAAAATTCACAAACTTATGTCCATCTCTACATAGATTGCTTTTAAGATTGGAACCACAATGGAAACATCATTCTAAACATGTTCTATAAAAATCAAATAACTCACAGTTGATCAGAAATACTCCAGTCATGATGAGGGAGAATAGAGAGTGAGACGCCATCTCTGCTTCTGAATAAGAACAGTTAGACCAAGCTGTCCACCTATTAGTGGTTTTAATAGAATAAGGAAGTAACAGAGAAGAGAAAGAAACTAAAGCACAGGTCACCACAGCTATCATTGTGGTTAAAAAGCCCACACTTTTCTCTGATGTTAAATTAAATTGTTAAGCTTTCAGCAACAACTGCAGACTACCACTAAGGATTGGATTTAAGTACAAATATTGTAATATAATAGATCTTTTTTGTTTCAGTGAACCTGTGTGCAGAAAGAAGTAATGTCTATTTTTTTTCAAGCCTCAAAAGGCATGTTTGCAATTAAGCCATTGTTCAAGAGGTGATCTAGTTCTCATGCATTTTAGTATTGATCGTTAAAATCCTGTATTAAACTGTTTTTAACTATTTAACTGTGTCTTCCTTTTCCAAATGCTTTTTTACATAAATAAGTTAATACATTAATTTCTGGCCTCTTGGTTCACAGGGTTTCATCAGTTAGGCACCAGATATATGGCACCATATATGCCACTAGATACATCAGAATATGGGGAATCAAAACTAGCTAATCAAATTTTTCCTGGGGGAGGAGCTTAGGACCAAGGGCTTGAAGTCTTATTAGAGGCTGAGGCTTGCCATTTCAATTATTAGAATAAGCCGTCATGAGGATCTACAGTCTTCACAGTTCAACCACTTTCCTGTGTTTGCGGACATTTTTCTCACAAACTGTTGTTCCTTAATTAAGCTTACTGCAAGATGACTGGAACGGCATTGCCTTGGTGACATCAACATTACGAGAGACTAAAAAAATTACCGGTTCTCCCATTTAACCCACCTGAAAAGAAAACGAAAGGAAACCCTATAGTTTTCCCTCGGAGAACAGCAGTGTTAACTGACACAAGGAGTCTTTTAGCACCACCTACTGTGTGTACACTGCTCAGGGTTTGCATACCTGGGGTAGAGAGGGCATAGATGATGGTGAGAAATTACATTTATTTGTTGATTCTGTTTGAATCTGTATTCATTTATTTATTTGGGTTGGGCAGATTGCCAACTGCTTTCACATGGTTTTCGATGATAGCATCACATTGATTCCCGGAAAAATATGCAATGAGTCAGAAAACCAAACCTTTGGCATTGGATATAATTGACAGCCTCTTTGAGCCAACTAGTGGATAAAGATAAAATGCTTGTTCTCTGATCGTCTCAACAGCCAGTCTGCCTCTATTGTCCACCACAGATCCCATGTTCAAGCCTATAAGACAAAATATGTAGCTTCATCATAAATGGGGTTTGTGGAACAAGGTAAACTTTGTTAATTCTCCACTGCTTTGAATCCAGTCCATGCTGAAGTCCAGATGTGTGCTCCCAGCAGCCCCTAACCTATCTCCACACATTCCCCACCTCCAGCTGTGCCAGCTGAGACGCTAGGAGAGCTGCACACATCTGCACAAACACTCACAGACAACCACTGCGCAGTTTTTAAACAGCGTGTTTATTCTTTTAGTTTTTACAAAATAAAAAATAAAAACTAAAAAGGACTATTTTTTTCCCATTGTCACTATAAAGAAACAGTACGGAAGCACTGAGAGTCTTTGAGCCTTCCATGGCTCTTCAAGTATGTCCGTGAAGTTCATGTAAGTAGGACTTCATCTCTGCACGCCACAGGTCAGTGATGTGGCTCATGACCTCTGGCCTGGTGGGGGGTGGGGGGGGGGGGGGGTTGGGGGTGAGGGGTCGATGGTAGTGGGAGATGGGAGTTTATGGATAAGAGGGGTTAGGATCTTCTCAGGCAGAGAATGTCCTGGGTCACCAAGTCTTTAGAGAAGCAGACAGACAGCACTATTGGCTCAGTTCTGACCCAGCGTCCACGAGGATCCACTCTCAAGAGCCACAGCAGAATTAGCGGCGTACACGATAACTCCCAGTATCTTCACTCCAAGGAAAGAAAAGGGGGGGGGGGTTAGGGCTTAAGATCTTAAGTAAATTAATGGGGGAGATGAGAGTTAGAGTGAAGAATTAAGAACAAGAGAGAAGAAGAGCTTTTGTAAAAAAATAAAAACAAAAAAAAGTATGGGGATGGGATGTGAGAAACAGGGCAGTGACTGGATCGAGATCGGCAACTCGGACAACTCCAACAGCTCAAACACATTTCATGGTTGCTCATTTTTAAATTAAAAAAATGTATTTAAAAAAAGTCAGATCCCGATCCTTTGCATAAAATTGATAAGAACAGCAGTTAAAATAACAATTAATAAGCATCTGTTCAATTCACTTTAAAAAACAACATTAAGATTTATCCAGTGAACAAAAAAAACAAAAACAAAAAAAAACTGAAAAAAAGTCCAAAACCCTTCAAAATGTAAACAAATTCACTCTCAAAAGGAGAAAAGAAAGGGTGGAGCCGGGAGAGCTCTCGCTCGTCGTCATCTCTCTCTTTCTCTCTCTCTCTCTCTCTCTCCCTGTGCCCTCTGTGCGTCCGCCTCGCCCACTCTAGCAGTGCATCTACCAAAGGTCAGAGGTCAGGCAGTGTGCAAGTCTCCTCTCCTCCTCCTTCATTTCACCTGTGATCCCTCTTTTCCACTTTTCTTCGGTCAAACTTTCCTTCCTTTACCCACCGGCTCCTCACTCACAGTCAACTCTTTCATTCTCTCTCTCTCTCTCTTCATCCCTCTCCCTCCCACCCCTTCACCGAGTCGGCCGGGGGTGGGTGGGTGTGACGGCGTAGGCGGAGGCAAGACGAAACGAGGCGAGTCCAGTGGGTCATCTGGGGTGCAGCAGGAAGCGGTCCAGGTACTGTGAGATGACCTCCCAGTGTCGCCAGAGGAAGGCCAGCAGCAGCACCAGGAGCAGCGTGGAGAGGGTGCGGCTGCGCGTCTTCATCAGCGGCACCACGCAGTTGGCCACCGTCGACACGAACACCAGCAGCACGGCCATGAGCGCCAGCAGCACGTTGATGAGCTTGCCCAGGAGCGTGCGCGCCGTGGCGTTCTCCAGGCCCTCCAGCTGCACCACCTGCTGCTGCTGCTGCTGAAGCTCCATCTTGGAGATGCGCGTCTGGCATGCCTCCAGCGCCTCCTAAAGGACAGGAGGGAAACAGCCAGTGGTCAGAATTTGGTCAGACTGTTACAGTGTCTGATACTATGGTCATCACAAACCACACTCTGAATGCAAATCTGCCTGTGGCAGTAGATTCAATATGGACAGTAGCAATAGGATTCCTACCTATAATTATTAATTTAATTTCATTAATTAATCAATTAAAATAAATAAATAACAAATAAAAATACAAGGACTTCCAGGACCCAACCCCATAAAATTCCCAAGTACATCAGTGCGTCAACAACACGGTCAGTTGTTATAGTGAGAAAAAAAGGTTTTTAATGTCACAAAGGTGAATGTCACTCACATGCCAGTTCCTATCCTAGATTATCATAGTAATTTACCACCATCTATAAACTCAAACACCATCAATGACCCTTTTTTAATAATCTAATTACTGTATTTGTACTTGTCATTTGTAATTGTTCAAAATTCAAGGATTCCACGGAGCCCTGCAGCGATACTGTACATACTTTAAAGGAGAAATCTGGTGTGATAAGGACTGAAAGTATATTGCAACATCATAAAAAGTTGGAACGTTTGCCGGTGAGCAGAATTTTGATACGTTCGTGCAGGCTGGAGAAGACCACTTGCTAGTTGTAGCTTCTGGGGGCAGCTAGGTGGTAAGGAGCTATCTGTACAGTTACAAGTTTTCAATGCCTGGTTTTAAATGTTGGAACTGTCATTATACTATCAATTGTTTGGGGCTACTTTGAGCCTTTCAATGGTTTAAAACAGTGATCTGGCCACTAACACCTAGCTGGGTGCCCCCAGAAGCTACAACTAGAAAGCAGTCTTCTCCGGCCTGCACGAAATTATCAAAATTATTCTTCCTGGCAAATGTTCAAACTTTTCATGATGTTGCAATATACTTTCAATCCTTATCACACCGGATTTCTCCTTTAAGTTAGATAATTCTTATATCTGATTTCTCTGAGGGCCCATCCTGAATGTGACAACTACACTGGTACTATTAAAACAGGGTTTAAGGGGCTTAATGTCCAACAAGGTTGTGCAGTATATACAGGCAGGTCTCAGGAAATTAGATATTGTGGAAAAGTTCAGCAATTCAATGTAAAACCATCTAAAATCATATACATCATATAAATTCAAATAAAATATTTTTAGCTCTTTGTGCTAATTTTGATGATTGTTGCTTATAGCTAATTTGTGCCGTACTAGATTTGTGGGTTTTTTTTTCATCACTATTCTAATGGATCTATATAATGTGTGAGTTTCACATTTTACATTGAATTATTGAAATTAAACTTTTCCACAAGGTTCTAATTTCTGAGACCTACCTGTATCTACTTGATCAGCCTCCTCCACTACAAAAGCATCCATATCCAGTGGTAAGCCTGTGTGAGCATTAGACTGGGCAACATCCAAACCACACAGGCATGCCAGGAAGCCTGTTCTAAAATGGATGCTGAGAATCCATTAGATCTAACAGAATTAGCCTACTACCTCTCTGAACTCATGCTGGCTGCAGCGAACCAAGCAATTGAAATTGACAGATAGCCCAATCCAGCTCATTAAGACAGGGAAACTCATGGTTAGATAGCAGCGCATGAAGGTAAAGGAAACAAACATAGCTACATGACCAAACACCACCCCATAATGGAGCAACAGTAATCTAAGCACTGGACACTCCTCACTACTTCACCTGAACCTAGATTACTTTGGGTGGGCATCTTCATTCCAACTACTCCAGTATCTGTGGCTCAATGTCCAGGCTAGCCCCACCTAGTGCTTCCACTCAATATCACACTTGGCTACTACAGTACACATTGTCAGGCACCTATCCAAAGGCTTGGGTTTCCTCTGAGGATCAGTCAGCCAAAGTAAGGGCTATGTCCTCAGTGGGAGGGCTGAGAGCAATGTAACGACTATTGTAAACGGTTGACAGACCCAGGGTATGCCCAATAGTTTTAAAGTCCACAGAAAATATCTGCCTCGCAGGAAGCTAAGATATGCCTATAGACTAGAGGTTCCACGAATGAAGTGAAACGATGTGCAAATCTGACGTATGCCTGTCAGACAAAGTAAATCCCTTTTGGAAATGATCTGCATTTGGAAGAGGAGGCCATGGAAGTGTTGGGTGGAGTGTGTGCTGACCTGGATGTCTCTGGCCCTCTCATAGGACTGATAGGCGATCTTCTCCTCCATGCTGGCCAGCTCCTGCTTCAGGTTTAAGATCTCATTCTGATGGAGCTCTGTTAAGTCATTTAGCTGCTCCTCCAGACGTTCACACCTATATACACATACACATATAAACACACACACACACACACACACACACTGTATTAGTTCTTTCAGTTACAGGCTTCTAGATACAATTTTACTTTCATTTTGTATTTGTAACATTTCATGACCGAAAACAAATGGCAGACAAATGCCTGACAAAAGATTCCTGATCTCTTGCACTACAGGAGATGGAATCAATGCCAATAGTAACCCTATATTTTCCCCAAAAGCCAAATAGACCAGTTCTATCAGTGCACATCTCTTTATCGCACTGCAATCTGACACCTTAGACTTGCATTTCCTGTCTTGTGAGCTGAGGTGGCTGCGGTGTGAGACAAGACGTGCCACAATTGCAGCCGACGTGTAGCCAGCATGGGGGCCTCACCTGTAGCGCTCCTCCTGCAGGGCCTGCATGATGAGCGTGTAGTCCTTCTGGTAGTGGGCCTTCAGGCTCTCGAAGGACTCCTCCAGGCGGCCTTGGCTGTCCCTCAGCTCCTGCACCTCCTGGAAGAGCACCTCCAGGCCCGAGCCTTGGCCTGGGTCCCCCAGCGTGTTGCCGCGGGAGCTTGGCGGGCCCCCGGGTGCTCCTGTGGTGCTGTTGGCCCCGGCCGAACCCGAGGTGGCGCTCGAGCAGTCGTCTTCGCTTCCGTATTTGGGGCTGGACTGTAGATGCCCACCGCCACCACTGCCACTGCCGCCCAAGCCTCGGGTGCCCGTACCCGGCACGCCTCCGTCCTCGCCCTGCGACTCGTCTAGGGAGTCCTTGAGGGCGGCGATGTTGTCGGCACTGCCAAACTTGTTGCGGATAAGCGAGGCGATCTCTCGCGGCTTGGACACCACCGCGCCAGCCGCCGAGTGCGTTGCCTGGGAGATGCTGGAAAGGCCTCCGGTCACCTGCAAGAGGCGAGAACACTTCCCATGTCATGTTTGGCTGAAAGCAACCCAGGCCCAGGCAGGGCTATTACTCAATCCAACAGCATTGCCAACACAGTGTAGAGATTATTAATGAAGCATGCACCAGCACTATAATTACTCCTGCCCAGCCCTTTCTAGTCCGCCAGGTTCCTAACGCCCCACGGGACACGACTACACACCACACCCAGCTCTATGAATAGAGACAAAAGCCACCAGCACCACCGCTATGAAGCAGAGAGATTGTCTTACGCAGGTGACTACAGCAGAAACCACTAACATCAAAACAATACGTCACTTCAAGGAACAAAACACAGATGCCCAGAGTAGTTTCTGTTAGATATCAGTGGCACCTCCCAAAGTTATTAATGTTAGCCAGTAACCTAACATCAAAGTATACTAACTCCATATACTCCATATCAACACCTTCTATAGGTAAGGTAAATAGTACCGATAGAACATCCTTATTTACATTGACACCTACTACAGGTAAGGTACATAGTACTGATACAGTTCCTAAATTATGTCAACACCTGCTACAGCCAAGGTATACAGTACTGATTGTTTCTTAGTAATATCAACACCTGCTACAGGTAAAATACTCAGTGCTGATAGAGCTGCCCCTTCACATCAACACCTACAGCCGGTAGAGTATTCAGTAGGCTACTAATGCAGTTTCTTCATATCATCATATCAACACTATAGGTACTGCAAGGTATACAGTACTGATAGAGCTGCCTTATTTTCAGCAACACCAACACACAGTACTAATGGAGAGGCCTGGTTTATATCAACACCTGCTACAGGTATTTACATCAACATCTATCTTACCTACTACAACATTTGCTACAGGTAAGGTACCTTACTGATTCAATTCCTTAATCAATACCCGCTACAGGTACAGTAAGGTATACAGTACCGATAGAGCTGCCTTATTTTCAGCAACACCTACTGCAGGTACACACAGGACTGCCTGGTTAATATCAACACCTGCGACAGGTAAAGTATACAGTACTGATGGCACTTCCTTATTTACATCAACACCTACTACAGGTAAGGAATGCAATAGTGATGGAGCTGCCGGACCTTGGCGCCCACGTCCTTGAGGCCTTGGTGCATGTCCCGGAGGACGTCCTTGGGTTGCCGCGGGATGCCGTTGTGTTCCACCTCGCGCAGCTTGCGGTGGTAGTGCTCCAGCTTGCGCTGCAGCTGCTGGATGGTCTGCGCCGACTTCTGGTTCTTCTTCTCGAACACCTGCTTGATGCGCGCGCTCTGCTGCTTGTCGGCGTTGTTGGCCAGCTTCAGGTACTCCGCCACGTTTTCGTCGCGCGCCGTCTGCTCGATCTTGATCTGCTCCGTCAGCTTGAGGATCTTCTGCTGCAGCTGCGCGATGGCCTGCTTGGTGCGCTGCGGGTCAGGCGTGCTGTCCACCACGTCCAGGCCATAGGCGCCGTCTGAGCCGCAGGACAGCGCGTTGGGGGACACGGCCAGCCCGGACACATCCAGATGGTCCAGCTGCAGTTAGCGGGGGAGAGGGAAGAGAAGAGAAGAGAAGAGAAGACAGCGGGAGGGAGAACATGTGGGAGTAGAAGAGAGGAGAGAAGAAAAGAGGGAAAAAGGGAGAGAAATAGCAAGAGAGCAGAAAGAGAAAAGCGGAGGAGAGATTCAGAGAGAGAGAGATAAGAAAAAGAGAGATGAGTAAGAGAGAGTTTAACAGACCTTAACAGAGCTTCTTCACAGCTGCTGACTAGTCACAGCAGTGTGATCACTCCCCGGTTTGAAGCACATTAACACCACAAAAAGGGTGGATTTCAGTTAAATACTCTACAACTGTATTTTATCTCTCACCAACGCTATCTCTCTCACACACAAACTCACAATCTCTCTCACACAGGCACACACACACACACACACACACACACACACACACACACACACACACACACACACACACACAATCTATCCTGCTCACTCACTCACACACACACCCACCCACACCCACACACAATCTCTTTCTCTCTCTCTCTCACTCACACATACACACACACACACACACACGCAAACAAGCAAACACGCTTAAAAACCTCAGCAGTTTGACGTGGGTTGACGAGCGCAGTGGGCTTCATGGTGTGGAGTGGGGAGCAGGCAGGCAGACAGGCAGCACCAGCAGCAGAGGCGGCGGCAGTGGAGTGGAGGAGGCACTGGACTAAACCCTGAGGAGGCTGAGCAGCACACTGCACTGCAGAGCAGGCTGGCCCACTGGCCTTGAGATCCTCCTACCTGGCCAGACCTCTGGACTAGGAGTGCTGCTGTCAGTGCATCTCCCCAGCTGAGATAAGCGATCCGCCCCCACCACCACCACCACCACTACTCCCCCATAAGCCATTTACATAAGGTCAATAAAGTTGGACTGTGAAACTCAATTAACATCTATGAATTGGCCTCTGTCTGGCTTCTGTTGCTATATGGTCTGAACATCAAGAAAGCTATTTTAACGGAGACTCTGCAATCACTCTGCAATATCTGCTGCAGCAGTCCACATATCTCATGCGTGGACTTCATTCTGAAATGGACTTCAGGAAGCAAAGATAAGATGGAGGCCCTGATACTGCAGATAGCCCAAGTGTAGGGCCAAAGATATTGCACCTCCTAGCCTCCACTGATATTAGCGGCCATGACCAGAGTTAACCGCAGTGGGGAGATCAGACCAGGAGTCTTTCGAGGATCAGCTGATGTGTGGTTGAGCGTTGACTCATACCTGCCACCATATGGGGTATTAATAGTGGGAAGAGCAGGACACCTCTACCACCACATGGGGCATTAACGGTGGAGAGAGCAGACAGAGAGCACACCTCTATCAGCACACAGAGCAATAACGGTGGAAGGCGCAGAGAGAGGACACCTCTACTACCACACGGGTTATTAACAGTGGAAGGACACCTCAGCTGCGGGAGGAGGTGACAAATGGCCGAGGGCTCGCTCTCTGTCTGTGAGCAGCAGGAGTGTAGCGAGCAGTAATTACACTCATGCTCATCAGAAAGGACAGCCAGCAGGAGGTCACACAGTGTGTGTGTGTGTGTGTGTGTGTGTGTGTGTGTGTGTGTGTGCGAGTGTGTGCATACAGCATCTCTGGCGGTTCAGACTGCCAAGAGCGTTCTCCCCATCTCCTCCACCATTATGTCCTGCACTCCATCACATAGTGCATTAGACTGCAGGCCCCAGCACCAACACTACCGCCGTGCATTCCTCCTGATCCCACCCTTTCTGCAGGGTCCAGCAGCCGCGGTGGTCATCAGTTAAACACTAAGATTAACAGTCTCTCAGGGGCTTATTCAAATCTTCAGGAAGCTGTCGGGAGAATATTTTTGGACAGCTTTTGCATTAGTGCCTTTGCATCATTTATGACTTTGAGACTCTTGGACTTTGTAATCTGTGTTGTTAGAGGGGATTTCAATCTCTAAAAGTTTCCTTTAGTATTTGGAGAAGTTCCAGTCTCCATGAGTGACAGGCATTGTGCTCGTCCTGCAGCAGTACAGGTCAGAAGAGGGACGGATTAGGAGGCCACATATGTTTACTTCTTACAGCACCATGGAGCAAAACAAGGGGATTGGAGGCCAGGCTTGATGTGAAAGTGATAGCACTACCTTTAGCCTTTCTGCCGTTCCTCGGTGTAGTGTTCTATGTGGTGCACTGGCTTTCCAAAGGAACGTTCTAGACTGACTGGCGATGCTGGAGTCATTTGTTGCTCTCCCCACTGACACTGACAGCCAACATGTTGGAGCACTAGAGTATTAAGTGCTTACACAGGGGTAAAGCACTTAGTATTCTTACAGCTAAGGGTCTCTCTTCACACCCTGGGTCAGAGCGGGACGGACGGCAGGAGAGCCAGAGAGAGCCATTCAGGATGAGGCTGAGGCAACAGCAGCTTGTGCCAGAGAGATGGACAAAGAGAGAGAGAGGGACAGAGAGACACAGAAAAAGAGAGAGAGAAAGGGAGAGGGGGGAGAGAGAGAGAGAAAGAAAGAGAGAGAGAGAGAGAGAGAGAGAGAGAGAGAGAGAGAGAGAGAGAGAGAGAGAGAGAGAGAGAGAGAGAGAGAGGCGGGCGTGTCCACAGAGTGCAACAGTCTGGCCGCTGTTATCAGCGCCGTGACAGGCCGTGCCATCCCACAGCTTGGCTGCCTCTTATCAGTGGGAACAGGCAGAGGGCTGTCAGGGCATCAGGACAGGACAGCCTCCCAGGACACCAGCAGCCAGCAGCCATTAGGAAGATCACAAACCAACCAGGGAATATTGCTCTATAGAGTTGCACACATATTTCAGCTGGCCAGAAACAAA
The DNA here is from genome assembly GCA_027497455.2 of Sardinella longiceps. Classification (NCBI taxonomy): domain Eukaryota; kingdom Metazoa; phylum Chordata; class Actinopteri; order Clupeiformes; family Clupeidae; genus Sardinella; species Sardinella longiceps. Next base: position 10,001,632 of record JAODXP020000013.1, read on the forward strand.
ACGGCAAAACAAAAGAGGGTTACTTGTTAAACTGGTCACTCGGGCATGCTCAGATTGGCTTCTAGGGGAACTCCATTCCCCCATCAAGTGCATTAGTCGTGTTTGGTCTTTTACATAGCAGATTGCACATGCAGGTAGTGGCAGGCCCCTAGTGGTGTGCCAGTGGCCACGGCAGACACATCAGTCAAACCACACACAACCACACACACACACACACACACACACACACACACACACACACACACACACACACACACACAGTGGTTTTATCCCCCTGCGGGGTGACTGGCCTGGAGTGCACTTGAAGACTAAGGGAGGGCTAAATTTAGAAGGGCTTAGAGAACATGGTGACCTGCCACCAGCGCTCGCCGACCTTCGCGCACTGTCAACACCCGCCAGCTCCGTTTCGCCCCGGTACCCTATCACTCTTAATCACAGCGAAGAAGGAAAGGGCAGCGGGCGAATTGGGCCTCCTTCGCTCAGCGCTACCTGGAGATGTGCCGCGTGGAAATAGATCGTCTGGCCATGAGTCTGTGAGAGCGTGTGTGTGTGTGTGTGTGGGTGTGAGAAAGAGAGAGTGCCAACATGTATGTGTGTGTCAGAGAAACTCTGAATGCATGTATGTGAGTGCAATGTCTGAGTACACGTTTGTGTGTGAGTGTGAGTGTGTGTCAGAGAGAGAGAGAGAGAGAGAAAGAAAGAGAGAGAGAGAGAGAGAGAGAGAGAGAGAGAGTCTGTGTGTGGGTGAGAGAAAGAGTCTGTACCGATGTCTTTCAAACAGGTCAAAGGGCATGGTTTTAATTACCTTACCCTGTTAACTCAATCAAAGCCAGCTCGTTACATCAGACAACACCTGTTCCATCAATCAAGAACCCACTCACTTACATACATGCATACATACATACATACAAGTCATTATACACATGTACACACACACACACACACACACACACACACACACACACACACAAGATCCTAAAGAAACTAGATCCTAGCCCCCCTGAGTACTCTTTCCCACGGGTCCCCCCCCCCCACTGAGCGTGTGTCCCAGGCTGTGAGGAGCCGTGTAGCGGTGTAGCGTATCGCCGGGCGTTCCCACTCACCCTGTCGGCTTCCTCGGTAGAGTGGTACCCCGAGCTGATGAGCATGTCGGCGAGCGCGGGGCTGCTGGGCGTGTCGGTGGTGGAGGAGGAGCGGGGGCGGCCGGCCTGCAGCAGCAGCACTTCCTGTGTGGAGCGCCGGTGGATCTGCGGGCTGCCCTTCTGCGTGGGCTCCCCACCGCTGCTGCTGCCCACGCCAGCGGTCCCGGCCGTGCCCACGCCGCTGACCCCGCCGACCCCAGCCTTGCTGCGCCGGCTCTGCAGGCTGGTGCCTCTCTTCATGATGGGTGGCGCTCCTCGGATCTGCTGCAGCACGCGGCTCAGAGCTGCAGGGGCAGGGGGAGGGGGGGCGTCAGTGTCGGAGGACAGAGGGGGCGCGGCGGGAGAGACCCCGGGCCCGAGAGTGCCACCGCCGTCGCCCGCCTCCGCCTCTCCCGACGACTCCACCACCGTGACGTTAGCGGTGGCGTTGGCGACGGCGAGAGCGGAGTCGTGCGGCGAGACGGAGGAGCGTCGGCGCTGTGGCTGGAAGAGCTGCTTGAGGCCGTGGCCCAGAGCCCCCATGTTCTCCAGGGCGTTGTGCGTGATTTTGGACAGGCCGTGCTCGGGCTCCGACGCCCGCCGTCCAATCAGCTCCGGCTCCGGGGCCCGTCCCGCCTCCAGCTCCTCCTGGCTGGGCTCGCTATTGCCCACTGGGTCCATCGGGGGGTGCCAGTCTGGCCCGCGCCCAGTCTTGGGTTTCAGCCTTGGCAGCCTTGGGGAGGGGGGGCAGGGGGGGGGCGGGGTGTGGAGGAGGAGGGCGGCGTCTACCTACACCCCCCACCTCCACCGCCCCTCGGATTGGCCGGCTGAAAACTGGGAGGCGGGCCGGGGGTTCTCAGTTGGACCCTGTGAGCGTGCATGCATCTGCGGATTGGCTGAAAGTCATGCTCATCTACCACAGAAGGAAAACAAAATGGATTATGACATGCAGCCAGAAGCGATGGAACACAAGCAGTAGCAGTAGCAGCAGCAGCAGCAGTATTAAAAGCAGGATGGGTTAACAACACTAGGAGGCAGCATTAGAGGGTTGGCTAACAGACATAAGGGACTGGTTGCTTTGCACTACAGCTTCACCCAGGAAAGACAAAGGAACTGTACAGGATCCTGATATTCTGCGGCATTAGTAACACAGATCAGGCCTTTCACCTAAGACCTCCCAGTCAGATTCTTTATTAATCCATGGGAGTATGAATTTAAAGGGCAAATACTTTTTCAACTATTTGTTGTCCACTTTATAAAAGGGCACCGCAGTTGTTTTTATTGTCTTCATCAGTCACTCATTTGCAGTCTTTACACAGACCACAGGAGAACCAACTCAACATCGCATGATTTGCATGTGATATCAGTTGCAGACACACACAGATGAGTTAGGCTATATTGCCCAGGCTTGACTGGCACAAACACACACACACACACACACACACACACACACACACACACACACACACACACACATAATATGTATCTACATAACATAATATTATCTGCTTTCCAATCCATCATGTCCATAAGAGCCAACCCATCACAAAACTCTAGGCTACTTTGCTAAGTAAACACAGCAGTCTACCTAGACACACAAAACACAATGATGGTATTTGAAAGCATGATGAATAAAAGTGCAACAATTTCTGAAATGCTGTGATATCTATGAAGTGGCTAAAGCCCCTTTGTGCAGGCAGACTGGAGATTACAAGACTCCTCAGTCTAAAGAGCTGTAAGAAGATTGCTAACAAAAGTTCATTATTATAATCTCCATCCTAATCTGGGAAATAAGCATTTCAGAGATTATTTGCACAACAAATTATTGTTTGAAAACCATGGTTGTGGATGTGAGCGGATGTGGGTGATGGTTGAAAAAAGACTAAACAAAGGCGATGGCAAGCATCTAATGGGCGTTTGTGCTTGTGAAAACTGGTGATCAAAGGTTACATTCACTGTCGTTTGCAGGCCAAAGTCTCTGGGCAGCCTGCAGGCAGGGGAAACGCTTCTAGCCTGGCCAGTCATGGAAACAGCCAGCTTTCTGACTTCTCTTTCAGCCACACGCTACGCATGGCGACTGGCCACAGCTGTCATATTCTCTTCACCACATCATCAATCAATCCATTCCTTATCATCACAACACATTAGCCGCATTGTGAACCCCATGGTAGCGACAGGTGGGAAGTCCACCCCAAACACAAGGCATTTTCATACTAGTTGCAGTTTTTTATTATTTCATTTTTACACAGATCCAAAGAGCACAGCAAGAGAGAAAGAGAAAGAGAGAGAGAGAAAGAAAGAGAGAAAGAAAGAAAGACAGAAAGAGACAAAGTGTATCCTACCATCAGTCCAGCCGCTCCTCTTCTGACTCAAGGCTCTGGGTCAGCTGCAGAGGACAAGAGAAGAGACGGTCACACACAGGCACCATCCATCCACTGACACACACACACACACACACACACACACACACACACACACACACGTACACGTACACGCCTGCGCAACCACGCACAAAAACACACTAGTGTTCTTTCAGGTCCAGAGGCAATCCATGTACTCTAACATTTCTTTCTGATGGCTACACACAAGCTCACGCCCAGACGGACATACTTGTGAATATAATGTTTTGTGACATGACATGCCAGCGTTCCTGGCTTGGTAAACCTACTTCCATTAGTATCACTTTAAACTTACAGAAACACAGAGAAAAATAGTAGGCATATAATTTGAACCCTGAAATAGGTCTGCCATCTCTACTCATAGCAGAGAAGCATTTCTAATGCTATACCCGAGAAGCCTCACAATGGCCAGGTTACAAAGCAGAGAGAGGGCAGTTTTAAGCAGGCCTGGGCTATAGGCCATCACACACAAATTGAATGGAATTCTCAGTCAATAACCCACAGACTGGGAAACTGCAGTCCTATATGGCTGAGGAAAAATGATACGCCCAGTTTAGGCCTATATGATTGATGAACTGGAGACAAATTGATTAACCCCAAGCCAAGACTCCAAGTGAAATGGATCTCTCTCTCTCTCTCTCTCTCTCTCTCTCTCTCTCTCTCTCTCTCTCTCTCTCTCTCTCTCTCTCTCTCTGTCTCCAGCTCACAGGGTAGCTAATGATAGTTTGTGCACAGGTTGCAAAAGCCTGCTAGCATGCAGGAGCCTCTATAAAGCTTTCATAGCCATTCCCATTTGATCCATTACAGTAAGTAAACTCAGAGAGTGCCACAATTCTAGACAGCACAAATACGCAGTGTGACTCAGACGACCCTCAGACTCCACTGTAATAAGCCCCTCTGCTCCCTGTTCTCCTCTCAAGGCAGCCATCACACACAAAAGCAACCAGCAGCAGCACAACAATGGCACTTTCCACACTCCACAGTAACACCTTCAGCCAACAGTAACAAGTGCCCACTGGGAGAGCTGGAATCGGCCAACACTAACAGCCTCCACCGGGTGAGAGCTGCTCCAAGAGCGCTGGCTACACAGCTCTTGCAACAGCGCCTGGCGCTTTCATGGACCAACTGACCTGGACAATGAAGGAGCATCGGTAGATGGAGCTCCATCACCAGGCAGATTAGCGGTCCTGCTATACGACTGCTTTCCCATGTTCTGGGATAACATCCTATAGACAACTGTGGCATGCATTATTAAGCAGACAAGCTCGCCACTGCGCTGCTATTGTATGTCACTATCAACATGCTGGCAGCTTGTGGTGTCCAAAACAGGAACACGCACGCAGACACACAATTCCTGGTACAAGGCTAATAGAGGCCACCAATGGGAGACAGATAGCAAGGTGTCACTTCACAGCGACACCTCAAGGATCCCTCCCTCTACAATAGCTATGAGGCCTAGGCTAATGGCTTTGTGTGCCTTCCTGAAGCTAACCGTCAATCACTATCAATAATCTCGTCATCAGCTCGATATAGCATCATATAGCCTAGCATATAATGTAAAAAATCTAAATAGCCTAATTATCAAATATATTTAAAAATGCTAATCATAATAATAATACTAGTGCTGTCAAACGATTAAAAAGAATAATCTGATTAATCACAAAATTTTGCCATGATTTATCAGGATAAGGCCTAATCACTTTTAATCACATCTCATTTCCTCCAGTAAGAAATTGGATGCTAGTGTATGTTGCACCTTTATTTTCCCCTAGTAAGACCATGAAGCCAATTAGCGGGCATTGTTCTTCTCAAATGGGCAATTCACACCTATCCCCTACCCCCATTGATTCAATACATTAACATTAATCTGAGTTCATTTTATTAATCTGAGTTAATTTATTTTGGATTAATCACTTCAGTTAAAGCGTTAAATTTCCCAGCACTAAATAATACCATTCAAAGATAGCCCAGGTATTTTTTCATTTTCTCTTTTTCATTTAACATTTATCCAGTAAACAGACCAATGGTGGGCTAGGCCTATCTGTAGATAAACACAAAGATAGGGTTATTTTTTATTATTTTGTTTTGCTTTACAAAAAAGGCAAAGCAGAGCAACCTCTACACACCCTAACAAATCCCTCAAGGGCAGTACATTTTCCCTGGCTGAAATGGGTCACCCACTCACTAGGCTCTCTCTCCCTCACTCACTCATTCTCTAGTCCCCCTCCAACATACAGCTTCCCAAGGTCACAACAGTGACTGCATGTGTGTGAGTGAGAAAGAGTAGCCTATGTGTGTGGGGTGGGGGTCCTCTCACTGTGCAGGCTGCCAAATATGAGCTATTTATTTGGTGAGTAAAGCAGAACAAATAATTAAGGACACATTTGATTCACAAAAAGAATGACATGAATAGGAATTTGTGTTAATTAGGCTAATAAACCTCAGCCCTCACAAATCAGTGTCCACTAAAGCCTATAGGACATTTGAGCTCTACCAGTGTCTGGTAGTCACCTGTCAAAGCTATTTAGTATCATAACTTCTAGCTCTGCCATCAGTGTGCAGGCTCTTGTTTTATACATACAGTAACAACAAACTCTCCTGCACCTGAACCCCTTCAGTCCAAACAGTGCCATAGCATGTCCTGGGAACTGGGACATTGCGAAATGTTTGAACTGCTATTTAACAGGAACTGGTGCAAGTCGATAAGAAAATCCATGTATCTTTTGCCTTTAATGAAGCTTATCCTTCGACAGCAAGTCGCAAAGTAACATAATAACCAGGGGCTAAATGGATGGCCCTTGGTCAGATGACCCCAGGCGTTAGCCAATTGATTAACGTTAGTTACATTTTTTTTGAATGAGAATATTTACTAGGGACTCAAAATTTAACTGAATAATTCCACACAATTAATTGACAATGTATATTCTCATAAGCACATATTGTTATAGAAATCATTGTCATATTTACATATCAAACATCACTAGACCATCATGCCACGGACCACAATTTGTTTACTTGCTGATGTAAACTAACGTTAGCACACTTAATTCAGTTCCTCGATCTTCCAACGTTTTCCATCGTGGGCATCAGTGAAGTAACGGTAAAGAATGCATAAAACGTCTAGTCAATTACCTAAATTTGATTAATGCCTGAAATAGTGATCCTCGCTTTACGCTTGAAATTACAGAACGCGGAGCTAGTACCCAGCTAGCAAGTTAGCTTGATCGCCGCAAGATAGCCTGGGATTGCATAGTTTACGCCCAAAAAACATCTCTATAAAAGTTGGCCATCGACATTGCTCTGTAATGTTACCCTAAACCATCGACTAAACAAACACTGATATAGCACACAACCTACCCACTAATTTCTGTTTACATTATGATAATAATGTCTCTACTGTACAACCTGTGTTAATCATAATATTTCACGATTATGTCACTCGCATCCGGCTGTCAAACGAGAAAAGCTCCAGCATCATCAGAGGCGATATGGAGGGGCACTGCTGAGGTAGCGAGCTAGCTGTTAGCAAGCTAAATGGCTAACTCGGTAGGAGACACGGGCAAAGCCTATGGTCCTAAGCAGGGTAAAAAGGACCGCTAGCAAGCTAGCGTTATATTTAACCACCCAATCCCGATTCTAGCGCTACTCAGTTCACTCTCCGGCTAACGTAAACCAACTGACTAATGTATCCGTGAGATGAAATTCTTTATACGCCAATGCCATGGTTATAATGCTATGGTGGCTAGCATTGGTTGTCGCCCTGTTTAGTCTGTTACAGCAAACGACAAACACAATCCGTATAGATCTATTGGCTATGAAGGGTCTATTAGTTCTCAAAGCTACATGCTATATCCAGCTAGCCAGCTAACGTTAGTGGGTGAGAACAGGTTGAGTTGGGGAGCAATAAACATTTGTACAGACTGAGAATCACTACAATTTTCTTGAGGCTGAAAATTAATACGACAATACACGGACGGCTAATTCACAGCTAATTCGTCGTTTAATAATGACAACAGGTGCATTATCAAAAGATTTTAACATAAACTTACATGGACGCTTAGAGGATTGTACTGATGACCGTTCATTTCTCCGATGGAACACTCCCACGATGACGTCAAGAGCGTGGGCAACGTGAGACGCTATGCGCTATGACGACATGAGCTCATCTGATTTCTTCTCTGGTACAATCACAAATCATCGCTCAAAAACATAAAGTTGTTGGCTCTGAGATGTGTATAACGTGACTTTTGAGCAGATACACGTTTGCAAATTGTCCAATACATGACGACAGACACAAGGTAGGCTGGGTAGGTGCCATCTGCATAGTTCGAAACCCAGGGGCAAGACAATGTGCAGATCTTTCTCCCTACAAATAATCTGCTTTTAAACGTAGTGTAGAAATATAAAGATAATAAAGCTATACATTAGAAATGATAGCACACAATGCACATAAATGATGGCCTATACAGACCCAATGGCCTAGATCTAAAGGCCTGCACACCCATGACATCAATGGTATGGTTTTGCAGGTCCAGTTTCCACAGTACAAAGGTAGAAAAGTAGACTATGACTTAGATTAATGGATTTGTGCATGTCATTTTATCTTTTCTTCGGTGGGGTTATGCATCTCTTCCAAGGCTGTACCATGGCGGCCGGCCATGATTTTATTCAATAACTTCGTGGCAAGCTAAAACAGAACTGTCATTTGGACACATTGCATGAACTTCAGAGAATTAATTGGTCTAGTCCAGTGGTTCTCAAAGTGCGGTCCAGGAACCACTGGTGGTCCGTGAGCAAGCTCAAGTTCAAGTTGATTACCATAAAATATGTGAATTTAGCCTGTGTAATTATCTGAAGGCCAAAGATTAGTTGTTCACTGAATATAAGAGGCAAACCTGTAATTTACTCTTTTAAGGCATTTGAAATGCGTACTGTATAAATTACTTGGTAGCAGCATGTGACTTGGTGAGGGGGCACAAGGGCAGGTGGTCCCTGAAAAAGATTTTTGGGCAAATAGTCCAGGAGCCAAATGGCAAAATTTGGCTGAACCTGGCTTCGTCGGATAAAGTTTTTTTTTTCGCTGTTTCTTGTTGTCCAAGGTCTACTTATTAAGAAAAGAGAGGGTGCCCGGTGATATCCCTTGAGCAATTTTTTATATTAACCCTTTCTTATTGGGATGTCCTGCAGTCTTAACGAATATACATTTTTTGACATTATTCATTATGTGTACATTCAGGGGTCTAAAGCAAACGTATTTCTGTGTTTGTTAAGATAGTAGGATGTGTGTAAGGCCGAGGGTAGGGGTGTGGTCATTATTTGGGGGCGGGGCCTGTGAATGGGGGCGTGGCTTTGTCTAAAAAGCATATTATTACGCACAGTTTGGGAGCCAAAGCACAAAATTTGTCAGAACCTGGCTTCATCGGTTAAATTTATTTTGTTTTGCTGTTTCTTGTTATCCAAGGTCTACTCATTAAGATAAGAGACCGTACCTAGCAATATCCCTTGAGCAATTTCGGATATTAACCATTTCTTATTGGGATGTCCTGCAGTCTTGATATGTATAACATTTCTCGCCATGATTTCATTCAAGGGTCTACAGCATACTTATTTTGTGTTTGTTTACATAGTAGGATGTTTAAAGTAGGAGGGGGTGTGGCCATAGTTTGGAGCGCGGTCATGTCGTTGTGGGCGGGGTTTTGGTTTTTAAAAAAAAGCCTATTTCTCATGTTGTTAAGCCATAGCCATAGATAATCAGGCATATGCTGTTTTTTTTTGTTCATGTTTTTACTTCTGAAGGGATGTGTGGGTGACAGAACTGGCAACCTATGTATAGCTAACAAGTTTAGCTAGCATACTAGCTCTGGTAATCACACACGCCTAGGCCTGAATCCATAAACCACAGGAGTGAGGTTCACAATGCCAAAATGTTTTTGAAAGTAACAGAGTTGATGATGCTAACACAAAGATGCCGTTGCTCCGATTCCTATGGTCTGATTGGTTTAACTCCAATTACATACAATAGCATACAGAGCTAATACAGGCACAATCGATAGACAGCTGCTGTTCTGCCCTCAGATTTATTTTCATGATTTAAAAGAAAAGTAAAATGTAAAAGGTATTGAAATGATTTAATAATGTACATGTATATGTTCAGGTAAAGAGAAAGAATAACACACACAGACAGGTTGTATTTCTGCAGCACACTGGACCTTTATTTTGACATGCAGTGGTAAGCTATGTAGGCTGCTTACACTAGAGGCACGTAGATGCCAGCAGTAAGAAAGACGGTAACAGTTCAGTTGGTCATTCCATGATTTTTCTCCTCTTCTCAAGCTCACGAAAGCAATGGCTGTAAGTTTATTATGTATGAGTTTATGAGTGAATATGCAATGTAATGTTAGGCATTGTAAGTTTGAAGTTTACCGACTGGAAAGTCATGCACTAAGTTGAAGTTATGAGCTAATGTAACTACGTTATATGCTAGCGGAGATTGTGTATTAGCCTGTTTACATAAGGGCTCACTTTTGGCGCGTAGTTCTTGTGAATTACTTTGAAAATAGCATTATTTTATACTGTTTATTAGCGACATACTGTAATAAGAAACTAAGAGTTTTTATTGTTTCCGTTTACAGTTTCACTCGTGGTATTGCAACTTTTGTGAAAGGAAATAAAGGGAGCAGGGCGCTCCGAATCCTGGCTCAAGTGTAGTTCTATGCCTGAGTTTGGCTGGCTGGTAAACTGTGATAACGTACGAAGTACCTAACACGCAGGGAGATCAGTACAGTGAAAAGCCACACCGCAGCGAGTTGAGAACACGACGAAAGACTCAAGCATGGCCACCAACGATGTATCCGGCGCCAGTGAGAGTGAGACAGCAATCTCTGAGGAGAATTCACGTCGAACCTCATCCCCCAAATCATCGATCCACGGTGAATCCAGAGTTAGCTCCAAGCGCTCATCTTCCTACAAGTCTGTCATGGAGGCTGCCGCGAGAGCCAGAGCTTCAGCTGAAGCAGCAGCAACCAAGGTAGCCTATGCTAAGAAGCAGTTGGAAATTAAAAGGCAAAGAGCTAGACTCGATTTAGATATAGAAGAATTAGAAATTGAAAAGGAAGCAGAAGCAGCACGAGTTAAAGCCGAAGTTTTAGAAGCAGCTGCAGCTAATGAAAATGAAGATGTGCTAAGTGAGAGAAGCCATGTGCCAGCACACGTGGTTCAGAGGCGCACCGAAGATTATGTGCATAGCCAGTCACAGCTCAACTCTGAATCCATGTTAGCCCACAATGGTGTCTGCCACTTCAAGCATAACCCCCCACAGAGACCACCGCCTGTAGCAGCTAAAGAGGTGCCCTCACAAAACGCCTTCAGACCACCAGTGAATGAGCGCGAGGAACAAGAGCAGTGCCAAGAGGGATTGAGTACGCAGTACTACGGCTCCCCCTCCCCTGGTGCAGTCGGGCAACATGAGTACAGCCCCACACGGCAGTCAGCACCCACAGCTACAGTGAGGCCTCCTGTAGATGACATCAGGCCTCCTCCTGGTAACCTCAGTCCACCTCACCGTGACTCCAGACCCCCAGTACAGCCTCCACGTGCATCAGGTCACACTCCTGCCCCAAAGCCACTGAACAGTCCACATCCACAACAGAGTCAGTGTTCTCCTCCTCATGTCAGCACTCCACATATGATAGACTTTGCCAAGTTTATTGCACGCAGGGAATTAGTGACTACTGGCCTCACGAAATTCGATGACAGCCCAGAGAATTTTAGGGCGTGGCAGTCGTCATTCCTTAATGCAACGCAGGGCTTAGGCTTATCATATAGAGCTCGTTAGTCACGTGTCTGAATAGCTAGCTCCGCTTAGCCCATGGGACCCCGGAAGTCACATAATGGTCATTGAATTTGTATTGGGAAAAAGTATTATTTTCTGGTCCAAGTCATTATATGTTCTGGGTTACACATATGTTGTTTGCCGAATTAAATGAGGAATTTACATCAGAAAACTTTGTCAGTTTATCGTGAGATTGTTCCCTAAAAGGCTTTTGAGAAAGCATATCAAAACAGACTACAGCGTGTGTGTCGCATATGTGACGTTAACCGCCCCTCGAACACTTTCCCTCTGTATCGCGCCATATCCACTCTACATCATGGCTATCACCCTGGCTAATTTCACTGCCTTCTTTGGAGGGGAAGACATAAGTAGAGGGGAGAACCATTTCAAGTCGGGCCATGTCCTGAGTAACAGCTACGCCAAGTAGGGAGATGGTCGGCGTTATCCGCTCCAGCAGACGGGAGCAGCAGTACAGGGCTGATGTAGCACGATACAGAGGGAAAGCGTTCGAGGGGCTAACGTCACATTTGCGACACACACGCTGTAGTCTGTCTTGATACGCTTTCTCAAAAGCCTTTTAGGGAACAATCTCACGATAAACTGACAAAGTTTTCTGATGTAAATTCCTCATTTATTCGGCAAACAACATATGTGTAACCCAGAACATATAATGACTTGGACCAGAAAATAATACTTTTTCCCAATACAAATTCAATGACCATTATGTGACTTCCGGGTCCCATGGCTCAAGCGGAGCTAGCTATTCAGACACGTGACTAACGAGCTCTATAGTGAAGAATTGGACCTTTTAGTGAAGTGGTTAGGTAAAGACTCATCTGAGCATGTGAAGAGGGTCCGTGCTGTTTATGTCACAAACCCCAAAGCAGCTCTGCAAATGTCCTGGGACAGACTGCACGAATGCTACGGCACACCTGAAATAGTAGAAAATGCCCTGTTCAAAAGACTTGATAATTTCCCCCGTCTGTCTACTAGAGACAATGCAAAGCTCAGATTGCTCAGTGATCTTCTCATGGAACTGTTAGCAGCCAAAGTCGATGGCTATCTCCCCGGCCTGGCTTATCTGGACACGCCTCGTGGGATAAAGCCCATCGTAGAGAAGTTGCCTCCAGGTTTGCAAGAGAAATGGCTCAGTATTGGCTCTAAGTACAAGGAGCAGCACAGAGCAACTTTTCCCCCCTTTTCATTTTTTGTGGACTTTGTCTATGGCCAAGCCAAGGCCCGAAATGACCCAAACTTCGCCTTGTCAACCAGTAGCCAGCCGTACAGCAAAGGTGAGAAAACTCCATTCAAGCCGAGTGAATCCAAGACTGCTGTGTCCGTGCACAAGACAGACGTGTCTGCTACCACTGACGCAGACACCACAAGCTCCACAGAAACTGAAAAGAAAGACATTGATTTAACTCGGTATTGCCCTGTGCACAAGAAAACACACCCATTAGAGAAGTGTAGGTCATTCAGAACAAAAACATTTCAAGAACGAAAAGACATTTTAAAGGAACACAAGCGCTGCTTTAAATGCTGCGCTCCAAACCACCTTGCCAGTGATTGTCAAGCGCCACTGAAATGCGGTGAGTGTGACAGCCAAAGACACTGCTCTGCTATGCACCCAGACACCTCTCTGCCTCCCCAGCCATCGCCCCCTCCACAGACAGTCACAGTGGCTCAAGGCAGTCCTCCAGTTGAAGTGACGTCACGATGCACTAAAGTTTGTGGCACGGGCAACCTCCCACGCTCATGCTCAAAAGTGTGCCTGGTGCGCGTCTTCCCTCAGGGCCAGCCAGAGTGCTCAGTCAAAATGTATGTCATACTCGACGATCAGAGCAACCGCTCACTGGCCCGCTCCGAATTTTTCCACCTGTTCAAAGTTGAGAGTAGCCTCTCCCCCTACCTGATGAAGACCTGCGCTGGCACCACGGAGATGACTGGGAGAAAGGCAGCGGGCTTTCAGATCGAAGCAGTGAACGGAGGTGTGTGCCTAGACCTTCCCCCTCTCATTGAGTGCAACGAAATAATGAACAACAAATCTGAGATTCCGACACCAGAGGTAGCCCTCGCACACGCTCACCTGAAACACATCGCTCCTCACATTCCCAAGCTGGATGCTGACGCTGAGATGATGATCCTGTTAGGGAGAGACATGATACGTGCGCACAAGGTGAGAGACCAAGTCAATGGTCCTCATAACGCACCCTTCGCTCAGCGTTTGGATTTAGGCTGGGTAATTATAGGCGATGTTTGCCTTGACAACGCCCACAAACCAACCCTGAGTGTCTTCAAAACACATGTGCTTCAGAATGGACGTCCGTCACTCCTCACTCCTTGCCACAACAGCATCACCGTGAAAGAGAAACCATGCTACGGCGGGGAGCACAGGTATGGCCACACTGTGCACGCATCAAAGCCCATGCCAGCTGAGGAACAGCTCGGGCTGACTGTTTTCCAGCGGACAGACAGTGACAACAAGTGTGCCATGTCCTTCGAGGATGAACTCTTTTTGAAAATAATGGAAAAAGAAGTCCATCAGGATGAAAACAACAACTGGGTAGCGCCCCTACCATTCAAGTCACCTCGCCCTCTGCTCCCGAGCAACAGAGAGCAAGCGCTGTCACGTCTCAGCTCTCTACGACGCACTCTGAGCAAAAATGCTGAGATGAAGCACCAGTTTTCCTCTTTCATGGAAAAGCTGTTTGAAAACAACCACGCAGAGATCGCACCGCCAGTTGATGACACCAAGGAATGCTGGTACTTGCCCTTTTTCGGTGTTTATCATCCCCAGAAGCCTGGGCAAATACGAGTCGTGTTTGACTCCAGCGCCCAACAGCACGGCCTCTCCCTCAACTCGGTTCTTCTCACAGGCCCCGATCTGAACAACACCCTGCTGGGTGTGCTGCTGCGTTTCAGGAAGGATCTCATCGCTGTTACTGCAGACATCCAGCAGATGTTTTACGGGTTCCTGGTGAAGCACGAGCACAGGGACTACCTCAGATTTTTGTGGCATAAAGACAACGACCTGTCCAAAGAGGTTCAAGAGTACCGCATGCGGGTGCATGTTTTTGGCAACAGCCCGTCGCCAGCGGTTGCCATCTACGGACTACGGCGAGCTGCTCAGAACGGCGAAGCAAGGTATGGCACTGACACAAAAAAGTTTGTACAAAGACATTTTTATGTTGACGATGGGCTTTTATCAATGCCCACCGCGTCTGCAGCCATAGACCTCCTCAAACGTACCTGTGCGTCACTCGCTGAGTCCAACCTGAAACTGCACAAAATTGCATCAAACAGCATCACTGTGATGAAAGCCTTCGAACCCGAAGAACTGGCCTCCGGCATCAGAGACTTAGGCCTGGACGATGACACTCTGCCTGCACAGAGGAGCCTAGGCTTATGCTGGGACATAAACACAGACATGCTCACGTTCAAGGTAGCCGTCACTGACAAGCCTTACACCCGTCGCGGGGTGCTCTCTGTAGTCAACAGCGTCTTCGACCCACTGGGTCTGGCAGCTCCAGTGACAATCAAAGGCAGGCTGCTGCTGCGAGAGCTGTCCAGTGGAGTCCAGGACTGGGACACCCCTCTGCCTGATGAAAAAGTGAGCATGTGGGAAACATGGAAATCATCACTCGAAGAGCTGAGCAGCCTCCATGTGCCCCGCTGCTATGTTCCAACGTCACTCTCCAAAACCAGGTACACAGAACTTTGTATTTTTTGTGATGCCTCTAACTGGGCCATCGGGGCGGTTGCTTACTTAAGAGCTGTCACTGAAGAAGGCCATTATGAAGTTGGGTTTGTGATGGGAAAAGCTAAACTGTCACCACAGCCAGAGCCCACAATCCCACGTCTTGAACTCTGTGGTGCCGTCCTGGCTGTTGAGCTGGCAGAGCTGATTTTAGATGAACTGGATCACAAGCCAGACGCTGTCAAATTCTACTCTGACAGCAAGGTGGTCCTCGGATACATCTTTAATGACTCAAAACGCTTTTATGTGTACGTACACAATCGTGTGCATCGCATACGCCAGACAACGTCTCCTGAGCAGTGGCATTACGTGCCCTCAGAACAGAACCCCGCTGACTTAGCCACAAGGTCAGTAGCTGCATCACAGCTGATGGACACAATGTGGTTTAAAGGCCCCGACTTCCTCTACAAGCCTGAAAAGACAGAAACACGTGAGCACTTTGAACTGATTGAGCCTGAAACGGATGTGGAAGTCAGACCACAGGTGACTGCTTTAGTCACTCACATCCAAGCCAAGCCACTCACCTCTCAAAGATTCCAGCGTTTTTCTACATGGAACTCCTTGCTGAGAGCCGTCTCCTTTCTGATTCATCAGGTGCGTTCTCACAAGTCACTCTCCATCACAGACACACCACAGCACACATGCAAAGGCTGGCATCAGTGCAGTGGGCCTCGCACTCCTGAAGAGCTCGCAGCAGCCAAGAGACTCATACTAGAGACTGTTCAAAGAGATGCGTATCCAGATGAATATGCTGTTCTTAAAGCAAACAAAGAAGTTTCTAATTCGAGTCAGATCTTGACCCTTGACCCCTACATGAGTGAGGGCCTGCTGCGGGTCGGAGGGCGTCTCAGACATGCTTCTCTTGACACAGACTTAAAACACCCGATCATCCTTCCAAAGCAAAGTCATGTGACTAGGCTGCTTGTGGAACACCACCATGCAGAGGTAAAGCACCAGGGGCGCCAGTTCACAGAGGGGGCCATCAGAGCGGCTGGACTGTGGATTGTCGCTGGCAAAAGGCTGGTAAGCTCTGTCCTCTATCACTGTGTGACATGCCGTAAGCTCAGAGGGAAGTTGGAAGTGCAGAAGATGGCTGACCTCCCTCCAGAGCGACTCGACACCTCTCCACCTTTCAGCTACGTGGGGCTGGACGTATTTGGACCGTGGACAGTGGTGACCCGACGCACTCGAGGAGGTGCAGCGGAAAGCAAAAGGTGGGCCATTCTGTTCACATGCATGTGCACTAGGGGAGTACACATTGAAATTATTGAGTCAATGGACACTGCCAGCTGCATAAATGCACTGCGGAGATTCTTTGCTGTGAGGGGCCCAGCAAAGCAGCTCAGATCAGACAGAGGGACGAACTTCATTGCTGCCAGTGTAGAACTGGGGATGAGGCCTTCTGGCGAAAAGCAGAACAACATTCTGAATTACCTCTACAGCAAGGACTGCACATGGGAGTTTAATCCACCACACGCCTCCCACATGGGGGGAGTGTGGGAACGTATGATTGGGGTCACACGCAGGATATTAGACTCTATGCTTTTGCAAAACAAACAAGCTCACCTGACGCATGAGGTTCTGTGCACGCTGCTGGCAGAAGTGTCAGCAATTATCAACGCGAGGCCATTGGTCCCGGTCTCATCAGATCCCTCTGCTCCAGTCCTGCTGTCTCCTTCCATGCTCCTGACGCAAAAGCCGGGCCTGCTTGCCCCACCTGGTGACTTCTCAGGAAAAGACCTCCTGAAAGGCCAGTGGAGACAGGTGCAGGCGCTGGCTAATGAATTCTGGAGCCGCTGGAGAACTGAGTACTTGAGCACTCTCCATCCAAGACGTAAGTGGAATAAGACACATCGCAACCTTCAACCTGGGGACATTGTACTGTTAAAGCAAACTCAAGTTCCAAGGAATGAGTGGCCAATGGCTTTGGTCACGTCAGCCTCTGAGAGCACTGACGGTAAAGTCCGCAAAGTTGAAGTGAAGACATCATCCCATGGCACCTCAAAGACTTTCTTGCGGCCCATCTCGGATGTGGTCCTTCTTATAGAAAAGACTGAATAGACATGGACTGAGAAAAAAAAAAAAAAAAATGCTTTATGGTTTAAAGAGTTAGTGGCATTACATGCCAGACGGGGAGTGTTCTGCCCTCAGATTTATTTTCATGATTTAAAAGAAAAGTAAAATGTAAAAGGTATTGAAATGATTTAATAATGTACATGTATATGTTCAGGTAAAGAGAAAGAATAACACACACAGACAGGTTATATTTCTGCAGCACACTGGACCTTTATTTTGACATGCAGTGGTAAGCTATGTAGGCTACGCTTACACTAGAGGCACGTAGATGCCAGCAGTAAGAAAGACGATAACAGTTCAGTTGGTCATTCCATGATTTTTCTCCTCTTCTCAAGCTCACGAAAGCAATGGCTGTAAGTTTATTATGTATGAGTTTATGAGTGAATATGCAATGTAATGTTAGGCATTGTAAGTTTGAAGTTTACCGACTGGAAAGTCATGCACTAAGTTGAAGTTATGAGCTAATGTAACTACGTTATATGCTAGCGGAGATTGTGTATTAGCCTGTTTACATAAGGGCTCACTTTTGGCGCGTAGTTCTTGTGAATTACTTTGAAAATAGCATTATTTGATACTGTTTATTAGCGACATACTGTAATAAGAAACTAAGAGTTTTTATTGTTTCCGTTTACAGTTTCACTCGTGGTATTGCAACTTTTGTGAAAGGAAATAAAGGGAGCAGGGCGCTCCGAATCCTGGCTCAAGTGTAGTTCTATGCCTGAGTTTGGCTGGCTGGTAAACTGTGATAACGTACGAAGTACCTAACGCGCAGGGAGATCAGTACAGAGACGTTAAAGTGCTAGGCTAAGTAGGCTATTTCAGCCAAACAAGGAGCTAATGCTAACTGAGACCATTCAAAGCATAAACATATTCTAGCAATTAAACCAGGTGAAATTTTAAGTTATCTGAATGTTAAACTGTACACATTTTGAAATTGCCTTCATAGTGAGTTGTCGACAAATTTAGTTCTAGCCATTTTTCAAGAGAAAGTGCGTGCTATCATGCTAAGTCCATCTTCTTTGGACTTAGCATGCTAGTCAGTCTGAAAAGACTTTCGACTGTGAAAAACCGTGCATGTTTCAAGTTGACAGTCCTGTTTTAGCAGGCTGTTGGATAAAAGTAG
>JAODXP020000013.1:10020038-10040038 GCA_027497455.2 Sardinella longiceps
GTGGTTTTAATAAGGAAGTAACAGAGAAGAAAAAGAAACTAAAGCATAATGTTCTGACACACGTCACCACAGCCCTCACCGTGGTTAAAGACACGATTTCTCTGATGTGTAAATTCTGTCAGTAACAACTGCAGACCACTGCTAACTCAAGGTTTGAATGATAGTATATCCTCCAGTAAAATATGAATAACCTAATAAATTTTTGTTTCATTGAATCTGTTGTTTGCAGAAGAGAGGTAATGTGTATTTTGTCAGTCATGTTTTTGCATGTTTCATTGTTGAGAGGTGGTAATTTCCTTGTATGATTTTTGAAGTTTTTTGCTTTGCAAGACTCAGAATTACGTAGACTTGCCGAATACAGCTTCTAACCTTCATTTCATAGGTCATGACCAGGCACAAGGTAAAGAAATGTAATGAAATGTTAAGCTGCTCACATGTGTTGTGTAGTCAGACATACAGAAAAAAATCCTGTGTTAAAAGGCACTGTAGATTTTATTGCATGTATTTACACTAGCAGCCTATGTTTAATATACATTGTTTCACATCACCACAAATGAGTAAGCCAAATGCATATCAAACATTTTTACTCTGTCTATACAATTGTTTCCTTCTGATGAAAGATGGAATGGATACATGGAATGGAATGAAGGCATGACCCTACAAAGGATTATTTCAGAGACCAGGAGCATGTCATTTTATAGGGGACTAACAACAATTTCAACTATTGTAAGTCAGATACATGTTCAAAACTCACAACTGAATAAGTTAAACTCTATTTCAACATAAAGTCTTTTACAATAAACTGGATTTAGAGTAAGATGATATTTATTTCAGCCTCATGTTAATCCATTCACTACCAAGCAGTGAGTTATAGTGGGACATTAGGTAGATGGGACACAGTATGTTACTCAGTAACAGCTCAGGATGATACAGAAAGAATGAAGCACAGTTACACATAAGAGCATCTGAGAGGGTTTTGAGGACTCAGAAGCAGACATGTCAGGATGGGCCAGACAGACGGTTCCAAACCAAGTGAGGGATTCTGTGCTGGAACGGCTCCACCTGAAAAAGGGACGTTTTAAATATAACTGTACAGCAAGGCCTATTGGGAATGGCTGCATTGGACAAGGAAGTCTTAATATGCTGACTTTGTATTACTCACTGAGGTGCTCTTATGTCCGGTGACTTGGTCTCAGAGTTCTCTAAACCACAGATTTAAAAAAAAGCCATCACAATTTTAAGAGTGTGAGATCATTATCTCATTCTTTGTCACTGTATGTGCAGCCTTTAGTAGCCTTCTAGTGGAAGCACTATACAAATACATACAGTTTAAAGTGTTTAATTCAAGGTGTTGATGCTGTTCAAAGATTCTACAATTCCATCATGACGTGTTGTAACTAATTATGCATTGTTCACCTTTGTGCAGTAAGCAAATTTTGAATAATTTTCTGCTCACTCAAACTTAAGTGTTTACGAGTACAATTAGGAAAAATGTTAACATCATATCATCATGTAAAAATCATACAGTAGTAACCAGGATCATATTGTCTAAGGTGTCTTTCTAGAAGTTGAAAATTTGCCAAACATTTATCAGCAGCGAAAATAGTATAACCTCATATTACAGCTGCGGGAGTCAGTTGTCTAGTTCCCACAGCTCTATGTTCCCCACTAGACTCTATGTTCCCACAGCCCTATATTCTCACATTTTTAAGAGTTTTTTTTTTTCTTTCTTCAAAGTTAGGTACTAATAGTCCCACATTTCTACCCCTGCCTGGTAGACCCCCTATGTAAGTTCAAGCAAGATTCTTTGGTATTATTTGCCCTCAATGGTGCCTTCCAGGTAGTGGGGTTTAGTTTTGTCCAAGGTGTGTTTAGGATTGCAGATAGAAGGAAGAACAGACATATTTTTACCCGTTTTAGAAGAAGGTGGTGGCTTCTTGGTTGGGGGTGAGAGTCCTGCCATAGACAACATCTGAGGTTAGGGGTCTGTTTCAGTCTAATTACACAATTACACCTCCTGCTTCATTACACTGTACAGATCAGGTAGGGTCAGGGCCCACTGAGGTGGTTTTAGAATAACTGGGCATTAGCATCAAAGCGTATCAATAAAAAGAAATAAAAATAAAAAAATAGAAGAGCAGACATATTCCTATACCTGTTTTGGAATAAGGTGGTGGCTTCTTGGTTGTGGGTGAAAGTCCTGCCAATGACAACATCTCAGTTTAGAGTCTGTTTAGGTCTAATTACACAATTACACTTCATACTTCATTACACTGAGTACTACAGATCAGGTAGGGTCAGGGCCCATTGAGGTGGTTTTAGAATAAATGGGCATTAGTATCAAAGGGTATCAATATCCATTTTTCCATTGAGTCTCTTATAGTTTAAAAACATAAATACATAAATACCTTAGATTAGAGCCTTGGAAGAATACAAATATTTACCTGGGATGCTGTCACTGCGTGGTGAATGGGTGGGAGGATTTGTGTTGACTGTGTAGTTACAGCTCACCCCCTCACCTCTGTCTGACTGCAGATGATGCAGTAAATCTGCTCTGCTTACATAAAATATACAGTTAGAATGTTCTTTATTCTTTGCTGGATTACTCTTAGTTGTATGATGCAGGTGCTCTGCAATGAAGAGATTACAGCTGGTGACATCATCAGAACGCCTATAAGTTTGACATGTAATCATGAGGGGGTCATCTAGAACTTTGTTATTGACACTTATGGTTGGTTTAGTATGGTATGGTTGTTTTTCTGCAAAGAAACACAACAAACAAACCAGTCAAAACATGATAATACTGCAGAGAAAAGGTTGTTTTATTTTTAAAAGTGCTGGGTTCAGAAATATTTTCCTGAACTGTAACACACAGGTACTACATGGCTAACATTTGTACTCTAACCACATTCTCGCAGAAACCTGTCACTGTCAAAGAAGCTTTGACTAGTTTTTTTTTAAACAGTTTTATTGACTTATTATTATATGTACTTGTCTGCACAACCCTACATATATGAATTACTCTTATGTAGTATACAGGAGGAATAGAAATGTAGATAATACTGTAATTATGATGATGATGATGATTGTCACGCTCAGTTTATACTAAAGAATATCACCATAATCTTTCAAGTCTGACCATGGAAATATTTTCTCAAACAAATTGTGGGATAAACCAGCAATCGCTAACCTATGGTTTACACATACAGTTTAAACAACCAACATTTTGTTGTCATTATGGCAGAAAGGTTCTAGAATATCCAGGACCACTTACCCACTGAAACAGATGAAGAATGATCAGAGGGATAGGAAACACCTGAGATGGTGACCATATAGTTACATGTGGCCCCATGTAGTGAAGGACGTTTTTGACCAGTCAGCTCAGACATCTGCTCCTGTGTGAGAGAGAGCTGGCATGATGAAGAGGAGCGTGTGATTCTCCCATCCCCCATGAAGTCAAAAATACAATGAGATACAGGGGATGATTGAGAGACTTCACAGCTCAGTAAAGTCTCTCTTATTCCAGTGACTGCAGTAAACACCCTCAACCTTGGCTTAGGAAGCGCTGGAATAGAAACAAAACAAAAAAAAAACATTTTCAAAGTCAAAAACATTAGTAAATACACATACTGTATTGTACTGCATTTAGTTTATGCTTTATGCCAGCTATTTTACAGCTATAGTTACTCATTTCCCTTGCACATGACACATCAAAGATTCAGTTACTTCTCAGTTCTCAACCTACCAAAGACCGTAATAGAGGGCGAGAGATCATGTGGAGAACGTGAGCCAGGGCCCGTGTTTACATAAAAGAAGCATCCAATGTGAGGTCTGATGGGCAAATTCTGGCCTTGCCACCTGATCAGTTCTCGGCCCCTGAGAGTGAGCTGGCATGAATCAGAATGGCGTGCATCCATCTCTTTACCCACCAAGTAGAAATGACACCCAGACTCAGGTGCAGACCAACGGGTCTCACAATTCAGAAGAGCTACATCAGCCTCATGTTTAATTACAGCCTCCAACTTCATCTGGGGAGGAGATCCTGTCACATATTCAAATGCATTATTATAATCTCACAGGGTAATTCAGGAAGTTCGTTTTAATTTCAATTCTATTTGAGGTTTCCCTACACTAATCACAATACAGTAGATTATTAAAAAGTTCAGCAATCTACAACAGTCCTTAAAGGGCCCTTACCAAGCACAGTCAGTGAGGCAGGTCTTGATAGTTCTGAAGTTTTCCGAGACTCTGTAATCATGTAGCTGCAGCTGATGTGGATCTCTGCAGGTGACCTTTGCATTGCTTGCTTCAAGAGCTCCACTCCCGTGACTGAGTGCTGGCATGGTGTAAGGTATGGTGTTTCATCTTTCTTAATGTGGAAAGAACACTGAGTGGGATGAGGAGAGTAAGAAGTCACACAGTTTAGCTGAACCGTGTCTGACTCTCTTATGACTGTAGGTGTCACTTCAACACTGGGCTCTGCAGACCCTACAATAAAGAAATGTGTCAACTCAGAAATGCACAGAAAAAAAATGAGAAATAGGAGACAATAAGATTTTTTAGCAGATTATATTACCTGTAATTTATGGAAATGTCATTACTGATCTTACATACCTTGGACAAAGCCAGATATACCTAAAGCAAAGAAATACAGCATGGAGGAGAAAACATGTTATATCACTGATATTTAGTAGGAACAGTAATGAGCCTGCACTCAATCAGCTCCCTTAAACAAATTAATATGACTCTGATTAATTCTTATTCTTGCATTCAGCAGATATTTTGAATATTTTCAAACTTACGTCTATCTCTACATAGATTGCTTTTAAGATTGGAACCACAACAGAAAAATCTGTCACAAATTCTAAACATTTTGTATAAAATACAAATAACTCACTGCTGATCAGAAATACTCCTGTCATGATGAGGGGGAATAGGGAGTGAGATGCCATCTCTGCTTCTGAATAAGAACAGTTAGACTAAGCTGTCCACCTATTAGTGGTTTTAATAAGGAAGTAACAGAGAAGAAAAAGAAACTAAAGCATAATGTTCTGACACACGTCACCACAGCCCTCACCGTGGTTAAAGACACGTTTCTCTGATGTGAAATTCTGTCAGTAACAACTGCAGACCACTACTAACTCAAGGTTTGAATGATAGTATATCCTCAAGTAAAATATAATAACCTTATTTTTGTTTCATTGAATCTGTGTGCAGAAAGAGGTAATGTGTATTTTGTCAGTCATGTTTGCATGTCATTGTTGAAGGTGGTAATTTCCTGGTATGATTTAGATTTTTTGCGCAAGACTCAGAATTACGTAGACTTGCTGAATACAGCTCTAACCTTCATTTCATAGGTCATGACCAGGCACAAGGTAAAGAAATGTAATGAAATGTTAAGCTGCTCACATGTGTTGTGTAGTCAGACATACAGAAAAAAATCTGTGTTAAAAGGCACTGTAGATTTTATTGCATGTATTTACACTAGCAGCTATGTTTAATATACATTGTTCACATCATCACAAATGAGTAAGCCAAATGCATATCAAACATTTTTACTCTGTCTATAAATTGTTTCCTTCTGATGAAAGATGGAATGGACACATGGAATGGAATGAAGGCATGACCCTACAAAGGATTATTTCAGAGACCAGGAGCATGTCATTTTATAGGGGACTAACAACAATTTAAACTATTGTAAGTCAGATACATGTTCAAAACTCACAACTGAATAAGTTAAACTCTATTTCAACATAAAGTCTTTTACAATAAACTGGATTTAGGGTAAGATGATATTTATTTCAACCTCATGTAAATCCATTGACTTCCAAGCAGTGAGTTATAGTGGAACACATAGTAGACAGAATGTTACTCAGTAACAGCTCAGGATGATACAGAAAGAATGAAGCACACAGTTAAACATAAGAGCATCTGAGAGGGTTTTGAGGACTCAGAAGCAGACGTGTCAGGATGGGCCAGACAGAAGTTTCCAAACCAACTGAGGGATTCTGTGCTGAACGGCTCCACCTGAAAAAGGGACGTTTTAAATATAACTGTACAGCAAGGCCTATTGGGAATGGCTGCATTGGACAAGGAAGTCTTAATATGCTGACTTTGTATTACTCACTGAGGTGCTCTTTATGTCCGGTGACTTGGTCTCAGAGTTCTCTAAACCACAGATTTAAAAAAAAGCCATCACAATTTTAAGAGACTGTGAGATCATTATCTCATTCTTTGTCACTGTATGTGCAGCCTTTTGTAGCCTTCTAGTGGAAGCACTATACAAATACATACAGTTTAAAGTGTTTAATTCAAGGTGTTGATGCTGTTCAAAGATTCTACAATTCCATCATGACGTGTTGTAACTAATTTGCATTGTTCACCTTTGTGCAGTAAGCAAATTTAGAATAATTTTCTGCTCACTCAAACTTAAGTGTTTATGAGTACAATTAGGAAAAAATGTTAACATCATATCATCATGTAAAAATCAGACAGTAGTAACCAGGATCATATTGTCTAAGGTGTCTTTCTAGAAGTTGAAAATTTGCCAAAGAAAATTTTAGTTTAGAGATGATAATGGTTAACCTTTCATAGGTCATGACCGGGCGAAGGGTAAAGAAAACATTTATCAGCAGGGAAAATAGTATAACCTCATATTACAGCTGCGGGAGCGTGTCTAGTTCCCACAGCTCTATGTTCCCACAACTCTATGTTCCCACAACTCTATGTTCCCACAGCTCTATGTTCCCACAGCCCTATATTCTCACATTTCTAAGAGTTTTTTTTTTCTTTCTTCAAAGTTAGGTACTGTAGTCCCACATTTCTACCCCTGCCTGGTAGACCCCCTATGTAAGTTCAAGCAAGATTTTTTGGTATTATTTGCCATCAATGGTGCCTTCCAGGTAGTGGGGTTTAGTTTTGCATCCACATTCCACAACGATTTTATATTCATCCACCTCAGCGATCATTTTTTAAATCGACCTCAGCAATCATTTTTGGAATCAGTTTCAGAATCCTCCATTCTAATGTGAACGGAAGGGCTAAATGGATAAATATTACCTGTGTTGGTGTAAACATGCCCTTATCGGAACATATTGCTGTGGGAAAATAGGGTCTAATTTAAAAAAAAATCTTTGTAATGTGAGAGGCGAGCATGCAGGGCTGTGGGAACATAGGTCCCAATTTCCCAAATTTTCTAAGAAATGTGGGCACATAGGGTGGAACATAGGACTGTGGGAACATAGGGCCTAATTTCTGTCAAAAATAAAAATTCTTAACAAATGTGGGAACATAGGGCTGTGGGAACATAGAGCTGTGGGAACATAGAGCTGACCCCACAGCTGCAATGTTGTTTTATTAGCATGACACACATTTTATTAGTTTAGACAGACAGATGGCCTATACTGCCTATATACAAGATGTCATTACTACTACTTACATTTCTACTATTAGGCTACTACTTACATTTCTGTAGTGGAAGGGGGATCTGACCACCTATGTGTAAAATTCACCTGAGATGCATGGCAGTCATTTTGTGCCAGACGCTCACCCCACTGTTTGAGGTGGAAGAGAATGAGGGAATGGATGAATGAACCAATTACAGTAGGGGATGATTAGGGGACCAGATTGAGTGAGCCAGGTTGAGACTTAAGCCAGGAAACTGGGAAACCACCTACAGGTGCTGTGGGATATTTAATGACCATAAGTCGGGACCTCAGATTCAAAGGTCTCATCCGAAAGACAGCCTCTATTCACAGTATCTTTGTCACTGCTCTGGAACATCAAGATAGATCTTTGGCCAGAGGGAAGAGTGCCACCTACTGGGCACCTACCAAACACCAATTCCTGCAGATAATATTTTTTCCCGGGAGGTCTCCTATGCAAATACCATCCATCCAAGCTATCAGCTTCAGCTATGTCTAATTATGTCATTTCTGTTAAATAAAAATAAGAGCATGGAATCATAAAAAGTAGGATAATCCTATGAGGACATTAGCATTGGAATAAGGTGGTGGATTCTTGGTTGTGGGTGATAGAGAACATCTCAGGTTGTCTGTCTAGATCTAATTACACAATTGAGGACAAAGTTGTATTTTGATCTGCTACATAAGTCTATATCACTGCCAGTGCTCTCCCATACTGCTTCATGACAGTACACTGAGTAATACTGATCAGGTATCAGGATGACCGATTAATGTGGTTTTAGAATAACTGGGCATTGAGCATTAGCGTCAAATGGTATAATGTGCATTTTTCCATTGTATTTTTTGAATGTTTTAAAACATAAATACTCCCCTTTAAGAATCGGGCCTTGTAACAATGAAAAAAAAAAAAAAACATATGACTTGACTTGAGCTTCAAACCTACCAGCAGATGTTCTGCTTGGAATCTTTGTTGTGTGTGGAAATCCTTGAAAAAAAGAGAGAACAGAATCAAAGATCATGGAATTACTGACGGAATCTGAAGACGGCTTTAAACCGAAACGTCATTTTGCTAAAAATCAGTTTGCTGCATGGAGCCAAAGTGTCCAAGGTGTGTTTAGGATTGCAGATAGAAGGAAGAACAGACATATTTTTACCCGTTTTAGAAGAAGGTGGTGGCTTCTTGGTTGGGGGTGAGAGTCCTGCCATAGACAACATCTGAGGTTAGGGGTCTGTTTCAGTCTAATTACACAATTACACCTCCTGCTTCATTACACTGTACAGATCAGGTAGGGTCAGGGCCCACTGAGGTGGTTTTAGAATAAATGGGCATTAGCATCAAAGCGTATCAATAAAAAGAAATAAAAATAAAAAAATAGAAGAGCAGACATATTCCTATACCTGTTTTGGAATAAGGTGGTGGCTTCTTGGTTGTGGGTGAAAGTCCTGCCAATGACAACATCTCAGTTTAGAGTCTGTTTAGGTCTAATTACACAATTACACTTCATACTTCATTACACTGAGTACTACAGATCAGGTAGGGTCAGGGCCCATTGAGGTGGTTTTAGAATAACTGGGCATTAGCATCAAAGGGTATCAATATCCATTTTTCCATTGAGTCTCTTATAGTTTAAAAACATAAATACATAAATACCTTAGATTAGAGCCTTGGAAGAATACAAATATTTACCAGGGATGCTGTATTTGACACTGCGTGGTGAATGGGTGGGAGGATTAGTGTTGACTGTGTAGTTACAGCTCACCCCCTCACCTCTGTCTGACTGCAGATGATGCAGTAAATCTGCTCTGCTTACATAAAATATACAGTTAGAATGTTCTTTATTCTTCGCTGGTTTACTCTTAGTTGTCTTAGTATACAGGTGCTCTGCAATGAAGAGGTTACAGCTGATGACATCATCAGAACGCCTGTCAGTTTCACATGTAATCATGAGGGGGTCATCTAGAACTTTGTTATTGACACTTATGGTTGGTTTAGTATGGTATGGTTGTTTTTCTGCAAAGAA
Organism: Sardinella longiceps; assembly: GCA_027497455.2. Taxonomy (NCBI): domain Eukaryota; kingdom Metazoa; phylum Chordata; class Actinopteri; order Clupeiformes; family Clupeidae; genus Sardinella; species Sardinella longiceps. The sequence goes on from JAODXP020000013.1 coordinate 10,029,484, forward strand.
ACACAACAAACAAACCAGTCAAAACATGATAATACTGCAGAGAAAAGGTTGTTTTATTTTTAAAAGTGCTGGGTTCAGAAATATTTTCCTGAACTGTAACACACAGGTACTACATGGCTAACATTTGTACTCTAACCACATTCTCGCAGAAACCTGTCACTGTCAAAGAAGCTTTGACTAGTTTTTTTTTTAAACAGTTTTATTGACTTATTATTATATGTACTTGTCTGCACAACCCTACATATATGAATTACTCATATGTAGTATACAAGAGGAATAGAAATGTAGATAATACTGTAATATGATTATGATGATGATGATGATGATGATGATGTGTCACGCTCAGTTTATACTAAAGAATTTCACCATAATCTTTCAAGTCTGACAATGGAAATGTTTTCTCAAACAAATTGTGGGATAAACCAGCAATCGCTAACCTATGGTTTACACATACAGTACAAACAACCAACATTTTGTTGTCATCATGGCAGAAAGGTTCTAGAATATCCAGGATCACTTACCCACTGAAACAGATGAAGAATGATCAGAGGGATAGGAAACACCTGAGATGGTGACCATATAGTAACATGTGGCCCCATGTAGTGAGGGACGTTCTTGACCAGTCAGCACAGCCATCTGCTCCTGTGTGAGAGAGAGCTGGCATGATGAAGAGGAGCGTGTGATTCTCCCATCCCCCATGAAGTCAAAAATACAATGAGATACAGGGGATGATTGAGAGACTTCACAGCTCAGTAAAGTCTCTCTTATTCCAGTGACTGCAGTAAACACCCTCAACCTTGGCTTAGGAAGCTCTGGAATTGAAACAAACAAACATTTTCAATGTCAAAAACATTAGTAAGTACACATACTGTACTTTTAGTTTATGCTTTATGCCAGCTATTTTACAGCTATTCGTAGTTATTCGTATTAATTTCCCTTGCATATGACACATCAAAGATTCAGTTACTTCTCAGTTCTCAACCTACCAGATGACCGTAACAGAGGGGGAAACATCATAGTGGAGAACGTAAGTCAGGGACCTGTGTTTACATAAAAGAAGCATCCAATGTGAGGTCTGATGGGCAAATTCTGGCCTTGCCACCTGATCAGTTCTCGGCCCCTGAGAGTGAGCTGGCATGAATCAGAATGGCGTGCATCCATCTCTTTACCCACCAAGTAGAAATGACACCCAGACTCAGGTGCAGACCAACGGGTCTCACAATTCAGAAGAGCTACATCAGCCTCATGTTTAATTACAGCCTCCAACTTCATCTGGGGAGGAGATCCTGTCACATATTCAAATGCATTATTATAATCTCACAGGGTAATTCAGGAAGTTCGTTTTAATTTCAATTCTATTTGAGGTTTCCCTACACTAATCACAATACAGTAGATTATTAAAAAGTTCAGCAATCTACACAGTCCTCAAAGGGCCCTCACCAAGCACAGTCAGTGAGGCACTTCTTGATAGTTCTGAAGTTGTCCGAGACTCTGTAATCATGTAGATGCAGCTGATGTGGATCTCTGCAGGTGACCATTGCTTGGCTCGCTTCAAGAGCTCCACTCCCTTGACTGAGTGCTGGCATGATGTAAGGGATGGTGTTTCATCTTTCTTAGTGTAGAAAAAACACTGAGTAGGATGAGGAGAGTAAGAAGTCACACAGTTTAGCTGAACTGTGTCTGACTCTCTAATGACTGTAGGTGTCACTTCAACACTGGGCTCTGGAGATCCTACAATAAAGAAATGTGTCAACTCAGAAATGCACAGAAAACGAAATGAGAAATAGGAGGCAATAAGATTTTCTAGCAGATTATATTACCTGTAATTTATGGAAATGTCATTACTGATCTTACATACCTTGGACAAAGCCAGATATACCTAAAGCAAAGAAATACAGCATGGAGGAGAAAACATGTTATATCACTGATATTTAGTAGGAACAGTAATGAGCCTGCACTCAATCAGCTCCCTTAAACAAATTAATATGACTCTGATTAATTCTTATTCTTGCATTCAGCAGATATTTTAATCTTTCGAAATATTGAAATTCACAAACTTACGTCTATCTCTACATAGATTGCTTTTAAGATTGGAACCACAACAGAGAAATCCATCACAAATTCTAAACATGTTGTATAAAATACAAATAACTCACTGCTGATCAGAAATACTCCTGTCATGATGAGGGGGAATAGGGAGTGAGATGCCATCTCTGCTTCTGAATAAGAACAGTTAGACCAAGCTGTCCACCTATTAGTGGTTTTAATAGAATAAGGAAGTAACAGAGAAGAGAAAGAAACAAAATGCACAGGTCACCACAGCTATCATTGTGGTTAAAAAGCCCACACTTTTCTCTGATGTTAAATTAAATTGTTAAGCTTTCAGCAACAACTGCAGACTACCACTAAGGATTGGATTTAAGTACAAATATTGTAATATAATAGATCTTTTTGTTTCAGTGAACCTGTGTGCAGAAAGAAGTAATGTCTATTTTTTTTCAAGCCTCAAAAGGCATGTTTGCAATTAAGCCATTGTTCAAGAGGTGATCTAGTTCTCATGCATTTTAGTATTGATCGTTAAAATCCTGTATTAAACTGTTTTTAACTATTTAACTGTGTCTTCCTTTTCCAAATGCTTTTTTACATAAATAAGTTAATACATTAATTTCTGGCCTCTTGGTTCACAGGGTTTCATCAGTTAGGCACCAGATATATGGCACCATATATGGTATGCCACTACATACATACATCAGAATATGGGGAATCAAAACTAGCTAATCAAATTTTTCCTGGGGGAGGAGCTTTGGACCCAGGGCTTGAAGTCTTATTAGAGGCTGAGGCTTGCCATTTCAATTATTAGAATAAGCCGTCATGAGGATCTACAGTCTTCACAGTTCAACCGCTTTCCTGTGTTTGCGGACATTTTTCTCACAAACTGTTGTTCCTTAATTAAGCTTACTGCAAGATGACTGGAACGGCATTGCCTTGGTGACATCAACATTACGAGAGACTAAAAAAATTACCGGTTCTCCCATTTAACCCACCTGAAAAGAAAACGAAAGGAAACCCTATAGTTTTCCCTCGGAGAACAGCAGTGTTAACTGACACAAGGAGTCTTTTAGCACCACCTACTGTGTGTAGGCCTACACTGCTCAGGGTTTGCATACCTGGGGTAGAGAGGGCATAGATGATGGTGAGAAATTACATTTATTTGTTGATTCTGTTTGAATCTATATTCATTTATTTATTTGGGTTGGGCTGATTGGCAACTGCTTTCACATGGTTTCGATGATAGCATCACATTGATTCCCGGAAAAATATGCAATGAGTCAGAAAACCAAACCTTTGGCATTGGATATAATTGACAGCCTCTTTGAGCCAACTAGTGGATAAAGATAAAATGCTTGTTCTCTGATCGTCTCAACAGCCAGTCTGCCTCTATTGTCCACCACAGATCCCATGTTCAAGCCTATAAGACGAAATATGTAGCTTCATCATAAATGGGGTTTGTGGAACATGGTAAACTTTGTTAATTCTCCACTGCTTTGAATCCAGTCCATGCTGAAGTCCAGATGTGTATGTGCTCCCAGCAGCCACTAACCTATCTCCACACATTCCCCACCTCCAGCTGTGCCAGCTGAGACGCTAGGAGAGCTGCACACATCTGCACAAACACTCACAGACAACCACCGCGCAGTTTTTAAACAGCGTGTTTATTCTTTTAGTTTTTACAAAATAAAAAATAAAAACTAAAAAGGACTATTTTTTTCCCATTGTCACTATAAAGAAACAGTACGGAAGCACTGAGAGTCTTTGAGCCTTCCATGGCTCTTCAAGTATGTCCGTGAAGTTCATGTAAGTAGGACTTCATCTCTGCACGCCACAGGTCAGTGATGTGGCTCATGACCTCTGGCCTGGTGGGGGGGGGGGGGTTGGGGGTGAGGGGTCGATGGTAGTGGGAGATGGGAGTTTATGGATAAGAGGGGTTAGGATCTTCTCAGGCAGAGAATGTCCTGGGTCACCATCCCAGTGTGAAGTCTTTAGAGAAGCAGACAGACAGCACTATTGGCTCAGTTCTGACCCAGCGTCCACGAGGATCCACTCTCAAGAGCCACAGCAGAATTAGCGGCGTACACGATAACTCCCAGTATCTTCACTCCAAGGAAAGAAAAGGGGGGGGGGGTTAGGGCTTAAGATCTTAAGTAAATTAATGGGGGAGATGAGAGTTAGAGTGAAGAATTAAGAACAAGAGAGAAGAAGAGCTTTTGTAAAAAAATAAAAACAAAAAAAAAGTATGGGGATGGGATGGGAGAAACAGGGCAGTGACTGGATCGAGATCGGCAACTCGGACAACTCCAACAGCTCAAACACATTTCATGGTTGCTCATTTTTAAATTAAAAAAATGTATTTAAAAAAAGTCAGATCCCGATCCTTTGCATAAAATTGATAAGAACAGCAGTTAAAATAACAATTAATAAGCATCTGTTCAATTCACTTTAAAAAACAACATTAAGATTTATCCAGTGAACAAAAAAAACAAAACAAAAAAAAAACTGAAAAAAAGTCCAAAACCCTTCAAAATGTAAACAAATTCACTCTCAAAAGGAGAAAAGAAAGGGTGGAGCCGGGAGAGCTCTCGCTCGTCGTCATCTCTCTCTTTCTCTCTCTCTTTTTTCTCTCTCCCTGTGCCACTCTGTGCGTCCGCCTCGCCCACTCTAGCAGTGCATCTACCAAAGGTCAGAGGTCAGGCAGTGTGCAAGCTCTCCTCTCCTCCTCCTTCATTTCACCTGTGATCCCTCTTTTCCACTTTTCTTCGGTCAAACTTTCCTTCCTTTACCCACCGGCTCCTCACTCACAGTCAACTCTTTCATTCTCTCTCTCTCTCTCTCTCTCTCTTCCATCCCTCTCCCTCCCACCCTTCACCGAGTCGGCCGGGGGTGGGTGGGTGTGACGGCGTAGGCGGAGGCAAGACGAAACGAGGCGAGTCCAGTGGGTCATCTGGGGTGCAGCAGGAAGCGGTCCAGGTACTGTGAGATGACCTCCCAGTGTCGCCAGAGGAAGGCCAGCAGCAGCACCAGGAGCAGCGTGGAGAGGGTGCGGCTGCGCGTCTTCATCAGCGGCACCACGCAGTTGGCCACCGTCGACACGAACACCAGCAGCACGGCCATGAGCGCCAGCAGCACGTTGATGAGCTTGCCCAGGAGCGTGCGCGCCGTGGCGTTCTCCAGGCCCTCCAGCTGCACCACCTGCTGCTGCTGCTGCTGGAAGCTCCATCTTGGAGATGCGCGTCTGGCATGCCTCCAGCGCCTCCTAAAGGACAGGAGGGAAACAGCCAGTGGTCAGAATTTGGTCAGACTGTTACAGTGTCTGATACTATGGTCATCACAAACCACACTCTGAATGCAAATCTGCCTGTGGCAGTAGATTCAATATGGACAGTAGCAATAGGATTCCTACCTATAATTATTAATTTAATTTCATTAATTAATCAATTAAAATAAATAAATAAATAAATAAATAACAAATAAAAATACAAGGACTTCCAGGACCCAACCCCATAAAATTCCCAAGTACATCAGTGCGTCAACAACACGGTCAGTTGTTATAGTGAGAAAAAAAGGTTTTTAATGTCACAAAGGTGAATGTCACTCACATGCCACAGTTCCTATCCTAGATTATCATAGTAATTTACCACCATCTATAAACTCAAACACCATCAATGACCCCTTTTTTAATAATCTAATTACTGTATTTGTACTTGTCATTTGTAATTGTTCAAAATTCAAGGATTCCACGGAGCCCTGCAGCGATACTGTACATACTTTAAAGGAGAAATCCGGTGTGATAAGGACTGAAAGTATATTGCAACATCATAAAAAGTTGGAACGTTTGCCGGTGAGCAGAATTTTGATACGTTCGTGCAGGCTGGAGAAGACCACTTGCTAGTTGTAGCTTCTGGGGGCACCCAGCTAGGTGGTAAGGAGCTATCTGTACAGTTACAAGTTTTCAATGCCTGGTTTTAAATGTTGGAACTGTCAGTTATACTATCAATTGTTTGGGGCTACTTTGGGCCTTTCAATGGTTTAAAACAGTGATCTGGCCACTAACACCTGAGCTAGGCGCCCCAGAAGCTACAACTAGAAAGCAGTCTTCTCCGGCCTGCAGTATCAAGATATTCTTCACTGGCAAATGTTCACTTTTCATGATGTTGCAATATGCTTCAATCCTTATCACACGGTTTCTCCTTTAAGTACATAATTCTTATATCTGATTTCTCTGAGGGCCCATCCTGAATGTGACAACTACACTGGTACTATTAAAACAGGGTTTAAGGGGCTTAATGTCCAACAAGGTTGTGCAGTATATACAGGCAGGTCTCAGGAAATTAGATATTGTGGAAAAAGTTCAGCAATTCAATGTAAAACCATCTAAAATCTATATACATCATATAAATTCAAATAAAATATTTTTAGCTCTTTGTGCTAATTTTGATGATTGTTGCTTATAGCTAATTTGTGCCGTACTAGATTTGTGGGTTTTTTTTTCATCACTATTCTAATGGATCTATATAATGTGTGAGTTTCACATTTTACATTGAATTATTGAAATTAAACTTTTCCACAAGGTTCTAATTTCTGAGACCTACCTGTATCTACTTGATCAGCCTCCACTACAAAAGCATCCATATCCAGTGGTAAGCCTGTGTGAGCATTAGACTGGGCAACATCCAAACCACACAGGCATGCCGGGAAGCCTGTTCTAAAATGGATGCTGAGAATCCATTAGATCTAACAGGAATTAGCCTACTACCTCTCTGAACTCATGCTGGCTGCAGCGAACAAGCAATTGAAATTGACAGATAGCCCAATCCAGCTCATTAAGACGAGAAACTCATGGTTAGATAGCAGCGCATGAAGGCAAGAAACAAATATGCTACATGACCAAACACCATCCCATAATGGAGCCGCAGTAATCTAAGCACTGGACACTCCTCCCACTACTACCACCTGAACCTAGATTACTTTGGGTGGGCATCTTCATTCCAACTACTCCAGTATCTGTGGCTCAATGTCCAGGCTAGCCCCACCTAGTGCTTCCACTCAATATCACACTTGGCTACTACAGTACACATTGTCAGGCACCTATCCAAAGGCTTGGGTTTCCTCTGTCGCAGGACTGAGGATCAGTCAGCCAAAGTAAGGGCTATGTCCTCAGTGGGAGGGCTGAGAGCAATATGACGACGATTGTGGATTGGTTGACAGACCCAGGGTATGCCCAATAGTTTTAAAGTCCACAGAAAATATCTGCCTCGCAGGAAGCTAAGATATGGCTATGACTGAGAGGTTCCACGAATGAAGTGAAACTGATGTGCAAATCTGACGCTATGCCTGTCAGTCAAAGTCAATCTCTTTTGGAAAGCATCTGCATTTGGAAGGAGGTTGTTGAAGTGTTGCGAAGTGTTGGGTGGAGTGTGTGTAGCAGCCCTGGATGTCTCTGGCCCTCTCATAGGACTGATAGGCGATCTTCTCCTCCATGCTGGCCAGCTCCTGCTTCAGGTTTAAGATCTCATTCTGATGGAGCTCTGTTAAGTCATTTAGCTGCTCCTCCAGACGTTCACACCTATATACACACACGTATAAACACACACACACACACACACACACTGTATTAGTTCTTTCAGTTACTGGCTTCTAGATACAAGTTTTACTTTAATTTTGTATTTGTAACATTTCATGACCAAAAACAAATGGCAGACAAATACCTGACAAAGATTCTGATCTCTTGCACTACGGGAGATCAAATCAATGCCAATAGTAACCCTATATTTTCCCCAAAAGCCAAATAGACCAGTTCTATCAGTGCACATCTCTTTATCGCACTGCAATCTGACACCTGTGGACTTGCATTTCCTGTCTTGTGCAGCTGAGGTGGCTGCGGTGTGAGACAAGACGCGCCACAATTGCAGCTTGACGTGCAGCCAGCATGGGGGCCTCACCTGTAAGCGCTCCTCCTGCAGAGCCTGCATGATGAGCGTGTAGTCCTTCTGGTAGGGGCCTTCTGGGCTCTCGAAGGACTCCTCAGGCGGCCTTGGCTGTCCTCAGCTCCTGCACCTCCTGGAAGAGCACCCTCAGGCCCGAGCCTTGGCTGGGTCCCCCAGCGTGTTGCCGGGAGCTTGGCGGGCCCCAGGTGCTCCTGTGGTGCTGTTGGCCCCGGCCGAACCGAGTGCGCTCGAGCAGTCGTCTTCGCCTCGTATTTGGGGCTGGACTGTAGGTGCCCATCCGCCACCACTGCCGCTGCCACCCAAGCCTCGGGTGCCCGTACCCGGCACGCCTCCGTCCTCGCCCTGCGACTCGTCTAGGAGTCCTTGAGGGCGGCGATGTTGTCGGCACTGCCAACTTGTTGCGGATAAGCGGGCGATCTCTCGCGGCTTGACACCACCGCGCCGGCCGCTGAGTGCGTTGCCTGGGAGATGCTGGAAAGGCCTCCGGTCACCTGCAAAGGCGAGAACACTTCCCATGTCATGTTTGGCTGAAAACAACCCAGGCCCAGGCAGGGCTATTTACTCAATCCAACAGCATTGCCAACACAGTGTAGAGATTATTAATGAAGCATGCACCAGCACTATAATTACTCCTGCCCAGCCCTTGCTAGTCCGCCAGTTCCTAACGCCCCATGGGACACGACTACACACCACACCCAGCTCTATGAATAGAGACAAAAGCCACCAGCACCACCGCTATGAAGCAGAGAGATTGTCTTCACCAGGTGACTACAGCAGAAACCACTAACATCAAAACAAAACGTCACTTCAAGGAACAAAACACAGATGCCCAGAGTACGTTCTGTTAGATATCAGTGGCACCTCCCAAAGTTATTAATGTTAGCCAGTAACCTAACATCAAAGTATACTAACTCCATATACTCCATATCAACACCTTCTATAGGTAAGGTAAATAGTACCCGATAGAACATCCTTATTTACATTGACACCTACTACGGTAAGGTACATAGTATTTGCAGTTCCTAAATTATGTCAACACCTGCTACAGCCAAGGTATACAGTACTGATTGTTTCTTAGTAATATCAACACCTGCTACAGGTAAAATACTCAGTGCTGATAGAGCTGCCCCTTCACATCAACACCTACAGCCGGTAGAGTATTCAGTGGGCTACTAATGCAGTTTCTTCATATCTTCATATCAACACTATAGGTACTGCAAGGTATACAGTACCGATAAAGCTGCCTTATTTTCAGCAACACCAACACACAGTACTAATGGAGAGGCCTGGTTTATATCAACACCTGCTAGAGGTATTCACATCAACATCTATCTTACCTACTACAACATTTGCTACAGGTAAGGTACCGTACTGATTCAATTCCTTAATCATATCAATACCTGCTACAGGTACAGTAAGGTATACAGTACCGATAGAGCTGCCTTATTTTCAGCAACACCTACTGCAGGTACACACAGGACTGCCTGGTTAATATCAACACCTGCGACAGGTAAAGTATACAGTACTGATGGCACTTCCTTATTTACATCAACACCTACTACAGGTAAGGAATGCAATAGTGATGGAGCTGCCGGACCTTGGCGCCCACGTCCTCGAGGCCTTGGTGCATGTCCCGGAGGACGTCCTTGGGTTGCCGCGGGATGCCGTTGTGTTCCACCTCGCGCAGCTTGCGGTGGTAGTGCTCAGCTTGCGCTGCAGCTGCTGGATGGTCTGCGCCGACTTCTGGTTCTTCTTCTCGAACACCTGCTTGATGCCGCGCGCTCTGCTGCTTGTCTGGCGTTGTTGGCCAGCTTCTAGGTACTCCGCCACGTTGTTCATGGTCGCCTGTCAGTCTGCTCGATCTTGATCTGCTCCGTCAGGCTTGAGGATCTTCTGCTGCAGCTGCGCGGATGGCCTGCTTGGTGCGCTGCGTGGTCAGGCGTGCTGTCCACCACGTCCAGGCCATAGGCGCCGTCCGAGCCGCAGGACAGCGCGTTGGGGGACACGGCCAGCCCGGACACATCCAGATGGTCCAGCTGCAGTTAGCGGGGGAGAAGGAAGAGAAGAGAAGAGAAGAGAAGACAGCGGGAGGGAGAACATGTGGGAGGAGAAGAGAGGAGAGAAGAAAAGAGGGGAAAAAGGGAGAGAAATAGCAAGAGAGCAGAAAGAGAGAAAAGCGGAGGAGAGATTCAGAGAGAGAGATAAGAAAAAGAGAGATGAGCAAGAGAGAGTTTAACAGACCTTAACAGAGCTTCTTCACAGCTGCTGACTAGTCACAGTAGTGTGATCACTCCCCGGTTTGAAGCACATTAACACCACAAAAAGGGTGGATTTCAGTTAAATACTCTACAACTGTATTTTATCTCTCACCAACACTATCTCTCTCACACACAAACTCACAATCTCTCTCACACAGGCACACACACACACACACACACACACACACACACACACACCTATCCTGCTCACTCACTCACTCTCACACACACACCCACACACACCTCTCTTCTCTCTCTCTCACTCACATACACACACACACACACACACACAAG
>JAODXP020000013.1:10045038-10232245 GCA_027497455.2 Sardinella longiceps
GTGCAACAATTTCTGAAATGCTGTGATATCTATGAAGTGGCTAAAGCCCCTTTGTGCAGGCAGACTGGAGATTACAAGACTCCTCAGTCTAAAGAGCTGTAAGAAGATTGCTAACAAAAGTTCATTATTATAATCTCCATCCTAATCTGGGAAATAAGCATTTCAGAGATTATTTGCACAACAAATTATTGTTTGAAAACCATGGTTGTGGATGTGAGCGGATGTGGGTGATGGTTGAAAAAAGACTAAACAAAGGCGATGGCAAGCATCTAATGGGCGTTTGTGCTTGTGAAAACTGGTGATCAAAGGTTACATTCACTGTCGTTTGCAGGCCAAAGTCTCTGGGCAGCCTGCAGGCAGGGGAAACGCTTCTAGCCTGGCCAGTCATGGAAACAGCCAGCTTTCTGACTTCTCTTTCAGCCACACGCTACGCATGGCGACTGGCCACAGCTGTCATATTCTCTTCACCACATCATCAATCAATCCATTCCTTATCATCACAACACATTAGCCGCATTGTGAACCCCATGGTAGCGACAGGTGGGAAGTCCACCCCAAACACAAGGCATTTTCATACTAGTTGCAGTTTTTTATTATTTCATTTTTACACAGATCCAAAGAGCACAGCAAGAGAGAAAGAGAAAGAGAGAGAGAGAAAGAAAGAGAGAAAGAAAGAAAGACAGAAAGAGACAAAGTGTATCCTACCATCAGTCCAGCCGCTCCTCTTCTGACTCAAGGCTCTGGGTCAGCTGCAGAGGACAAGAGAAGAGACGGTCACACACAGGCACCATCCATCCACTGACACACACACACACACACACACACACACACACACACACACACACACACACACACACGTACACGCCTGCGCAACCACGCACAAAAACACACTAGTGTTCTTTCAGGTCCAGAGGCAATCCATGTACTCTAACATTTCTTTCTGATGGCTACACACTTGGCTCACGCCCAGACGGACATACTTGTGAATATAATGTTTTGTGACATGACATGCCAGCGTTCCTGGCTTGGTAAACCTACTTCCATTAGTATCACTTTAAACTTACAGAAACACAGAGAAAAATAGTAGGCATATAATTTGAACCCTGAAATAGGTCTGCCATCTCTACTCATAGCAGAGAAGCATTTCTAATGCTATACCCGAGAAGCCTCACAATGGCCAGGTTACAAAGCAGAGAGAGGGCAGTTTTAAGCAGGCCTGGGCTATAGGCCATCACACACAAATTGAATGGAATTCTCAGTCAATAACCCACAGACTGGGAAACTGCAGTCCTATATGGCTGAGGAAAAATGATACGCCCAGTTTAGGCCTATATGATTGATGAACTGGAGACAAATTGATTAACCCCAAGCCAAGACTCCAAGTGAAATGGATCTCTCTTTCTCTCTCTCTCTCTCTGTCTCCAGCTCACAGGGTAGCTAATGATAGTTTGTGCGCAGGTTGCAAAAGTCTGCTAGCATGCAGGAGCCTCTATAAAGCTTTCATAGCCATTCCCATTTGATCCATTACAGTAAGTAAACTCAGAGAGTGCCACAATTCTAGACAGCACAAATACGCAGTGTGACTCAGACGACCCTCAGACTCCACTGTAATAAGCCCCTCTGCTCCCTCTTCTCCTCTCAAGGCAGCCATCACACACAAAAGCAACCAGCAGCAGCACAACAATGGCACTTTCCACACTCCACAGTAACACCTTCAGCCAACAGTAACAAGTGCCCACTGGGAGAGCTGGAATCGGCCAACACTAACAGCCTCCACCGGGTGAGAGCTGCTCCAAGAGCGCTGGCTACACAGCTCTTGCAACAGCGCCTGGCGCTTTCATGGACCAACTGACCTGGACAATGAAGGAGCATCGGTAGATGGAGCTCCATCACCAGGCAGATTAGCGGTCCTGCTATACGACTGCTTTCCCATGTTCTGGGATAACATCCTATAGACAACTGTGGCATGCATTATTAGGCCTAAGCAGACAAGCTCGCCACTGCGCTGCTATTGTATGTCACTATCAACACACTGGCAGCTTGTGGTGTCCAAAACAGGAACACGCACGCAGACACACAATTCCTGGTACAAGGCTAATAGAGGCCACCAATGGGAGACAGATAGCAAGGTGTCACTTCACAGCGACACCTCAAGGATCCCTCCCTCTACAATAGCTATGAGGCCTAGGCTAATGGCTTTGTGTGCCTTCCTGAAGCTAACCGTCAATCACTATCAATAATCTCGTCATCAGCTCGATATAGCATCATATAGCCTAGCATATAATGTAAAAGATCTAAATAGCCTAATTATTAGTGCTGTCAAGCGATTAAAATATTTAATCGCGATTAATCGCATTTTTGGCGTAGTTAACTCATAATTAATCGCGATTAATCGCAAATTTCTTTCTATTCTAAATGTCCCTCGATTTCTTTTTGTCCCATTTTTATTTATTTATTTTCATTTTAATGCTGTTATCAGCATTCATTGGTGGGGGTGAATACCAATTTAAAATAAAAGAAAACCCAGTTACAGCATCAGAAAATATTAACATGTTCAAGTACTGCCAGAGAGATGTTGATGTCTTTTATGTTGCTAGTTCACAAGTTTACAAAAAAAAAAAAAAAAACCTGGATGGTGGCCCTTTAAATTATACTAACCTATAAGCTATTCTAAAGAGGCTCAATGAAAATATGGCATTATGGTCTACATGAATAAACCTAAATTGCATGAGCATACCTTTAAAATGCATTTTTCCATATTGGCAATTGCCCTGCAAGAAGCTCTCATTTTAGTGACAAGGTCATAATGTTCAGAATCAGGTAGGCTATGTCTCGTTTGCACAAATTCACACTCTCAGTTGCGCTCCAACCTGTTTCACCTCTCACTCGCGCTGCAATTTTGAAACTGATATTAGCCTATTTGCGGGGTATTCAGTTCAAGAGAAGGGATTTCTAAGTGACAACATTAATCCTCTAGCTAGTTAACAACTTAAATATGCGAACATGCGAGTGAGCGTCAACGATTGTGTCGGTAAAATATTTGTTTTCACTGACATCAAATGACGCTCATAAACATTCTCTCTCTCAGTTGCGCTCCGACCTGTTTCACCTCTCTCACTCGCGCTGCAATTTTGAAACTGATATTAGCCTATTTGCGGGGTATTCAGTTCAAGAGAAGGGATTTCTAAGTGACAACATCAATCCTCTAGCTAATTAACAACCTAAATATGCGAACATGCGAGTGAATGTCAACGATTGTGTCGGTAAAATATTTGTTTTCACTGACATCGGAGCAGCAGGGCAGAGTGCAGACACCCGTGCCGTGTGTGCAGTGCGTGTGTAGGCTACTGTAGGCATGAGTAGCCTAGGTCCTAGGCTAAGCAGTAGGCCTACTTCAAGCCTAATACAAACACAGGACATACTGAAACGTCGGGAGGTGCTGGAATGTCGGAGATATTTTTTTTTCACATTCCATTGATAATGGCGGGTCAAATGCGTTAATCGCGCGTTAAAAAAATTGACGGCGTTAAAATGGGTTTGCGTTAACGCCGTCATTAACGCGTTAAACTGACAGCACTACTAATTATCAAATATATTTAAAAATGCTAATCATAATAATAATACTAGTGCTGTCAAACGATTAAAAAGAATAATCTGATTAATCACAAAATTTTGCCATGATTTATCAGGATAAGGCCTAATCACTTTTAATCACATCTCATTTCCTCCAGTAAGAAATTGGATGCTAGTGTATGTTGCACCTTTATTTTCCCCTAGTAAGACCATGAAGCCAATTAGCGGGCATTGTTCTTCTCAAATGGGCAATTCACACCTATCCCCTACCCCCATTGATTCAATCCATTAACATTAGCCTAATCTGAGTTCATTTTATTAATCTGAGTTAATCTATTTTGGATTAATCACTTCAGTTAAAGCGTTAAATTTCCCAGCACTAAATAATACCATTCAAAGATAGCCCAGGTATTTTTTCATTTAACATTTATCCAGTAAACAGACCAATGGTGGGCTAGGCCTATCTGTAGATAAACACAAAGATAGGGTTATTTTTTATTATTTTGTTTTGCTTTACAAAAAAGGCAAAGCAGAGCAACCTCTACACACCCTAACAAATCCCTCAAGGGCAGTACATTTTCCCTGGCTGAAATGGGTCACCCACTCACTAGGCTCTCTCTCCCTCACTCACTCATTCTCTAGTCCCCCTCCAACATACAGCTTCCCAAGGTCACAACAGTGACTGCATGTGTGTGAGTGAGAAAGAGTAGCCTATGTGTGTGGGGTGGGGGTCCTTTCACTGTGCAGGCTGCCAAATATGAGCTATTTATTTGGTGAGTAAAGCAGAACAAATAATTAAGGACACATTTGATTCACAAAAAGAATGACATGAATAGGAATTTGTGTTAATTAGGCTAATAAACCTCAGCCCTCACAAATCAGTGTCCACTAAAGCCTATAGGACATTTGAGCTCTACCAGTGTCTGGTAGTCACCTGTCAAAGCTATTTAGTATCATAACTTCTAGCTCTGCCATCAGTGTGCAGGCTCTTGTTTTATACATACAGTAACAACAAACTCTCCTGCACCTGAACCCCTTCAGTCCAAACAGTGCCATAGCATGTCCTGGGAACTGGGACATTGCGAAATGTTTGAACTGCTATTTAACAGGAACTGGTGCAAGTCGATAAGAAAATCCATGTATCTTTTGCCTTTAATGAAGCTTATCCTTCGACAGCAAGTCGCAAAGTAACATAATAACCAGGGGCTAAATGGATGGCCCTTGGTCAGATGACCCCAGGCGTTAGCCAATTGATTAACGTTAGTTACATTTTTTTTGGATGAGAATATTTACTAGGGACTCAAAATTTAACTAAATAATTCCACACAATTAATTGACAATGTATATTCTCATAAGCATATATTGTTATAGAAATCATTGTCATATTTACATATCAAACATCACTAGACCATCATGCCACGGACCACAATTTGTTTACTTGCTGATGTAAACTAACGTTAGCACACTTAATTCAGTTCCTCGATCTTCCAACGTTTTCCATCGTGGGCATCAGTGAAGTAACGGTAAAGAATGCATAAAACGTCTAGTCAATTACCTAAATTTGATTAATGCCTGAAATAGTGATCCTCGCTTTACGCTTGAAATTACAGAACGCGGAGCTAGTACCCAGCTAGCAAGTTAGCTTGATCGCCGCAAGATAGCCTGGGATTGCATAGTTTACGCCCAAAAAACATCTCTATAAAAGTTGGCCATCGACATTGCTCTGTAATGTTACCCTAAACCATCGACTAAACAAACACTGATATAGCACACAACCTACCCACTAATTTCTGTTTACATTATGATAATAATGTCTCTACTGTACAACCTGTGTTAATCATAATATTTCACGATTATGTCACTCGCATCCGGCTGTCAAACGAGAAAAGCTCCAGCATCATCAGAGGCGATATGGAGGGGCACTGCTGAGGTAGCGAGCTAGCTGTTAGCAAGCTAAATGGCTAACTCGGTAGGAGACACGGGCAAAGCCTATGGTCCTAAGCAGGGTAAAAAGGACCGCTAGCAAGCTAGCGTTATATTTAACCACCCAATCCCGATTCTAGCGCTACTCAGTTCACTCTCCGGCTAACGTAAACCAACTGACTAATGTATCCGTAAGATAAAATTCTTTATACGCCAATGCCATGGTTATAACGCTATGGTGGCTAGCATTGGTTGTCGCCCTGTTTAGTCTGTTACAGAAAACGACAAACACAATCCGTATAGATCTATTGGCTATGAAGGGTCTATTAGTTCTCAAAGCTACATGCTATATCCAGCTAGCCAGCTAACGTTAGTGGGTGAGAACAGGTTGAGTTGGGGAGCAATAAACATTTGTACAGACTGAGAATCACTACAATTTTCTTGAGGCTGAAAATTAATACGACAATACACGGACGGCTAATTCACAGCTAATTCGTCGTTTAATAATGACAACAGGTGCATTATCAAAAGATTTTAACATAAACTTACATGGACGCTTAGAGGATTGTACTGATGACCGTTCATTTCTCCGATGGAACACTCCCACGATGACGTCAAGAGCGTGGGCAACGTGAGACGCTATGCGCTATGACGACATGAGCTCATCTGATTTCTTCTCTGGTACAATCACAAATCATCTCTCAAAAACATTAAGTTGTTGGCTCTGAGATGTGTATAACGTGACTTTTGAACAGATACACGTTTGCAAATTGTGCAATACATGACGACAGACTCAAGGTAGGCTGGGTGCCATCTGCATAGTTCGAAACCCAGGGGCAAGACAATGTGCAGATCTTTCTCCCTATAAATAATCTGCTTTTAAACGTAGTGTAGAAATATAAAGATGATAAAGCTATACATTAGAAATGATAGCACATAATGCACATAAATGATGGCCTATACAGACCCAATGGCCTAGATCTAAAGGCCTGCACACCCATGACATCAATGGTATGGTTTTGCAGATCCAGTTTCCACAGTACAAAGGTAGAAAAATAGACTATGACTTAGATTAATGGATTTCTTCATATCATTTTATCTTTTCTTCGGTGGGGTTATGCATCTCTTCCAAGGCTGTACCATGGCGGCCGGCCATGATTTTATTCAATAACTTCGTGGCAAGCTAAAACAGAACTGTCATTTGGACACATTGCATGAACTTCAGAGATTTAATTGGTCTAGCCCAGTGGTTCTCAAAGTGTGGTCCAGGAACCACTGGTGGTCCACGAGCAAGCTCAAGTTCAAGTTGATTACCATAAAATATGTGAATTTAGCCTGTGTAATTATCTGAAGGCCAAAGATTAGTTGTTCACTGAATATAAGAGACAGACCTGTAATTTACTCTTTATTAAGGCATTCGAAATGCGTACTGTGCAGCATGTGACTTGGTGAGGGGGCACAAGGGCAGGTGGTCCCTGAAAAATATTTTTTGGGCAAAGTGGTTCTCGGTCTGAAAAAGTTTGAGAAACACTGGTCTAGCCCAACATCCCTCAAGAAAATGACAAGAAAATGATGAGTAAATTATTACAGCCGTGGCCCAAAAATGCCCTATGGCCAGTCCATGCCGGATCTCTTCATAAACTCTTCAAATATTCTAACAACTCACAGAGGTTTGCAGGGCAGTGGTCAAAGAGCTTGCAAGAGTTTATTACTTTCACCTCTAGAGGGCAGCATATACTTAGCCAAATGCTCACTACACCCTGCAACCCAAGCCCTCTAGCAAATTGAAGGCTGTTGTATAGACTATTATTGTATCATTTTAGTTTTAGTCTCAATCTGCTTCAGGCAACTATAACAATTTCTACATACGTGACTGTGTTCTGCATCCATCCAAAACTTTTAACTGACATCCATTAGCCTATTGACAGACACTTAGAATAGAATAGAATAAGACTTTAATGTCCACCAGGGTGGAAAAATTTCACCAAAAACATAAAAGACATATACACACAGTCATTATAAAAAGAAATTACAGTCATCACACCTCTCATCAAGATTCAAGATTTAAGAGAGTTTATTTGTCACATACTGTAGGCTAGTAGTGAAATGGCATTAGAAGAAGATAGATTATAGGATACAGGAACAGTAAAATAAATAGGCAAAATAAAATGTAGATCTTGTTGTATACACAGTCATGCAATCATCTAGCCTGGGAGTTCCCATGCTCCTTTGTGCGATTATTTCATTTCATTCTGCAAAGCAGCATGGTGACCATGGCCGATTTTCTCGCCAGTCATCACACCTCAGTCAAGAAAAAAATAACAAATAAGCTTAGAAATAAGTGTAGAAATAGTATCTCAATTTGGCATCGTCATATGGTTTGGTTAAGTGTACTAATGGCATATGGAGTAAAGGATTTCTTAAACAAACCTTTTGCCAAAGGCACTCCATAGCGCCTCCCAGACTTCAGAAGTTCGAACTAGCTGGAAAGTGGGTGTGCGCTGTCTACAGAGATTTTTCTGGCTTTCTGCTTTATTCTTTCAGTGTATATTTGGGTCAGGTGTTTTTGTTTCCCCACTATTTTACTAGCCATTGACACTATTTAGTTTGTTCTTACAGTTTTCAGCTTAGGTACCCAAACCAGGCAGAGAGGTGGAAAGTTAAAATGCTTTCAATGTGTACTTCAACACACAAATATCAATTCAGGGGCAAAAGCTTTTAATGAAAAACTATTGATCCAATATCTGTTTCTCAGATGAGTAACATTTGATGTTAGACTAAATGCAATCATCACCTCTATCATGTACAACCCATTAAGGATGAACTTTAACTTCAAACAGACCTCCTTAGCTCAGACCACTTATTTCTTTTATCTACACAAATTTTCTAGGAATGGCATCTTTCTTTAATTATTAAGCCACTGAAATATACCCCTGCAGATGAAGACTGAAACTCGTAGCAATTTAAAGGGAGATTGTTTTTTATTAAGGTTTTGTGTTAAGTACAGGCCTAATGGTTGGAGAGAATTTGTGGTGGTTATTACAGTAAGTTGCTGGAGAAACAGATGCATGATAATAATACTTGTGATAGAGTATAGTTTGAATGGCCAATAGGAAGTTGGCCTTTAGTAGAACATTCTGGGTATAATGTTTGTTGTCGTCGCTGTTGACACACTGAGCTGGTTGACATGATTGTGGGGGTAGCAGCTGAGGCTTCCTAAGAGTGTGAGACACAGAGCCATGGCCCTGACTCAGATGGCGTGGCAGGTAAAAGCTAATTCCCCCATATGCTGGCCTGAGGGAGAGGAGCCAAGACTCTGCCCTTAATCAGAGGATTCTCAGCATGACTCAGGAGTTGCCATTGCCATAGCTGTGGCCATACAGCAAATGTGAAAACAGCCTTTTCTTATCAGCAGACCTTGTTGAGGTCATGGTCAATCTACCAAGAGTTTATGAGAGGTTCTCCACACATCTATCGCAACATCACCTGTTAATCCTAGATAATGGAAAATCAATATGGGGATCCAGAAACAATTATGCTTTAGTCATCTGATAGAGCAAAACATTAACTGCAACCATTACAAATAAATGGATGCACATACTGAAAGCCAATATCTTTAAGGACTGTTGTGTAAAGCATGCTGTTCATGAAATAATAAGAAGACATTCACATCTAATTGTTTATTCATTGTCAACAATCATACAGTACAAAATATTGACATTAAAAAGCAGGTTATTATTCCAATAGCTTAGTGATATGGCATCATAATTTATCAAATAACATTCATTTTAGGACAAAATCCCTGTAAAGTTTCCTAGTAGGAATGTCCACTGGAGCCTAAGTGTAGCTACAGTTGTATGAACATTTGGATCTTTAATTTGGATCCTAGTAAGCCCAGTGCCCATCAGTTATAGCAATGATACAACAGCAGGTTTGACAAACATTCTGAATAGGCTAGTGATATGTTTTTATTAATTATTCTCTATCAATGACTGATCATAAGTCTAGGATGAAGACTGTAAATAATCAGAGAACAAACATTAACCCTGATTCTGCTGATCCGCTTTCAGGGCAAAAAAAATGTGTTTCCATGGAGACATCTGCATAAGTAATAATAAAGTTAACTGATAAAGTGCTTCTATGTAGAAAATACAAATTGAGAAAAAAGGAAAAAATAACCAGTAACAAATAACACAATTTTTACGTTTTGTTTTAAAGCCATGAAACACCTTTTAAAAAGTGATACAATTTTTTATTTATTCCAAAAAAAAACATTTCACTCTGGGGAAAAAAAATCTCAGAATTACTGAGTAGTTGAAAGAACCTGATTTTGACAGCTGCACTGGAGTTCAGTCTTTTTCAACACAGCAGTTGAAATCCCAGCAGCAAATCCTAGTCTACAGGTCAGTAATGTCATCAGTGCTCCCCACGCTGCCCCAGTCCTCATCTAAAACAACAACTCCTGCAGAAATCCCAGGTTCCATTTTCTGGTCAGATTCCTCTAAGTGCAGTTTGACGTTTTTTGTAGACAGAGGAGATTGAGCGTCTGGATCGACTGGTTGGCAGTGGTGTGATGAGCCTCTAAAGCAGTGAGGTTGCACAGGGCTGGAGCCGGCATCCAGAGCCCACCTGTAAGCAATGTGTGTGGGCGTGGCAGGGGCGGTGGCGCTGGCTGCTTGGGCACAGTAGGGTTCCAGGCCTTGAGTCCAAGATGGAGGTGGTGGTGTAAAGAGGCTGCCCACTCCCAGGATGTCGTCATAGTGGAGTGCGTTGTCAATGCTGCGAGTGAGGCTGATGGGTGACGGGGGACACAAGTCAAACTCAATGAGAGACAAGATGCAGTCCCTCTCGCTCCACTCATGCCCATGTGACCACAGGGGTGTGGGGTAGGAGTCACACATGCTGCTGTTTGTGGAGCCGCCCACTAGGTGGTCCACATCACTGTCCTTTGCTCCTTGCACTGCCGTCACAACGTCATAGTTACGGATCATGGAGCTACTGATATCTGCGCGGTCACGTTGCTGGGCTGCCCAGTTATTCGGTATAAGATCCGCCCAGTGTCTGTCCGGCATCACCCATGGGCCCATGGGGAGGTTCTCCAGAAAACGGTCCCAGCAAGAACCCAGCCTCCCCCTCTGATTTGCCTCTCCTCTGTGCTTGTTACCCCTGGGTCTCCAGAACACCCAAGATGCCAGCAGCAGCATGCAGAAGCTCCAAGTCAGCTCCAGCAGCCGTGCAGAGAACTGGGCCAACCACCAGCCCCAGCCAAAACGCCTCCAGTCCCCAAGCAGGCCGTACAGCCAGAGGACTCCATGGATCTGAAGTGCGTAGCTCAGTGCTCCCAAGGCGGTGCACAAAGAAAACACTCGTCTTGCCCGTTGTTCAACTCGCTTCGCCGCTGACCACTGCGGAACAGTGGTCCTGACCAACTGAAGTTCCGGGCTCAGAGTTTGGAAGAGGAGGCCCAAGCAGAGGGGCAAGCCCCAACAAACGGAGAAGGTCTGGAGCATGAGGGGCAGAGCAGGAGTGAGGGCCTGGGAGAGGATATCAGCCACAAAGAGAAGAGAGCAGTGGAGCATCACTAGTCCTCCAG
Source organism: Sardinella longiceps (assembly GCA_027497455.2). NCBI lineage: Eukaryota > Metazoa > Chordata > Actinopteri > Clupeiformes > Clupeidae > Sardinella > Sardinella longiceps. The sequence continues at coordinate 10,056,128 of JAODXP020000013.1, forward strand.
TCACTCGGGGGCACTGCAGAACAGGGGGCAGTAGATTCAGTCTCTGTCCACGCAAAACAAGCATCGCTAGTACAGCCTGTGCCCACAGCAACAAAGGAAGAGGCAAGTTGTATAGAGCAGAGAGGGCAGGTCGGGGCAAAATGTGCCGTGTCCCGTAGGGGTCGATCAGGAAGTGAGCACATCTCAACACTCCTGCTAGCAGCAGAAAAATATTTGCCATGGGCAACGCAATACTGTAGGGACGAAGCAGCCCAACCGCACCTGTTAGGCCCCAGATGGAGCCAGCAACCAGTATCAGGAAGAGGGCAGCACAACCAAACACATGGAGCTCCCAGGCGAAGGCCAGAGTGCGACTGAGGTCCTCCCACCGTAAGGTGGTTCCATTGGGCCCCCATGGGCCCACACAGGTCCCCAAACCCAGCAGACAAGGCCCTGAGGAACCAGAGAAGCTCGAACCTGGCTCGTTTATTGGGCCGATAAATCCACCAATCTTCACTGGGGGACTTTGTTTAGGCTCATCATTCCCTAAAAGAAGCAGAAGCAGAAAACTGTTACATTGAGCTTTCCCAAGCAAAGAAAGAATTCATAAAAGTCCAGACATCATCTTATGACTTTTAAAAGCTTACTTGGTGGTTGTGTTGTTTCTGAAGACGCATGTGGTAGCATCTTTGTTGGATTCATAATTTCTTCACCTGAACAAAATAAAAAAGGCAGTCTTAATGGCATGGACTTGTATGCATTAGGTTACACTTGAACATAGTGTTCACTTCCATGTATTTTGTAATAAACATAACAATATCAATTACCTGTTTGATTTGACTGGATAGTCTGTGTTACCACATCATCACTGTTGTGTGGTGGGTGTGATATTTGTGGGTTTGTTGTGGTGCTTGAATCGGCTGGAGTGATCTGGGGATTGGCCTCTTGATCTGTGAGGACAGTGGCACCACCTGGCATAACAATCTCCGAATGCCCTGGCACTACATCTGTGCCTTGCCCCTGAGCAGTGTTAGTATTAGTCCCCATACTGTCATCACCACCCCTCCCATGTACACTTGGAATGTCTGGAAGTGTCTGGGTAGTTGCTTCATTTAGAGAGACTTCAGTCTGGACAGTAATGGCCTCTGTTGCACTCTTGGCAAAGCTGCTAACAGAACTCACTTGGGACACTGTAGTAGTGGTGATTGGGACACTCTGTGTTGATGTGGCCTGCTTTGGAGCGGTGGGACTTTGTGGTGATTGTGTCTCAGCAATTTCAGTCGACCCATCGCCATCCATTATCTGGATCTGTCTCTGGGGCAAGGGAGGAGCAAAGTGGTACCATGTGTCTTCCCATGTGTCTCTTTTTTCATCCAGCTCCTGGCCAATCATGTTCTCTTCCAGAAGACTGACAGAGGGTGCCACCCCTTGCCTCAACTCATTATGGCTCTCTTGAAATCCACTTCCATCTCCAGAACTTTCCAAAATGTGTGCTAAGGGAATAAATGAGCCCTCTAAGGTCTGAGAGATTCGGTTGCTGATCTTACCCTCAGTCCAAGTAGACGTCAGAGAGGAAGAGGGAGGTTTTGAGTCTTTATTCTGTTCACCTGAGCCCGCCTGCGCGAGAGGTGAAGTCACAGATGCGGAGACGCTCGGGGTTGTTGAGTTCACAATGGGACTGCCGGTTGAAAGGCTCAATAGGGCCATGGCAACAACAAATGGCCAATGCATGTTCCACAGCATTTTCAGTGATCAGCTTAACCAGACAAGAAGCTGCAACAAAAAAACAACATACATAAATAATGCTGACATCTCTGATTGAGCCATTCTGATTACACATCCCCACATGTCATCTCTCACAGACAGGTCTTTGCTTCAGCGTTGGATAAAGTTACAGTAAGATCATTATAGCCTTTTTCCCAGATAACATGGCTTATCAAGCTTATCAAGTGGCAACAGTGTATAATGTTAGGACAGCTTTGCACTGACAGTTGATCTCATGCTGACCCTGGCTATAGCTTGATCCTTTTCCCCTAGGTCTCACTCTCAAACTTACCCCAGAGCTGAATTTGTAAACTACATTCCCCAACTTTTCAGCAGAACTCAGACATAACAGAGGAAACAACACAATGTTTGACCACAGGATAAACCTATATTCATGACCTCTACACCACACAAACTATCTCTTGTTGAAAATATGCTATATTTTTGTAACAGGAAAAGAATGAGGGTAAGGACTAGAGGCCAGGTGAAACTCATGATCACTGTCCTCTTCTCCAGTCATTCTGTAACAATAACTTTAATAACTTTCAGTTATTAAACTCTCAGTTTAACTGCCTATTCTATTCAGATAACAAGTTACGAAATCACTTCCCACCCACCTGCTGTGATTTAATTCAGTCGTCAGAATGTAGTAGTGTTTAGTCCTTGTATCAGATATGCTGTTTGCTATTGTACCTCCAAATTGAAGCATGAATTGTCTTCACCACACAGATCCTCTGCAAGTCAATTTCCTCCACTCATGTGATGATGTTTGAGTCCCCAGATGGTATCACATTGTAGAAATTATCAAAGACTTCTGAGTTTTGAATAATCAGACATCTCAACCGCTCCAGACGATGTGTTTGTCCACTGACGAATACCAAATGGTGAGCTGAATTCCATCTGGTCAGGCACATTGTAGCCTCTTTTTTCCTAATGAGAGCACCTGGGCTGAGGAACGTTCAGCTTTCTCTCCCTCTGTCACTACACAGCTGGTTTGGGGTAATCTCTAAAGGATTTATCTAAGATCATTAAGTGGCAGGGGTAAGTGGTGCATACGGAGGTTAGAAAACACACACACACACACACACACACACACACACACACACACACACACACACACATACTGACACACGTGTTTATAGACTGAATAAAATTATAGTGATGAAACATGTTATGTGTGGACTGAGAAGACCCAGCATGCTGTAGATTGAGGCTATGGTGCCCTGCCTCCACTCTAATGCCAAACACAGCTTAGTCTGGTGTAACTGGTTACCTTAACCACCATGACTGTGTTATCCATAGCATTAACAGGGATTTAAATAGAGCATATGGAAAGAAAAGACTGTCTCATTGACACAGGTAATTCTAGGGTAAATTGCCTCAATTATTCATACCAAAAAATGCAGTTGGTAGGCCTAGGCCTACTCGTTCAGCCACTATATCCACAAAAGTAGTTTGTTCAATTAAAATTGGGCTTTTCCATAGGTGAATATGTCTAGCATCCCATATGCCTACAACAATAGGCTATCCATTTGTTAAAGTTGGTCAGCATCTTGAGTAGTGTTTAAGAAACATTCTTGTATGACTTTCTATTTATTTTAGCGTAAAAGTTCCCGTTTTCAGTGAGCTTAATTCAAAGTGGGTCAGAGTAGGGTTAAGGGGGGAGACCGTGGGAATTAACTCCTTCGTTTCTTCTAAAGATGATACATGACTGCGCACTACGGATCTACTCGGGTCTACCTTAAGAGCGCGGCCTGGCAGCATGTTGTAGGGTGAACAGGGGGAGGCACTCGCAAGCACATGCCTAGCTCTTTAAGGCGGACTGAAGCAAATAAAGTACTGTTAAAGGTACACACACCCGATATGATAAGAGCTTCCTGCAATTAGAGATCGCTAAATGAATGATCATTTCACAGTATTTATCGGAAGGACTTTTCGAAATGTTCAGTAAAAATGTTTAATTGTGCAACATTTTACTTTAAATCTTTAAAAAAAATTATTAGTCTACAATGTGTGTCAGAGCAACCTGTTATGAGCCTGTTTATTTCAGGATACATGCTATCAGGAATTTGTCCTAGGCTATGTTTTTTATTATTCTGGCCTAGGCCCAGCAAAACGCAAATCTTAGGCTATAGCCTACTGTCAGAATATTGTTGACCATAGAAAGAGTTTTTTTTTTTTTTTTAAGAGTAATGGAATAGTAGTGTAATAGTCTGTATGAATAGGCCTACTGGGGTTGGGGGAAAATAACAGAAAGAGAAAGAAAGACAGAGAGAGAGACGCACACAGACACACACACATGCACATTTGAAAATAGTTAAAACTGATGAGTTCAAGCTACATTGGACTTCTGCTTTGTTTAAAAGTAAGGTCAACTTGCGGGCAAATTTTTAACATTTGTGCATAACATTTTAAAGTCCATGAGACATATTGTATTTGTGTGTTTGTATCCATATAATAAATAACTGTCTTCAAAAGAGGAATATTAGGCTACATGATTTGTGATTAGTTTGTAGAATTGCCTCTAGACGAGTACACGCAATGCACGTTCTCGATGTCATGAAATGTGTCGATGTATGGCCCTCGTGCACGAACTAGGAAATGTGCAATCTACTCGAAATATGTTTGTGGAAGACGTGTAGCCGGAAGGGGGAGCTCTGATTCCGTCTTTAGACTTCTCTGAAACGGCCTTTGGTTATCAGGACAGTCCGGGGACGTGTGCTGTGACAGAGGGCCTACTTCCGTCTGCATTCAACTGTTTAGCTAGTTTTCTGCAATAAATCAGTCTTTTTCTCAAAATTGCATCGATCTGTGCAATCCACTACTAGCTCACCAAACACGGTAAGATACTTCTCTTGCTCATTCTTCTATAGGTAGTCTAGTTTTTTATATTTTATAGTAGCGCAGATATCTAAATTGCCGACAAATAAGCCCACGTCATGTCATTTCGGTATTGTTTTTCGCCTCAGTAAATTTCGACGAAATAAAATAAGTATGCCGTGCTGCATCTACTGTATCCACACTACAAATCGCGATGACATGTGGACAGGAATGAATAAGTTTCGTGGGGTTTTTATTTTTGAACGGAGTGTTTTGGCGGAACGGGCGGTTTTGGTTTTATTTAAGGTAGCATGGGAAGATGCATCTTTAGCTTGAGTTAGCTACCTGCTTGTAGCTTGCGACTACTAATGTAAAATAATATCTTCCCATGGAATTACAAGGAGTCATCAGGAATATTGCATAAAAGATGTTTTCTTACATTGTAATACATTAATGAGGATTTCTGATTCATGGATGTACTGGTGTGGCCTCTTCATATTGAATCATGCTAGTTGCTAGCTAGTTGGCATAACATAAACACATAAAATGCGGTATCGTCTATGGCTAGGTATTGAGCTAACATTAGCTAGCTAACGTGCTACTGGTGGACTGGTTCATGCCAACTTGTTAGCTTAGCTAGCCACCTGGGGAACATGCCAACAAACAAGAGTCACCCATCTCGGCAATATTGTCAAAACTGTGCTAAAAGGAGACATTTTGGTTTAGGCCAGTTTCATATTTTAACATGATGTCATGAGAATATGTACGCAATTAGTACGTCAAATCAACTGTGTCAAAGAAGGGGGGGGTACATGGGGTGTCATCTCCAGCATTTTGCACAGCTGTCCAGTTTCAGAGTCCCAGAGCCAACAGCCTCACCCTCTCAGGTATACATATCAATCTGGGTAGTGTGGCTGGGTTCTGCCCAGTATTCTATTTGACCACTTATCACAATTTACATGGATGAAGTTGAATATCAATGCTTGTAAATCATTATTCTTGATTGGTTACACTATCTGGTTGCATTTGTGGGTGATTCCTCACTGCACAAATGGATTCATATACATTCATGGAATGTCTTACGTCGTGCATCTCATGCAAACCCTCCCCATTATATATTTTATATTATAAGTAATTATAAATAGTTACTACATTATTCCTGAATGCATCTATCTTCATGACGGCAAATGGCCCACATCAGCTTTGATTTATAAGTGAGTTTCTCAAGACAAGAAGAAGTAAATGTACATTTGCCTATGATTTATAAGCTAAAGTTACTATGGCCAGAGGCTACCTGAAGACCAACCTTTATTCTGCTGCATCGTTGTTGGATTCTGCAGGATTAGGGAAAAATGTAATTTGGAATTCACTTGAAAGATAGAGCAATTCTGTTGCTATTCTTGTTCATATTGCGGTCATTTTTATTGAATGTCACCCTGTGTGGTGTTAAGTCATAATGTTCAATTGCACACGGCAGGCTCCAGGGGAGAGTTGTGTGTGACGCCATGAGCGAGCCGATGGAGGGCGGCACTGTCTCCTTTGATGAGTACGTGAGACAGAAGGCCCGTTCCGTGCCACAGCATCGCATGAAGGAGTTTCTGGAGTCGCTGGCCACCAAAGGCCCTGAGGTGCTGCAGGAGTACAGCCAACAGGGTAGCACCTCCACCACCACCACCATGGTCTACCAGCAGGGGGCCAATTGCATCTACACAGACAGCACAGAAGTGGCAGGGTCCCTCCTGGAGCTGGCCTGCCCTGTAAGTTGCTTTTATACTGCTAGTCAGTTTATGGTATCAGAATGTTAATGGTATCACGACATCATTTATATTGGGTGAAGACTGATATTATGCAAGCATTGCCCAAACATACCATTCAGTTTGGTCTAAAATGTCTGTGGGATATCTGAATGTGATTTTCCATGCTGTGTCTCCCAGGTGCAGGTCACATCTGCCCAGATTACGCCACAGCTGGCTGCAGCGGTGCACCAGGCCTCTGAGCAGCAGATCCAGGTGCAGGTCAGTGGCTAAACCATCTGTCAGTCACTACTATCACAACACCAAACCCCCAAAATAAACCAGATCAGAAAGAGAAGGCTCTTGCTTATGGTGATTTGGTTAGTTAAAAGTATTATGCTTCTACATGTCGTTCTCCTCAGTAACCCTTTATTGAAACTGGGCATTTCCATCCCATTCAGCCATGTTAATGTTTGTGATTGTCTCTGGCCTGGCAGGTGCAGATCCAGGGGGATCAGGGTCAGACAGTGGGGCAGGTGCTGCAGGTGTCATCACCTTCTCAACAGCAGCTCCAAGGCGTGACCACAGCAGCACAGCTGGTGCAGCAAGGAGAGCTCACAGAGGAACAGCATCAGCAGGTACAGCCGTAGTTGTTAGACGTAGTAGATGTGTGTATCCTAAGCACTGGCACATGCATAATAAATTCACCAAGGCTGCACTGTAAATCTGTCATCTGCAGTGCTTACCCAAACGTGGGCAACATGAACTGTGATATTTAGTCTGGGGTGGAAAAAATGATGATTAATTGTTATGTAATAGTTTAATGTTTGATAAATAGTTATTTATAATTGTTTGAATTGATTGGTTATGTATTTTGACTTAATTTGAGTATTTTATTATTTCTGATTCAACCAACCTCCTCCAGTAATGTGGAAATAGGCTGACATAATTAAAACTCAAATTCAAACTTCCTTGAATGTGTGTGTGTTCCTCAGATCCAGGCCCAGCTGGTGGCAGCAGTAGCTGGAGGGCAGCAGATCCAGATCCAGACGGTGGAGGCTCTGTCTCCAGTGCAGCAGGCCCAGCAGCAGGGCTCCCCCCGAGAAGCAGAACGCCGCCCCGGTGCCTCCAGTCCTGCTGCCGTGCTGCAGCCAGCCAAGAAGCGCAAGGTGGACGTGCCGCTCGCCACCGTGTCGTATGCGCTGCCCCAGGGCCAGCAGCTGGCTACCGTGCTGGCCATCCCACAGGGCCAGGGCCAGCAGAGCTACGTGTCGCTACGGCCCGACCTGCTGACGGTGGACAGCACGCACCTGTACAGCGCCACCGGCACGCTCACGGGGCCCTCGGGTGAGACCTGGACCATCCCCGTCTACTCGGCGCCCCAGCCGCAGGGCGTGGCACACATCGCCATCCCGCAGGAGGCCTACAACGCCGCCCTGCAGCTGCAGACACTCCCCATTGCCACGGCAACCAGCGCTGATGACAAGGACAAGGATAGGATAGTCACTGGCGGGGTGGCACAGTCGCAGGTGGTGACATCATCGGGGGTGGGCGGGCAGGAGGAGGTAGTCCAGATGTTCCCAGCGCAGTTCATGAACGGCAACATCCATATCCCGGTGGCGGTGCAGACGGTGGGTGGGGCCTATCAGGGCACCACACAGGCACTGCACATCTGGGACCCGCAGCAGCATGGGCAGGTTGCAGACGGCCAGGAACAGCAGCTCCACCTACAGGTACGGCTCAGACACTGGCCACACACACAGCCCATGTTTCACTTCAGCAGTACTCCATAGCCTAGTCCTTTGAGAAAACAATTTGATAAACAGACAGAAATAACATTGAAAAGGTATGATATATCAGAAGACTTTCTGTTTCCCTATTGATGGGTTCATATATGTTTGAATAAAATAAACATTTTTGTTTTATTCTATTAAGTACAATTATCATTCTGAATCCAAATACTGTATTTATTTGCACAAAATGAGAAATCAGCAAAATCAGGCATATTCCACCACATTGATTTCTGAAGTCTTTTTTTAATAGATAACAGTTGTATTGTTGTTTTTAAATGAATAACAACGCAGTGGTCGCTTTCTTTTTTCCATGGCAATAGTCCAAAGGCTGTATGTGAAGGTTCCACATGTGTCCTTAATGACTAGTAGTCCATTGACCTCATCCAGATGCACTCCTGCAGTCCCCATCATGAAGATGGTTGGGCGTCTGGGTGGAGGACTGCCCTGCTCCAGTCTACTCGTGTTTGTACTGTATAGGGTGTGTGTGTCTGGCGTGTTGACTGTGGTGTGTGTTGTCCAGGCTCAGGTGGAGGGAGAGCAGCAGGGAGAGGCCACCACAGAGCTGATGCTCCCCATTTCTCTCAAGCCTGAGGAGGGACTGGAGGTGTGGCGTCTCTGGGTGCTCCGTAAGAATGCAGAGATGGACAAGGATGAGCTGAACAAGCTGGCTCCCATTGGACGTGAGTACACAAGGATATTTGTGTGTGTGTGTGTGTGTGTGTGTGTTTGTGTGTGTGTATAATCAGATTTACTAAGACACTTTTGAATTTGTGTGAGCAAACATTGAATGTTGAGTTGAATTAAATTGCCTGTATGAATTCACTTACTGTAATAGTCTTTTTTTCTCTCTCTCTCTGTCTCTCTCCCCTCCCTCTACCTCTCTCCCTTCGGCTCCATCTCTCTGTCTCTTCCTCCTCCTGCAGGTCGCCAGCCTCTGCGTTTCCGTGAGGACCTGGTGTCCAGTGCTGTGGCGGAGCTGAACGTGGCCCTGTCCCTGATGACACAGGAGGCCAAGGGCCTGGAGGGAGAGCCCTTTGAGGCCGACGCCCTCTACTACGTCTTCCTGTGCATTCAGAAGGTGAGACAGCCACTCATGCCTGCAGTTCAACACTAAACATGGCCTGAAACCCTACTGTGCAAACATGACTGATGGATACTGCAAAAGTGTTCCTACTGTAGGCTTTATGTTCATACACAATATTTGTTCACTTGATATTTATTTAAAGTGAGCATAGAAGCCTTACAATATCATGACTGTTTGTATTTAATAGGTGACTGACTTATTTTACGTCACTAACAACCTTTTTCCTATTGTTTTATTTATTTATTTATTTATTTATTTATGTATGCATGCATGCTTTTATTTTTACTAGTACCTGTTTGAAAATGGCCGGGTGGACGACATCTTCTCCGATCCATACTACATCCGGTTCTCCCAGTGTTTACATAAAGTGCTTGAAGAGTACAGGCCCAATGTCCATCCACTAGGTAGGAGTGCTGCTGGTGTGTGTGTGTGTGTGTGTGTGTGTGTGTGTGTGTGTGTGTGTGTGTGTGAGAGAGAGAGAGAGTGCGTGCTGGGGAGCCATGGAGAGAATGAGTGCTAAGTGCTTTGTGCGAGCCCTCAGGGCAGAGACTGAGTTGAGTATTTAAAGCTTGTGTCTCGCTGGAAGGTCAGGATGATGAAAATGGTAGTAATGACTTGTGTAAAAAAAAAGGGCTTGTTAAGTAATGATGGCAGCTGTACAATTAGATGCATTTAGGCTGACATTCTTCAGTCCAGTCCCCCATTCCTTGTATTCCTGGATCTTCACCATGCTCCTCACTTCTACTGCATTGGGATGTAGTCCATAGGTCACATTTGCATTATATTAAGTAGCCCTCAAATTGCATATTGCCAGTCTTTTTAACACACACACACACACACACACACACACACACACACACACATAAAATATCATAGTCTTGCAAGTTGCATTGAAGTGTAACTGAGCATATGTTTTGGGTCGGTCTTTCCCCCCAGGTTACATCATCCCCAGTCATGTGACAGAAGAGATGCTGTGGGAGTGCAAGCAGCTAGGGGCCCACTCGCCCTCCACACTCCTCTTCACCCTCATGTACTTCAACACCAAGTGAGTGGCCCGCCCGCCCGTCAGTCAGCTCAGCTCAGCTCACTCGTCTGTGCTTTGAGGGACCAGGCACACTCTGTGGTTCTCTCAGCCAGAGGAGACCAGGCCCACTCTGTGGTTCTCTAAGGCAGAGGAGACCAGGCACACTCTGTTGTTGCCCCACACGGTCTGAACTGAAATGCTCTTCCATCCCTTTAAAGTCTGCTGCTCTCACCAGAGATTTAAGTCAGAAGACCCATCTGGTGCCCCAGCTTTTAATATATGACCTGCCCCCCCCAGCATTTTGTATTTCCATTGTAGTTATTGCTTGCTCACATTAGTAATAGCAGTCTTAATAGCAGTCTTAGTTTGTGGTTATGTGTTTTTACCGCTTCCTCCATTTCCCTTTGTCAGCCTCTCTTAGTTGTCTGTCCCATTGGAAATGTAGCCCACAGCCAGAGACTTTTACAGTTTGCTGTGTGAGAAGCTCATGGGGCTCATTTGATAAGCTCTTGATTGACGTGTGTGTGTGTGTGTGTGTGGCAGGTATTTCCAGCTGACTTCAGTAGATCAGCATATGAAGGTGGCCTTCTCCAAAGTGCTGAGACACACTAAGAAGAACCCATCCAACCACAAGGACAAGAGCACCACCATCCGCTACCTGAAGGGATCAGGGCCCCATCACCTCGGCCAAAAGGGTGAGAAGCTCACCTGCTCAACTCAATGGGAGAGATGCAAACATCCTTTCTTTACAGTTGTTGAAGTTCTGTCACTTTTGTCATTGTTGTAAAAATTATCATAACAAAGGCTACTTTGTAGAGTCTACTTTCTGTAGTATTTTAAGATGTGGTGTATGTAGCGTCATATTAATGACATACTACTGGGCCATATTTACAGAGCTGGCTTTACTTTACTATCAAAACAACTGTGTTCACAAATCAACTTGTATTCCATTGCCATAGTGACTGATGACATGTATGCAGAGCAAGCAGAGGACCCTGAGAACCCACTGCGATGCCCCATAAAACTTTATGACTTTTACCTCTTCAAATGGTGGGTTTAACCTATGACCTTGTTTATTAAAGGGGTGCTCCGGAGTGATTTCAAGCATAGCCTTATTGAACGAGTTAGCGAGTGGAACAAAATCATTCGGAACAGCATGTATCGAACACGTACGCAGAGGCGAACAAGCACTTTACACTGAATCAATGGAAACTCAGATTATTCAAAAGTAAGATCTGAGGTACCGGTGACTCAATGTAAAGTGCTTGTTCACCATTGCGTTCGCGGTCAGTCTATGCTGTTAGAAATTCTTTCATCCCATGCGAAATAGTGCTGTTATAAGGCTCGTGCAACAGGGCTATGCTTAAACTTACTCCGGAACTTCGCTTTAACTGTGCAATACCGATAATGGAAGATGTTCAGTGTTGTAAATATTTGAAAGATTGTCACACTGTATATTTCTCTTCTTTACATTGCTGTTTGATTGATTTGTTGTGGTTTGTGTCTTGTTGAGGTGTTCCTTGTTCATATTTGATTTTGTCCATGTTCCCCTGCAGTCCTCAGTGTGCTAAGGGACGGAACGACACGTACTACTTGACTCCCGAGCCCGTGGTCGTCCCCAACAGCCCCATCTGGTACTCCACACAGCCAATACCCAGCCAGCAGCTGGAGCACATGCTCACACGCATCACCATGGTGAGGGAAATCCAAGAGGTCATCGCCATGGCATCTACAAATGTAAACTGACACTAGTGAGCATCTGTCCGTCCATTGTGGAGGATTCAGTAGAACTGCTCTTATCTGGCAGCAGCAGCAGGAGGAATCCTTGCTGGAAATTGAACTTGATGGCCTTTCACCCCTTTTTTACGTCAAATATCTATATGAATCGCTAAAGTCAAATCTGTTAAATCACCTTCTGACAATAACCATCATGTCCCCACCACACCAACCAACGGAGCTTCTTCTTTAAGATCCTCAGTCATAGACTGAAAGCTTAATCACACCAGTCATGTGCAAGTTCCATGTGGAACTAGAGTTTCTTTGGCCAACAGACTTAAGTGGTGTAGAAGACGTGGGAATCTGCACCCCACGCATCCACACACTGGCGTCTCTGCACCTGCAAAGCCACAGGCCCTGATCCCTGATCCCCACACTTTGCCTTCACCCGTGAGGAGGAGGAGGAGGAGGAAGAGGAAGAGGAGCCCACAGAGCAGGGCCACGGCTCCCAGTAGCACGTCCTCAGCAGTATGGTTATATATATGAACTATGATTTCTGTTCTGCTTTTTATTTTTATATCTGTATGTATGTATAATCTCCTGTCTGTATTGATATCATACTGGAGTTGGGAGGTTATACAGGAAAAGTTCATGGTTTCAAACATGCTTTTTGTACAGTTGTTGTTGTTTGTGGTGTTCTGTCATTCATGGCTAGCCTAGAAAATTACCCTACCCTAGCGGTAGCAAATGGCTTTCAGTAGTTGGTCTCAAGTTTGGTCTATCCTTGTAGAATCACCAAGACATGCCCGAGCGATAGTTATCAGGCTACTATGTGCTGAGGTAGTTTGAAAGACAATCACTGAATCTGCCCCTTGGATTGAGCCCAGTATCGCAGCCATAACCAGATTATACATTTTGATGTTGCTCTGACTTGTCAGGCTAATTCAGGTGGGTTTGCCTCAAAAGTTGTTTACACCAGTGTTTTGATGTCATCTTAGAACATCAATGTATATTGGTACACACACTCTGCCTTCCCCAAACTACTGTTTTGAGAAGCCATTTAGAAAAATTTGTTGCTCTCGTTTATTTAACACTGGAGACTGAAGTCGGAAGTATAATTGCATGTTTACAAAACATGGCCTTCAGCAGAAGAAACTCAAGATTTATGGAGTGTTGCATGTAGGTTGACAACACCAGTACACAGGATACCAGTAGCATCCTTCATCTGTCCTGTGTTAAATGCATACAAATGTATTGTCCGAAGGCTTAAAGCCTCCAAAAATGCAAACACAGAAGGTACTTTATATCTGACATAGGAAAACATGTACCATTTGAATATTTTCAAAAAGCACAGGTCCGGTCCTGTCCAAATCTAGCCACAGGAAGTGCAGTTTGATTCCTCTCTCTGGCCTTTAAGGCACCTAAACTAGAGGATTATCCATGAAGAACAAACTGGACAAGTCCAAGTCAACTATTCTTTCTTCTCCCAGGCATCAGAAACAACCTCACAACTGCTGTGCCCCAATGTCTATGCCGCAGTTTCTGTTTTGTCTGGTAAGGAAATCTGTAGCTTCTGCAAAGAACTTGTGAAGAACCTGGGTAATCGGCAGGATAGGGTGAGATCACGCTGACCTCTGAACCCCGGCACTGTGAGCTGGCGATGGTGGAGGTGCAGGGGAAGGTAACGTGCTTTGCTCTGCTCCAGGCCCAAGCGATTCAAAACTCCCCCTGACAGTTGCTGGGTAAAGAGAGGAGAGGTTTACCCTATGAAGGATTGTGTCTAATGTACATACTGTACATCCAAAATGGCACAGAAATGTAAATCTTGTTTAGTGAAATAGCATGTCTGGTAATATACAGCTGTAAAAACATTCTATTAGACTGTAACTGACAATGATTTAATATCAGATGTTTGGGGTCCATGCCTACCTGTGGTGCCAGTTTATTCCAGTGAGCATATTTATGATCACCCAGAATGGGGCATCCGAGTGCATATGCCATGTGGACTCGCAACTGGTGCTTCACAGCTAAGGGTTTCAAAAACAAAAAAGGTCACAAAGCTACATACCTGTAACTCCCAGATGTATGGCATGTGTGGCATGTGTTTGCTGAAGTGGCACAAGCAGCCTATGCCTTTGTGCAAACAAAAATGCTTCTCAGGGACCATTTAAAGGGCATAGACTTAATGTCCAACTCACCTGTGACAGCATGGAGCTCCACCAGGCTGCAGCCATGGGTGCTGTCCAGCACACGATACTGAGTCACTGCTCTCTGGGCGTGGCGGTTGGCCCGCACCGGAGTCACACCCTCTCCGCTGTCACTGGTGCGGAAGAGGGGACTGAGGCCCATCTGATAGGAGAGAATTATAGATGGATATCTGAGATCAAGTGTAATGATTTGAACAGTGTGACGGCAATGACCTCAAAGTCGTGCAAAATTTGCAGGCATTTGAAAACAGCAAGCTACTTTAAGCCTCTGTCAGATAGCAAGTAGATTCCTTGGGCTCTGTGGGAAATACAGTAGGCTTTGCACAAAATTAACAAATAAGAAGTTTTAGTAGTCTGATGGAGACTAATGTGAGTTATCAGACTGATGATTATATCTGACTAACTCATGTAATTTCATTAATAATGTGCTGGTAGCTCACCTTGAAGTGGGGCTGTGCCCCAGTGACTTCTCTCTCCATAACAGGTATATCTACAACCCCTTCTGACGGAACAGGTACACCAACAGTCACCACCCTGCAAAGTAACATGAGAGTTCAGCGCATTCTTCAGGTTTCCTCTGAAGGGAGGGAGAAAGAAGGACAGCTGCAATTTTTACAATAATTTAGAATCCACAGAGGTTCCTACCAGTACTTCCTCTCCATTTGGAGGCCCTTGAAAAGACTATGGATGTGGTCAGCTGCTTCTTCAGACTGGGCGAGCAGTAAAATGCCAGTTGTGTCTTTGTCTAGACTGTGACAAATGTGTAACCGAGTCTCTGTCCTCATACCATGGACCATTTTCGCCAACACAGGCAATACATGTTTTATGCTGGTGGTGCCATCCGTTGTATCTACAATTCAGAAGAGATTATGCAATAGCTTTCACATTTTAGCCTCTTATAGACAGTGCTTTGAAGCAAGGCATCTAAATTGACTTACCGTGCAATGGAACTCCATAAGGTTTGTTGATCGCTATTACATCTTGGTTTTTGAAAAGTATGCTTTTATGTAAAGCTTTAGCGAGAACGTTTGGATGGACATGTTGGAGTTGTTGGCTATATTGCTTAAGTTGTGAGACCCTGCGCTGAAGAGGAGAGGCGTGCTTTTCGTCGTGCTTCTGAAAAACAGTGGATGAGACAGGAATGTTGTCAAACTTCTCGTCACAAAAAACTATGCAATGTAACACCATGTTAACCGTTTAGTAAAGGGAATTCGTTAACCCACCTCTTTGAGATTCTCGGCCTTCGATTTATTTCGGCTTTTAGTTTTCTCTTTGGACTCTCGCACTCGCTGTACAAGGTCAATAGCTCTCAAACCTCCCTTGTTTTCAGAAGCTCGACCATCGCTCTCCTTCCCCACAGGACTCCGAAGTGTCCGAACAACCTGAGTCTGTACTGTTGCTACAGACAGAATTTGACATGACGGCCAATATGTCAGACAGCGAATGCATGTGGCACCAGTGCCTCCACTCACAAATAGTCTAGTCGTCTGCATTTTTAGACCATTTGGCAAAGATAAACTGACTGAAGGCGTATGAACCGACCTCAAGCTTTCAAGCAAGCGTGACTGTGGGACTAGTTCCGGGGTATACGAGTTCACATGAATGTCAAAATAAAAGTTGGACATCAAAATAAAACTCTGTAGGCCTACACATTTTGGTAAATAAGCTTTTACATGCCATATGTTCTGTTGTTTTGTGGAGTAACATTCTCCTCACATACCAGATTAGAACCACTCCAGGACACTTAGATGGTCTCCACAATGTCACTTCAAGAGATATGTGCTGCTTTACAGCCCCCTGCTGGACTGCTGTTCAGCACCAGACAGCTCCATCACCTCAGTTCACTGATATAACACCACTCTCATTGGCTCCACTAAAAAATGGGGATACCGGTAAATGGGTTACATGACAGTCAGACACTGATACAAAAACATTGTCATGTCCAACGGTATTTATTGATACCAACAGTGCTATTCTGTACCTCCTCCAGTTGACACACATTCCACAGCATGACAGTAGGCCCCAAGAAAGCAAACTCCCTCTCTAGCAGCTGACATGGAAGATTAATGGGCGTTAACAACACTGATCTGTCAAAACAGTGCAACACGGGTGGAAAAAACTGCAGTCTGTGTGTGCAACTTAGCTACATTAGCAATATGTTTTAAGTCAATGTAAAATGCCTTGCTATATTCTTTAATGACATTTCTTTGCAATTCATGATAGGCTACTTTTGGAACACTTCTTGGATCACAAAAATACATACTACATACATGAGTGTGAACAAGATATCTGTAGTTCCTTGTACACTACAGAGGGCTTATGTCCTTGAAAATGTGGGCTATTATGCAATGCAAGAAGGGGACCAAGTTTACTTTGTCCACAACTGATGCATGCTAGCCCAGTTCTTTAGACACTGTACCATGGCTACTTTCCACATCAGCTTGTGGTTGATCTACTCCCAAAAGCATGCTAATATGCTGAAATACATTAATACATGCAATGCTATACATCACACTTTGGCTTCATGCATATGGCTAAAACACAGCCATGACAATATCCACCCCCAACCCCACTCCATCATCTGATTATGAAATAACACAAAAGACCATGTGCAACATAAGAAATATACGCTCCTTACCATTAGGATGTTTTAGGTGTACCACACATTTATTATAGTGCAACTCTTTTCAATTTGGGAAATGCTGCTGCTGAAGGCCCTTTGTAAATTTAAACTGAAAAGGCCTCCTCCCCCACAGAACTACCTTTCTATGATATTGGACACACAATCAACGCAAAGCTTTGCAGATCATCCCAAGATCACAAAGAGTGAACACCCTTATCTTAGGACCTCTAAAGCCAGTACTTCCAGAGGACACTCCAGCCACCAGCCACAGTGGCTTTACTCCCCCCCCCCCCCCCCCTCTCTCTCCAGCCATCTGGGGCAGAGAACAAGAGCCTCTGGGCCTGAATCAGCAGGGTCAGATACCTTCCATCCACAAATCATCAAGAGGACACTGATGCTGCTATACATTTAAGAAAATCATTTCACACTATGTTGTACTTAAACACAGTATACACATTCCAAAATGGATAGCACTTCCAACCACCCACCAACACCCTTCTTATCGTGCACAAAGTAGCACAGACTAACTGAATGCAAGAAGGAATGGACAACAGGAGGCAAAAATTTCAGGAGGCAAAAAAGGATCAGCAGACACAAACTACAGAAACACATTGTGGTACTATTTGGCCTATTTTTCACAAGTATATAATCCGAGATGATGGCTTCTTCAGTGTTATGCACACTGGAAAGGCAAGTGTGTGTGTGTGTGGGTGTGTGGGTGGGTGTGTGCTTGTGTGTGTGCGTGCACACACCTGCATGTCTGTATGTGTGTGTCAGTAGTGGTGTAGTTGTTATGGGAAGTATGAAGGTAGAGTGAAGGTTGCCTGTCACAGGTGAAAGGCTGCAACTGTAAGGTGATATAGTCACTATTATTTAGCGGAGTAGGAAGGCCAAATGTCATCTAGGCTTGGCGTACTGTCTGCACTTAATAAAATAAATGAGCTGGCATTGATGTAAGTAGATGATACAACAGATGTGCTTGTGTAATACAGAGTAGCCCACGTCCGTATCTTTGTGCTGGTAGAAGGCTCTGCTGATGAATAATGAATGGCTTCTGGGTTTGTGTACTCACTGCTGGGTAAATTATATATGAGCCCATCGCCAGTACACTCTGTTGCAAATATCTATGTACGCACAGGCTCCTGTGTGTATGTGCCCCATATTGCAACTCACACAAAGGCTACAGTAGGCCTACACACACATGTATGCACACCATCCCAACTTATAAAAATCAATCCTACACCTGAATTAGACAACCTTTTGGTCAGCTGGTAACAAATAATGTTATCAACATGCAGAGTGCCCAAGGACTGGTACGTTTCCTATAGTGAGGCCTATACCATACATTACAGGGCTGGTATCAGTCCGAATCTTTCCAATTTTGCTCAAAATAAGCACAGGTCTAGTTAGACCCAAACTCATTTCTCAGGGGCATTGAGAACAGACAAACGTCAAGCTGGGATGGTTGGTATGGGGATCCATGGGTTCAACCGCACGCAGGGTGTCGCGTGTCACTGACCAGGTTGATGGAATTTGAGCCCGCACTTGCAGCACCTCACTGAAAGGATCCGGTCCAATCCGAGTGAGCGATAATGTGTCTTTACCGTTCACACGGGAATGGTTATCTAACCCAATAACCGCACAAGAGAGAATTCAGGAAAAATGAGTCTGTAACGCGAATTGCGAAGACAAAATCATAACAACGGTTGTCTCGGTGGTGGATGCTGAAACAGGTAGCCTATATCTGTCTGGCCCTATGTGACTTATGTCAACAGGTACTATTGGAGGAGGAACGCCCCTGTGTAGCATCGATGACAGGTTATGGCCATTGACGCGCGAAGATTTTCAGACCAGTGGTTGACTCAGCGTATCTACTAACAGGAGCAATATTACACATCTCCCCCAGTTCCGCAGATTAAGTTTCACTGCTTAGGAATCCCCAAAGTTTGTCCCCAGCGTTGATATCACTGGCAAGGAAGTGAAGTTGGGACCACAGAGACAAGTTCTCGAGACGTTGTGGAGTACCTGTGTGGCGCAAAAGCTCCAGTGAGGTCCTGGCAGAACCGGTGAATACGTGCCTTGTAAAACAGCTGCGATGTCTCATCAAACTGGCATTCATGGTAAGTAGGGCCCTCAATGACTGATTATTCAGAAGGCTGTCAGTCTTTTAGTCTTTGTATGCTGTGGTGAGTCTGATGGTCAGTATGACCCACTATGGGATAGGCCTCATACTAAATTGGCACTAAAGCATTTAGTAGACTTTGTCAGAAACGATTTTAAGGAGTAGGCTGTACTTCATCCCACATCACTAATTAAATTTGATTAATGTGCTAAGCTAAGATGTTAAGATTTTTTTTTTTTTTTGAGGGGGTGGGGGGTAGGATATGATCTAACCCGAGGAGTTAGGATCAGGGATAAGGATTTCTTAGGTTTTTCATAATATCATAATGTGTATTGACAGTTAATATAACCCAACAGTAACCAGAGCTCAGGGCGGAAGCACTACCTCACCTGTCTCTGCTGCACTTGCATTATTGATTGGTTTTCTCTTCAGTAACCATGGTGAAGGTGAGGTGGGGATACAGCCCCTAGTTCATTCAGAGGATGTCAGTCATTCATTTCATCATGAAATTGAAAAGCAAACGGCATGAAGTAGATTATCCTGCGCTAGACTAAAATTGGCAAATGTCAACTATACTGCTTCAAATGCTTTGATTCTCTACATTCATCTCATTGTGTGACCACACTAGTGGCCAGTCCTGGATATCAAATTCTCTCTTCTCACAAGGAGTCTAATGTCCTTGTCTTTATCCTCCACATGTTCTTCTTGCCTTTCTTTCCCGTATCTCCTTTTGGATGTGTCTATCTGTGTTGGTCCTGACCCATATGTGCCTGCTCATCTTCTCCCACAGCAACACCTGAGCTGAGGGACTTCTTGGCCAAGGCCCGTGGGGGAGCGATAAGGATCATCAAAATTGTCATTAGAAACGGTGAGGGGATAGTGTGTGTTTGTACAGTATGGCTGTACTTGGATGCATGATTTATGGCCCCATTCATTAAATGTGTTTCTCTAACAAATACATGTACTTGAACTTTCTCCTCCATTTGAATAACAACTATATGTCATTTTGGAAAGTTTAGGAATGTTCAAGTACTCTATGATGATTTATGGCCTTTAGTAGTCTGATTGTGAAATTGTGTATAGGCTACAGATTATAGAAGGTGAGCAATGGATTGATCATGAAGTTTATCTAAGAGGTTCTCATAGAATAAAAGTGCTGTTTTTGAAATCTGTAGGATTATTGTGGGGTGAGGGATGTGTGTATAATGTATATGATGTATAATGTAGCCTATGTAATGTATAGGTTATATTATGAACGTCTATGTGGTGATTGTCTGCGGTGTGAGCATGAGGTTGCTATGAGGTGTGTAAAGGGAGTTGTGCACTGTGTTTCAGAGCAGCTGGTGCTGGGGGCATACAGAGAGCCGTCTCAGAGCTGGGACCGCGACTACGACCACTTGCTGCTTCCACTGCTGGACGCCCAGGAGCCCTGCTACATCCTGTACCGGCTGGACACTCAGAACGCACAAGGCTACGAGTGGATCTTCATCTCCTGGTCTCCTGACCATTGCCCTGTACATAGAACTCCCTTAGCCTCAAGCATGTATTCAACAGACCAAGTGTACCGGCTACTGGTGTCTGATGTTGACTGAGTGTCTTTGTCTCCTTGTAGGTACGGCTGAAAATGGTCTATGCTGCCACAAGGGCAACTTTGAAGAAGGAGTTTGGTGGTGGTCATGTGAAAGACGAAATGTTTGGCACAGTTCAGGTGGGTCTTCACTCGCCATATGCAGTTAATGAATGTCTATTGATTGATGATTGCTATATAACATTCTTATAACATGATAAAATAGGCCTATGCTTAAAGGAATATTCTACCTTTTTATGAAATTGTGTTATTCATAGTCTTACCCGGAGTTACATAGGTAAAAGCATTGTGTCTCAGAGAATGGATTTTCCTAGTCTGGCTACCCCAATTTTATCTTTAGCTGAGCATATAGTATGTGCTGGAATGTAATGTTGTCAAAGAGTTGCTATCTGGCTACTTTACATTCCAGTTCCAGTCCAAGCTAAAGCTAAAATTGGCGTTGCCAGACAGGGAAACAATGCACTTTTACCCACAATAACTCTAGGTAAGAGGGTGAATAAATAATTTTCATAAAAAGGTGGAATATCCCTTTCAAAAAAGATAGACCACATACACACTGACTGTAGATTATGCTCAGCAGCGTATTCTTCCATTTGTCTGAAACTATGAAAGTTAGGGCCTGCATATTATCACTAAGATGACTGAATTTGACCTCTAAGATTTACACTTTCAACAATGTCCAAATGGACAAGCATGTCCAGCTGTGTAACTGTTGGCGGTGTTCTCTCCAGGAGGATATGTGCTTCCAGGGCTACCTCAGACACATGTCCTCCTGCTCCTCACCGGCTCCTCTCACTACTGCCGAACAGGAGCTGCACAGAATCAAACTTACAGAGGTCAGTAGGCTTTTGTCCCACTCAATAGTGTTGTAACTGTAAAGTCTCTGACAGTAAATACATGACATGAAACTAACTAAGACACCCATCCCCAATCTGCTGCTTCAGGACAAGGTGGTGAGGGTAAGTTATGCTGTGGTTTCTGTGTTTGTGCTGTAGTTCCCATCAGAACATGCATGTGTTTAATGTGTTAGTATGGCATGTGTTTAATGTGTTAGTATAGCATGATGACATACTGTATGTACTGTAGCTGTATGGGCACAGTTTGTGTAAATCTGAGGGCATGATTCTTGGTCGATATGAATTGGAGTGCATGAGTGAATGAATAAACTAAAGAGTTAATTTTACACTAAACAGGATGAACGTAGACGGCTACCCACTCCTATAGGACGACCGAAGGTGCGTTACCCACTTAATTATGGCTTAGACCTACTACTAGTATCAACTTGGATGTATGCTGTATAATGCAGGACATGTCCTCATGCTCTTTTCTGTGTGTGTATGTGCCTGTGTGTGTGTCTGTGTGTGTGTGTGTGTGTTTGTGTGCCTGTGTGTGTGCTTGTTTCTTGCTCTTTGCAGGTAATGGCAGAAATCTGTGTTGGGAACAAGCTTCAAGGCCTAGCCTTCCCTCTACAGGAGGACGCTAAACGAGCCTTGGTGCAGCTTAAACACAAACTTATCAACTATATTCAGCTGGTGAGTTGTGGATGAAGATGTATTTTTGGCGTCAGCATGTAGTGTATTTTTGGCATCAGCATAGACTAACATGTTTTTGAGGACATTCTTTATCTACAGTATATGTTCTGGATATTGTCTGCTTGGTCTTCTGTCTTCTCAGAGAGTTGATGTTGAGAAGGAAACCATTGAACTCGTCAACACCAACCCCACAGAGACACGTGATTTGCCATGCCGCATCCCCTCAAACGCCCCACGCTATCATCTCTTCCTGTACAAACACTCTCATCAGGGACAGCATCTGGAATCTCTGGGTCAGTAGGAGTGCAACAGCAGCAGCTTCAGGCTATGGATCTCCTCCAGCGCAGTCATTACGCCTGTTTCAGACTGTACACGGCCGTCACCCTCCGTGGTCCGTCAACGGACATGTACAGTCTGAACCTAACGTTACTGCAGCACTGTTTTTGTCCACTAGGTGTCAATATGAATACATGCCTGTTTACTTCTACTACAACCGAATTCCAAAAAAGTTGGGACACTGCATAAATTGTTAATAAAAATGGAATCCAATAATTTACAAATCTCATAAACCTATATATTGTTCACAATAGAATATAGATAACATGGCAAATGTTGAAAGTGAGACTTTTTGAAATGTTATGCCGAATATTGGTTCATTTTGGATTTTATGAGAGCTACACATCCCAAAATAGTTGGGACGGGTAGCAATAAGAGACCAGAAAAGTCAAATTTTCAATTCAATTCAATTCAATTTTATTTGTATAGCGCACAAATACAGTACATTGTCTCACGGCGCTTTACAGACAGTACGGGAAGCATCCATGAGAATCAGGGGCAAGGAAAAACTCCCTCGCTTTGTAAATAATTTGTTATGTAGGAAGAAACCTTGGGCAGATCCACGCCTCATGGACTCAGCCTATCTGCCTGGGGCCTAATAAAGTATCCGTAAAGTCTGATGCATAGATTGACCATGATAAGGGACAGCTTGAGGACCCATTTGCAACTTATTTGGTCAATTGGCAACATGATTTGGTATGAAAAGAGCCTCTGAGAGTGGCATTGACTCTCAGAAGTCAAGATGGGCAGAGGATCACCAGTTCCCCAAAGGCTGTGGCAAAAAGTAGTGGTCCGAGCTCACAAAGGAGTTTCTCAGATAAAAATTGCAAAGAGTTTGAAGGTATAATCATCTACAGTGCATATCATCATCCAAAGATTCAGAGAATCTGGAACAATCTCTGTGCATAAGGGTCAAGGCCGGAAAACCATACTGGATGCCCATGATCATTGGGTCCTTAGATGGCACTGCATCACATACAGGAATGCTAATGTAATGGATATCACAAACTGGCCTTAGGACTACTTCCAGAAAACATTGTCAGTGAACACAATCCACTGTGTCATTCGCTATAGCCAGCTAAAACTGTATAGGTCAAAAAAGAAGCCATTCCTAAACATGATCGAGAAGCACAGGCGTTATCTCTGGGCCAAGGCTCATTTAAAATGGACTGTGACAAAGTGGAAAACTGTTCTGTGGTCAGACAAATCAAAATTCAAAGTTCTTTTCAGAAAACTGGGATGCCATATACCATCCAGACAGGGACAACCCAAGTTGTTATTGCTTATTGTTAGTGCTCATTTCAGAAGGCTGCATCTCTGATGGGATGGAGATGCATGAGTGTGTGTGGCCTGGCCAGCTTATGCATCTGGAAAGGCACCATCAAGTCTGCAGTCCAGATCTTTCACCCATAGAAAACTTTTGGTGCATCATACATAGGAATACATGACAAAGAAGACCTAAGACAGTTGAGCAACTAGAAGCCTGTATTAGACAAGAATGGGACAACATTCTCTCCACAACTTCTCTCCACAGTCCCCAGACGTTTGCAGACTGTTTTAAAAGGAAGAGGGGATGCCACACAGTGGTAAATGTGTCCTTGTCCCAACTATTTTGGGATGTGTAGATGCCATGAAATTGAAAATCAACTTATTTTCCCCTTAAAATGATACATTTCCTCAGTTTCAACATTTGATATGTCATCGATGTTGTATTCTGAGTAAAATATTGAAATTTGAAACTTCTACATCACTGCATTCTGTTTTTATTCACAATTTGTAAAGTGTCCCAACTTTTTTGGAATTCGGTTGTACACAATTCACTTCAGTTTGCAGTTATCATTTAGCCAGTTACAGACATCACCAGGGTTTAAAGAATTTCTCTAAAATTCTTATCTCATCTTAGTGATCCTTTTATTTTGCCTATTTTTATATCAGGCCTTTTTATCATATCATGCTGTCAGTTCCTGCTTTTGTATCAGCCCGTCACTTTCTTTGCTTTCCTGTTATATCTTGCACACAACAGGAGTATGAAAATATGTTGAGTTTATGGTAATGTGTGTCTATGTGTTGTTTATGTTGTGTTTCTCTCTGTCAGTGTTCATCTACTCCATGCCAGGCCACAACTGCAGCATTAAGGAGAGGATGCTGTATTCCAGCTGTCTAAACCGACTTTTAGACGAGGTGGAGCGAGACTACCATCTTGAGGTCGCCAAAAAGGTAGGCAGAGGAAACTTCCTGATATAAATGCTCTCAAATATATAAAAAATACTAGTGGACAGAGGATATGAATTGCTTACTTACGTACATTACGCCCTTTTGTGTTACGTCAGATTGAGATTGACAGTGGCGAAGGACTGACAGAGGAGTTCTTATATGAAGAGGTGCACCCCAAGTCAAATTCTGTCAAGCAGACTTTCGCCAAGCCCCGCGGCCCCCCTGGCAAGAGAGGCAACAAACGCCTCATAAAGGGAGGAGGAGAGAATGGGGAGGAAAGCTAAACACAAACCCCAACACTCCCCACATCTTCCTGTGCTTTCTGTATTTCCTCTTTAGCTACACTATTAAGTGGCTTCATCTTTGGCCTCAGCCAAGTTACTTTCCCATTCTCTCTTTCATGTCTTATTTAGGCTAGGCTGTGAAGTGGTGTAATCACCCATCCTTTTTCTACTTTCAACCAGACTGTACACTACCCCTCTGTTTCTCATCCAGGAGCCCACTGAAAACATGACAGTCAATGCGGATTAATCAGCTAACAAGAATGTTAAACATTTTTCACATATAAAAAGATGAAAATGATCTACAAATAAAATATTTTTCTTGTACATTTAAGTCTAAACATCACTTTGTCTCCTGCGTCTTTATTGTAATGTGATCATTGGCTTCACTCAAATAAATTGTTTAGCTAGTAAGGCAGACAAAACCTTCAACACTTTCTGGAACCTTACTGGCTCTGCTTGGAGATTCTAACTCCTGTTGGATGGCCAAATAACAGGCATGTCAGAGTTGGCATGTAGCCTACTGCAGAGGCTGAAGAGGAGGGGAGTGTAGGTCTATAACCTACAAGGTTTTCTTTTATTTTGTGGTGGTTTCCTAATCCTACTTTATCCCGGATGAATTGTGGGATGAACACTTGTGTAGCCTATATCCGCGCGTCATTAATTTGAAACATGAATTATTAATCTGACTTAATAATTTGTCTGACTTAAATTGTTAGATACCCTACCTCAAAATGTTTATATAAAACTTCTAAGCTGCATTGTGAGTCCCAGTTGTCAAAGTGTTGTAGGCCCGGCTCAATTTACAGCAGACGTTCTCTAGCCTGCTGGTTCCTGGAAAGCGTTTGCTTGGAACGACAGTTCCTAGTGCGGCCAATGCCTGCGCGTCGTGACCGCAGTTCCGCGAAACCAAGCGCGCGGACGTAGATATGTGGGCGCGCACGAGATTCGATATTCAGTGGTGTTCTTGTTTATAAGTTCCAAGAAATTTGTCTCTTCAGTTTGCTATACAGAGGCTTTCTGTCTGTTTTCCCTGGCTACATGGGAACGGTTCTTCTCGATTTTATATGGAATTGTTCTCTCGGTCTTTTCCATAGAGATTATCAGTTTTATTTGCGATGATGCTGAAGTTCTTTAACATTACATCTCGATAAGCCCATCATCACGTTTTGATGGCATGAAAGTTAGACTACTTGTGGACTTGTCTACTGGCTAAACACCATTAAGGTAAGAAAGACTTGACTTTTATGTTGCCTGTGCTACGATATCTTTTGAATAATCGGCTGTTGTATCTTTCTGCCCCCTCCCCATGTGTGTTCCCAACTTGGGCCAACTTCAAATAGTCCTACCAAATTCTCAGAGATTGATAACACTTTTCATAATAGCCTACCTATTCATGTTTCATCAGCACTTGTATGGGACCTCTCACAGACAGTTTGATATGCTAGGTGAGCCCACATTGTAAAACAGCCTGTGAGATACATTTTAATCAGCCAAATCAAATTGCAAAAGGTTTCCTTCAGGCATAGGTTAAGTCCATTTATTGCTGGCCTCTAGTCTATAACTACTGTCACTGTCTACGTTACCTTGAGAACAAAACAATAGATGAGGTGCAGACTCGCTGATGAGTTTCACTCTAACCCATTCACTTTGTTTCCTCACCAGTATCTTTTCCAGGATTTATAGTGTGCTGATCTCAAGGCTTTCTTCCCCAAATGGTGGCCAGGGACAGGAATTTGCCGAATGATGGAGAAAATAGACAGCAGACTGTGTCCCAGCAGAGTGACCCCTGCTCCTTCCTTATGTCCGACCCTAGTACAGACATGATGCACATCAGCACCACCTTCCAGCAGCTTCACACCTCTGGTATGGCTGTTTCCTTATTGTCTATTCTAATCCTGAGCATGTAAAATAGTCAAGAGATCAGTGGTTCCTAGAACCAAGGATTGTCAATGTCTCAGAGTTATATCAGGTGCAAAATATACTTACTGTTTTCTACAGTATAACAATAGTAGGAAAAATGAATAAAATGTACCTATTGTATTTATGGTGGTGAATGATGAGTGAGAGAGAAAAATAATATTACAAAATACATTACCATCAGACAATAGGGAATGAAATGAACTAAAAGATAAATGGCCATCACAGCAATCACTCCACATTCATATCAACTGATACTGTATACTGTATCTGTCTATTTGTCAGTCGGTCGGTCTGTCTGTCTGTGTGTTAGTATCTATCTATTCAGATACACAGTATCAGCTACCTGAAATTAATTTGATCAGGATACAGTCTAATGTATAGCTCTCAGTTCTCAAATGATTTGTTTCCACTGATAGGCTGGTATTGGGGAGCCATTTCTGCAGCCGAGGCAAAGACTGCTCTCCAGGATGCATATGAAGGCACCTTCCTAGTCCGCGACAGCAGTCATCCCCGGTTTATGCTGACCCTCTCTGTGAAAACCTGTTGTGGTCCCACCAGTGTCCGCATTGAGTACAGCTGTGGCCTCTTCCGTTTGGACTCCATCTCTCCTATCCGCTCCAGGCTGCAGTCTTTCCCCAGCGTTCCCAGTCTGGTGCAGCACTATGTCAGCACAGGCCAAAGACAGAGAGAGGGCCACCTGGAGGAAGGAGGCAAGTCACAAGACCCTAGGTATAGGACACTCAAAGGTAGCACTGTGCCCCTGAAGCTAAGACACCCACTGCACAAACCCCAGTCCTTTCCGTCCCTACAGCACCTCACGCGCCTCGTTATCAACCGCCATGCCTCCAGTCCTGCTCATCTGCCTTTGCCGAGGCCCCTGATGTTCTTTCTGCTGGAGTACCCTTTCTACATCTGAGCTAACCTTATGCCTCCAAACTGATTCCTTCCTTCAGTGGCTCGTCTTTCTCCAAGGTCTGGACAGAACAGACAGAACTGGAATAAAGTCTCATGCAGTTATGCCACTTCTAGTGTATCTACACCAAACCTATGAAACTTCCAATTCTTTAATAGGTGATGACCGATGACTAGGGTTGTACAGTAGGTAGGGGATGTGCAGTTTTTGTAGCTCAGCAAGTATCTTCACACTGATCACTCACTGAACAGAGTAAAAACAGTCCAGTACAAGGGGCGCCATGGCTCAGTGGGCTAGAGCGTCGTGCCACTACTCCGGGGACCCGAGTTCCAGTCCGACCCGAGGTCATATCCCAATCCCCCCCCCCCCCCCATCTCTCTCTCCCACTTGCTTCCTGTTCATCTCTATACTGTCCTATCCGATTAAAGGCAAAAAGCCCAAAAATATCTTTAAAAATAACAGTCCAATACTAGCAAAACAATCAACAAAAAAAACGAACATTATGAAGTCAAAGTCAAATTATACTGTATGCTCCTTTGGACAAAAGTGTAATCAATGCTGTTTTTGCTTACTCTTTTAGTTGAATTGTTTCACGTCTGTTAAGTGAAATGGTACATTGACTCTTTGAAGACCAACTTCAATTCAATGTATTCTATGTAGACCAATCAACCAGACAAAAAAAATCAGACTATTCATCTGGTTCTTATGTCTTTCACTTCTTTTCAGTGTTGGGATTTCATTCCATGAACCCAAAAGAATACAACAGTTTTTTTTTTTAATTAAAATGATTTTATCCTACTGTTTTCATTGCAATGTGATTTTAAGGTAACCTCACTCAAGTAAGATGCAGTGAGGTAAATTTTAAGGATGTTTCTGTGGGTGTCCTGTGCTGGCACCTGGACCTGGCATGTTCCAGGGTTTCTATAATGCTTAATGCATAATGCTTGAGTGGGCTTCCCTGATATGGTGAAGAGACTGTAATGGAAAGCTTCTTATCAGGCTTACAGTCACAACTCTTGTTATTAATAGCTCAGCACAGGGCCTGGTGTACATATTAACAACAATGGGTCCTACACAGTCAATATCAATGTAACTGCTACATTTTACACTAGTAATTTAATATTGCCTTAGGGCATAGGCAAACACAGCAAAGTTCATGGAACAGGTTATTAACGGTATAGGCTACAGAGCTATATCCTGGGGTATAATTTCAGCACTGCCCTCAAGTGACGATAACCAAGACAATAACTTTAAGCAGTTTTACATATAGCGCAATTTAAACTGCATATATCATCAAGGCATAAACATGCAGCTTGCAAGGAATGCAGTAATGCTACCAAATGCAGTCATTCTACAGTGTATCTTGTTGCTCTCCCATTACTGTTTCATTTGTAGCCTGTGATCTCCGTTGTCACTCACCCACCCTGCTACTTCCGCAGCAGCAGAGCACCATAGTGCAGCATACGCCTACCTGCACAGACCTGTCACTCATCAATTACTGATGAAAATGCAACAAGGCTTGTGCATGAGAGCTGACCTTGTCAACCATGGGAACAAAGCTTTTAGTTTACATGTATATCCTACAAGTTGTCACTTATCCCAACTAAAATTAGGTCTCAGCAGCTTTGTGATTATAGTTTTAAGAGATAACTCAGTTTGCAGCTTTTATTATTACTTAGGAATTCTCTTAGCACTTATTTTATTTTGTGGTGGATCCTACCACTCTCCCCCAGAGCTGTGCATATCCTGGATGTCTGGTGGGAGTTAAGTTACACTCATATTTATCCACCCATCATATGACTACTTACCATCCAAATTCATTTCGAGATGGTACCCAAATAAGACTAGTTTAGGCAGACTACTGTGAATGCTAGAACCAGCTGATTGTATCAGAGAAACCTTGAGATGGTGGCAGGGTCTTCATGGTTGACCCTAACTTCATGTTATATTGTTGAAAACAGGTGAATTTGCATTTGTATCTCCTTGTACAACTCCACAATTAATTTTCTCATATACAAAAATAATCAGTAGACCTAGGCCTACTTCAAAGCCTACAGTAGCCTTTACATGAACCAAACATTAGGCCTATTTAAGTTTAAGTTTGTTTTTTCATTCAAGATAAGGATTATTCCTAAACATATCCACCCACAGTAGGCCTAATTTGCCTGTAAATAAAACAATATAAATTTTGATTTTTTTCGTATTGGAAAAACAAACAAACTGCCAAATTACACAAACGATTGTTTCCATAAATCTCAAGTTGGACAGCTGGGGAATTTCAATAGAGAATGGAGACAATTTACTGTGTGTGGTAGGTAGCCTGTGTTGGTGAAAATGAGCTGCTTGGGCTCCTCACATGCCAAGTAAATTTAATGGACTAACGGTTACTTTGGTACCCAGGCAAATATTTGAACATATATTTTTTCACTTGAGCGTAGACGTATATGGAAAAAAATTGCTGGTTTAAACTACATCATATTTTCCCAAATAACCCTGTTGTGTTGCCCAACCCCCACCACAACCCTCCCTTCTCTTTTTGCCTCTTTAGCGATAGCCAGCTAACGTTACTAGTTGCAGACTGCGTTTGACCAAACCTTTATTCAGGTACTTTGTGGATCGAAAACACTGACCAAACTGCTACCAATTGGTAAGATTAATGATTCATTTTATTAGCAATGACACCAAACACACATTTCCGATAGTAATGAGATGTTCGAAACCTTAAAATATGGTTTTATTTGAGTCGAAGAAGTCCAGTATGTATCCTTAATCACTTCCGCCTTATGTTCCTAGCTAGCTAGCGGTCTGGCTAAGTAACTCAGTGGCCACCTTGAGAAAACATTATTCATTTTCATCATATTTAGATATCGTGTTTACTTTTTGTGGTTGTAGTAAAGATATATCATATTACACAGCAAACAATCTTAAACCAGCATTTTACAAACCTTTGGTTGCTAGATAACATCACGTCCCTAGTCATTTCGCTAACTAACGATAACTGTTAGCCATCATTGCTGGCCTTTTTTGCTAAGTGGCCAACTTTGAGTACGAGGCCTGTGGATAGTCGGCCAGCATTTAATGCAGCGGTGTAATTTAAGCATCGGTCAGGTGTCAGTAAACTTGTATCCCCCACAAAACAGTTGAGTGATAGTGTGTATAGAGCAAAACGACTTGGTTGTGATTAATATTTCAACTCCAGATGTCCGTAACGTAACATCAAAGTTGTGATAGCAAGTTAGCGACCCAGTAGCTAACCGCTAACTCAGACTGATATGTTTTGAAGTAGCTAACAGACCTACCCAGAGTTTTGATCCACATATGACGGAGGTTATGTAGCCTACTATGAGCGTATGCTGTGTTGTGTACCGTTAATGCAATGCAGTACTGTGCCGGGCATAGAATGTGATTTAATAATCTTCTCCATGTATTTTCCACAATACAGAGTAGACATGGCAGCAATCCGCAAGAAGCTTGTTATAGTTGGAGATGGAGCATGCGGAAAGACTTGTCTACTTATTGTCTTCAGTAAAGACCAATTCCCTGAAGTATATGTACCAACTGTCTTTGAAAACTATGTTGCTGACATCGAAGTAGATAGTAAACAGGTGAGAAATTGACGGCAGTTAATCACAACACATCTGAACATTGTGGCAGTATTGGTCTGTCGTTCTCTTGCTTATCGAAATTGGGTGTGTCTGCCTTAACAGGTAGAGCTGGCTCTGTGGGATACTGCTGGCCAGGAAGACTATGACAGGCTTCGACCTCTCAGCTACCCAGACACTGATGTCATCCTCATGTGCTTTTCTATTGACAGTCCTGACAGTTTGGGTAAGTGAGGTCCTGACACTTGCCCAAAGCCCACTACATTTGTAGCTATCCCTACTGCACATACATATGTATATGTATGCCTACCGTTTCATTTGAACCTGAACACCCCTTGCTCTGTGCTTCCCAGAAAACATCCCTGAAAAATGGACCCCAGAAGTTAAACACTTCTGTCCCAACGTTCCCATAATTCTTGTGGGCAACAAAAAGGACCTGCGGAATGATGAGCACACCCGTCGGGAACTGGCAAAGATGAAACAGGTATGATTTTATAGTCTCAATATTGTTCTTGCACGATTGGGATGTAACCTATTGAAAATAAATTAGTATGTATGTTGGAAGTGACTAAAAACTTTTGTAAGCTCTATTGTACATATCATTTTCAGAACTCCAAAAGATGCATTCCATCAGAAATGGCAAAAAATATGCTCACTTTTCCACTTAACTTATTTAATGCCCAGTTAGTCCAGTATATTTGTACCTTAAACCTCAAGAGAATATAAAGATAAAGAAAAGATAAGATAAAGAAAATTATACTACCTGGATGTTAAAGATAAAAATAGATAAAAGATGCTGTAGCTTGGTAGACCTGAATCCTGTATGTTGATCTGTCAAGTTAATGAACCACAGTATGCTTTGCACATATTTGTAAGAGAGAAAAGAACATAGCCTAGATGTATGATTACTGTGTGGCCAATTTTATGTCGTTATTGTTGCAAAATAGACATCTCACTCATTTGGTTGTTTGGATAAGTTTGTGAATGTGTTTTGTTATAGTTTGGATGTCTATGTCAGTATGTTGTGTTTACTTAAATGTGAGACGATAATGTCTCCTTACTGCAGAACACGGTGCTCACACATAATTGTCAACTGGTCATGTAACTCAAGGAAATACGCCTCATTTCAAACCTGTTAGCACCAGCTTGAAGCACACATCAGGATTGGCGAAACATTAGGTTCCTTAGGCTTGGATCTGGCTCCTGGGATATTTGGGAATCTCTGTGTACTGAATCTGATGGGACAGTTAAATTGAACATATCTACTCCCTCACTCACTATGATATTGTAATGAGATAACAACAAAAAAATAGAATTCTTTAAAATAGCAACTACATAGTACATTCTCACCAAGCGATGTGAATTTATTTGCAAGCCGAAAAGTACAAACCAGAGATGATAATTTCCGCATGTTACGTTGTCTGATGAGCCGTAATAAATACAATTTCGGTTATATCTTCTTTCAGTTTCAATATCATCGACCCGAACTCCACATTCTGCAAATGTAATACCCGCAAAATCCACAGTACTGTCGGCCGACAAAGCCCTCATTCAACCCGTAATGAGCCATATAGTCATCAAAGTTACTTTGAGGCTGGTAAATTACCAGTAAAAACGTTGCCTTGTGTCCCTTTAACATGGTTGCATCCTATTCTCGTCCACAGGAGCCAGTGAAGCCAGAGGAAGGTCGGGACATGGCCAACAGGATCTGTGCATTTGGCTACATGGAGTGCTCTGCCAAGACGAAGGATGGCGTTCGGGAGGTGTTTGAGATGGCCACAAGGGCGGCACTGCAGGCTAGACGGGGCAAGAAGAGCAATAAATGCCTCCTGCTGTAGACGCAAGTGGACTGTATATCCTGCAGCAGAGATGGATGCGGGACACGTGTTCTGTGTCCTCTGCTATTCAACCTGTATCAAAAGACTGTGCTCAACTGATTTTTTTTTTTTTTTTAATTGAGAGATACAAATGCTTTTATTTAGTCTGTCTTTTTAAAGAGCAAAAACCGGTAGGCCAACAACTAGTTAAGAAAGGTTTTTTTGTCAGTATTTAAAGGAGCTGATGTGGAGAGATCTGATTTTCTTTTTTTTTTCTTCTTCTTCTTTATTTTTTTTTTATTTTACACCTGAGTGAATATGCCATATTTACTCCTACTAAGCCAATATCTGTGGAACTAGTCAGGCATTCCGTGCCCTAACAAGACTTGTATGTTCAGCGGTCAAGTCCTTGCGATTGGTCAGTATTGTCTGGCCACACACTGTGACCCTTCCCTCATAGCCCTTCGTATTCCTTTGGACAACAGAACATATGCAATTTTTAAAAAGCTGGAAATGATCAGGACCAACATGCCTGTCACACAAGGCACGTGTGCGTTTTTACATATGTACCATACACACAGGGGCAAGACTTGAAGCTTTTTCTTTTTTTTAATTAGAAGCAAAAAATTGGTATCTTTGTGTATTAAAATCTTTTTAAGAAGCTTTTCAAATCAATACTCTTGTGAAGGGTTTAATTGATGTATAAGTTCAAAGATTTTACTTGGGTACAAGTGATACATCAATAACTTAATTGACTTGACTGGCTGGTGCATCATCTAGTCTTGGAGCGTCCGCACACTGGCTCCGACAAAGTGCAGACCACTGCGCTTTAAACTTTCATTGTTTAACACAACCCCGCACACCAGAGCAGAAATCTATGTATGGAGGCGAAGGAAAATGAATTATGGGGACTCGTGAGACCCAACCAGTTACACATGCCAACTAGTGGTGTTGGAATTCTTTGTCTTGAGCGGTCTTCAGCACTGCTTTTGCATTAACTTGCACATTGTATAATGTGATATAAAGCTGGCTTGGTTCTAAAAACCCTGTCACAACATGGCCTCTAAATGGTAATAGGAATCAAGCCACTCAATTTCATGTATTTCTATTTTTGAGTACCCTATATGTTAATGTGACCTAACTAGCAAAATAATGATTATTTAATATTTGCCCCAAAAAATGTACAGAGAAAATAGAAAAATCACATTTTATTAAACAGCTTGTGCCAGATGACAAAACCAACAAATGTACAGTACATTCTACATAGACTTTATATGTAGACAGCATAGTGCAGGAGGGAGGAGCGGAGGTTTTTCACAAATGATCAGTGCACCTAAAAAATGGGGCAGCAAAAGTGGATGTTCAAACAAATGACTCGTCACAGAGACCCTGACCCTCCTTATTGCATAGCTGTGTGTCTACTAATCAGAAAATTCTTTGGCAATGTCCGTCTTGGGATGAGGTATTTTCTAAATATGACAAAGTAATTTGTAAGCCACTGACTAAATTATTTAATTCCTTCCCAAATTTTTGGCTGGTTATGATACTGCGGTGCCAGCATTTACATTAGGAACAGAATCTGAACTGTAGCCACATTCCTGTGGTCTTCAGAGATACACTAAAATGACCAACCCAATTCAGTGATTCCCATTAACTTGCTGCATTATGTTCCACCACAAACAAAATACTTAGTTGCAGCATGCTTCAACAAGAATGGTTATTGCGGTTGAATCGCAAAATTATGAACATCAGCAACTTGAACTTATCGTATATTAAAGACACTTTCATAGTCTCAAATACTGCACAATCCCTGCTGATTTGAAGACAACAAATACATGATGCGACTTTCCAGAAGATTTAAACAACTGTTTTCACACTTCACACAAACTTCATGTACTCAGAGCCCATACTTAAAAACTCTGGTATTGTGAACAACAACAAAATGCTATATTGCAGAAAGTAAACAAACAGTTCCTTAAGGGCTGGATATTAAGATAAAGCATATCCAGTGAGAACAACAAGCACTAAGACCTAAGGAGCAAGCTTCTGGAAAGCATTGTAGCTAACCTCCGACACAAAACCATAGGTTGTAATAGCACACCTACTGGTACTGCAACGGATGTTAGCAAGAACGCTTTCTACAGACTCGCCCCAGAACGACACTTAGGCCAGAAGTCATTGGTGTTTTTTGGCGGGCACCCGAGAGCGGGCGAGGAGAACTGGGAGGAGAGCCAGGGCACACAAGAGCATGGCCACCAGGGGGCGGTAGTAGAGCCAGCCAGTAGCGATGGTCAGCAGGGATAAGGAGCTCGAGACACACAGAGCAAACAACTTCAGACCCAAAGACACCAGCTCCCTGAGAATAGGAACCCAGTCCACTGCAAAACAAGATGGGGAAGACAATCTCAGACAAAATCCAGTGGGTTGGGAACTGTTACTAGATCACTCTAAAAGAGTTTTAATTTCCAAGCAAGAATGAAGCTACTGTACTACTGCTGAACTACTAAATACCTTTGAAAAAGTCGATTATCTACTCAAAGCATATATATATTCTATATTTAAAGCACGATAGTCATCTTCACCCTTAAAAAAACTAAATGTTTTGTTTTATAAATCCATCACCAGTGAACAGAGAAGAGTGGCGTGTGTTCTTGTGTGTGATTAAGTGTATTACCCAGTGTGTGGACGATGCGCACAGTCAAGCTGACCCCCAGGAACATGAGAGCCCACCCTCCGAGTCTCAGGGCCCAGGTCATCATGTTGTTGTGCTGGTGCTCTCGCTCAAA
Source organism: Sardinella longiceps (assembly GCA_027497455.2). Classification (NCBI taxonomy): domain Eukaryota; kingdom Metazoa; phylum Chordata; class Actinopteri; order Clupeiformes; family Clupeidae; genus Sardinella; species Sardinella longiceps. The sequence goes on from JAODXP020000013.1 coordinate 10,091,985, forward strand.
CACTTCCTGTAAGCAAATAGTCCTGAGAAAGGGCTTGCATTCTATACCACACAGAAAACTTTTTCCTGTGTCCCTAGCAGGCTGTGTTTAACACTAAACACAATTTGCATGTTGACTCAGATACCTGTACCTAAAAAAACTACTCATTTGTCTAAACTACTCATTTGTCTATTCATTTCAACATTTCAGCTATTCAGCTTTTGTACATCCTCATGGTCATTGTTATTGACCTAGCTCCACCTGCCGTTAGAACAAACACAAAGGACACACCTCTGCTGTAAGCTCCTCCATGTAGAGAATCTCCAGAGTGTCACCAGACCTGGTTTTGAAAGGTCTCAGCTGCTCTCCTCTCTGCATGGCCACAACACTCACCTGTGGCAATTGAATTTATGGTATCAATAGAAACAAAAAAATTAATAGACAAATCAATTCCACTTTCTCCATCCCAGAAACTGGCTAGCATATGCAATGTGCTATACACAAACATTTAAAGCACAGTCGGCAAATTTGGAAAAAGGGTCATATATTAACTTAGTGATACAGTAGTTCGCCATCATTCAATTGTAGCCCTTTTGAACGAACTTGCTAACTGCTGTTGATAGTGAGGAGAATTTGCAACAACATAGACCAACGCAAATGCGAAAGAACAGTGTACATTGAATCAACGGCACCACTAATATTACTTTCAATTTTAAAGGATTTTGGTCCCTAGTCTTTCGTATTTTCAATTTTAAAGGATTTTGGTCCCTACTCTTTCGCATTTGGGTTTGTGTTCGGTTTATGTTGCTCTTTCTATTACTCAATAAAACACCAAAGCATCAGACTTGGATCTCGTACAGTTAGTGCAGGTCCAGGCCAGGTACCCTCTCCACTGAGACCAGCATATGAGAAGCTCACACGCACATCCCCCACCTGCAAACACAGCCAAACAAGGGAGCTTCAACTCATTGTGAGTGTGAGTGATGTTTAGCTTTTGAATAGATAAGGGTGTTGTGTGATGTATGCGTGTGACCATGGGCGAAGGCTCACTTCTGGACGGCGGGGATGTGGGGTGTGGTAGAAGTAGTCTCCGTCAACAGTGAGGAAGGGATCAACATGAGAAGGTGGCAGTCCTGCCAGGCTCAGTGTTTGGAAGTTAGTGATCTGGTCCACCAAACCTAGAAACCAGAGCAGGGCACACAGAACACATAGTCACTCACACACAGTTATTTTTATGCATACATTTCCAAACTGTTAGGCACATAAAATATGTCGAGTTAAAACAAGTCATACAACACAGTTACCTTTCGAGAGGAAGAATGGTCCTACCCAGACTTCAGGTGCTACTACGGTAACACTCTCCACTGCCATGGCACTATCACAGGAAGATCAGAGTTAATATCATAAGAACTAAGTGTGTGCTTATTATACTATTACAGGATGGTTGGCCTACCTGGGATTTTGGTGTCCAATTTCTTTATCAAAATTCCGACTGTTGATAACTTCTGCCTTCCACTCAGTGTCTGAAAGGCAAATGGTCATTTGAATCACACCTCCTCACAAACATCTACAGCTTCTATAGCGGAGCAGGTGTAGCATCACAAATTTCTACCACATTGTACTCAAGAGTGTACACAGGTTCAGGAGTTTGGATTACAACTATATGATTTTCCGAAAAACCTATTTGTAATGGGCTCATTACGATATGAGAAGCCTACAACTACCACACACCACTTACTAAATCACTTAATAGTTTACTAGTAACTTGCAACTTTATATTTGTACTTCATTGTTTATGTCCATGAACCAGGAAGTCACTCACTGTAGGTGTAGGTGGTTTCACTCTTCTGCTCGCCATCCTCCACGTAATCCCTAATCAATGACACACATCATTACTAGCAGCAGACAGTCATTTGGGACACACAACAGTGAGTGAGTCAGTGTGCAAGGAGGGTTTGCACAGTAGCATGATTCTCAGGACTTTCATTGTCTTCCTCAAAGTGTTCAACGCCAGTTACTGCATTCTCTACCCTATACAGTATGTGGAGGAAGGCCTCCTGGTTGCCCAAAGACAGAAGCTGATTTTTTTCATGCACTGACAATATTTCCTATACATAGACCAATTTGTAACAGCGCCAGATTCCAAGCACCAGATTAAGACTGATCTGAATAATTTAGAAAGTGTGTGTTTGAATGCCATTGACCACCGTGACACTTGATTGTTTTTCACAGTCATCCATCAGAGGGCAGATGGACAACTTTGGGCTCTTCATTTCCCACGTATGAAGATTTAAATTAGTGTCCTGAGCTGTGCCACTGAGGTCTCTGTGTGAGCAGACTGTCGGCAAGCTTACATGTGATCCTTTGAACTCAACCAACCTGCTCTCCTGGTACTCCACCCACTGGTACATCTCTACTTGGCGTTTTAACTTCACCGCCTGCAAAGCCACTCTGTAGTTTGGGTCATGGAGCGGCTAAGAGAACAAGAAAACCAGTAGGCCTATTAGACACTATCAAACTAAGGGACATTACAGTAAAAGATAAGGGCAAGTTGTTTTGCCGACCTGTGCAGTGCGCAGTTTCGCTGACAGGTGGACCAAGCGGTCATTGTTGTACGGTTCCGCTCCAGAGTATTGGTGAAGAGGAACGACTAGAGACAGACCCTCATCAAGGGATGCTGCGGTACGCAGAGCTCTGCCCTGCACAGGATGACACATGCATGCCAAACTTTAGCGCCACTAATGGAGAGATAAATAACGTTAACATGCATTCATGTCTCATTCTGTTCCTCGAGCATCCTCACCTCATTGGTGAATAATACGTAGAAGGAGAGGGCAAAGAGTCCCAGCCCAACCACCATCCCTCCTGCTGTCTCACTCAGCCGCTCCAGGAAGCCCGGTTTTGCATGGCTGGTAACTCGCGTGTGTCGGTCCCCCGACTCTGCACCGGCAAACTAAATATAGCATACAATTACAATTATTAATCAACATCTAGCTGTTATACATCAATTGAATTTTAACAATCGCCATGAGTTAGTCTAATAACATTATTAACGCAACCCTATGCCCATGCAGCTCAACGACTGCTTAGCATTTAATAGGCTACGTTGGACTAATGATTTTGCTGTCTGCAATTCTTAACCCAGTAATCAACACCAGTAACTTAAACTTCCATTTATTTGCACTTACTGGTTGAGTCATTGTGTAGCTATTAAGTTATGTTAGTTCCACGCCCAGCTGAGTTCAACAGTGAAAGTACCACGACTCGAATCCAAAGGATTTCAATTTCTTCCCTTAAATAGTTTCAATAATGAACTGTGAAAAAACACAGAAATATGTTGCCTATTGAACGGTTCCTCTACCAAGGACCATTTTTTTGCCGCGATATTGCAGTCCAGAAGAAGAAATGTCCTTCCAACTCAAGTCTGACGTGTAGACTCAGTGACACAGACTTCATGTACTGTAGGATTCTGGGAAATGTAGGCACTGTAGGCTTTTAGACGCTCACTGACTGTCTGGGTACTGAACACTACAGACCATCAATTCAACGTGATATAGAACATTTTGCAATAAAGTAGCCTAATAAATTGTGATAATGGCTATAATTTCATGATTATTTCAGTGAGAATACAAAATGTGCATGTACTGTAAAAAATGTGCATACACAAAAACTAAGCCTGAGGTGTTTTAATGCTTGCAAGATTTTGACTCTCCAAAAGCTATGAAAAACAGCAAGTAGCCTAATATCATGACATTAGAGAAATGAAAGAGCAGAGCTGTGAGATCAGGCCAAGGGAGTGCATGTGTCTGCATGTGTGTGTCTACTGTCTGTATTAGACCTCTGTATTACTGAGAGGATTATCACATAGGCGTTGTCCATGCTTGGGGACAGTGATCCATACACACATGCACACACCAAGGTAGGAGAGTTGTCCTGCTGCCCATTGTGAAGAGAGGCGGAGAGGCATCTCTTGGATTGGAGTGTAAGGGTGCTTGGCAAGGGCTGACAATGCAGGAGTATGATGTTATTGTTTTGGGGACTGGTCTTAAGGTAAGAGAGACCACTGCGCAAACCACAAATGACAGGATATATTATGATTTTACAGAAGCATCTTGATTAGTTTACTATCCAAATAAATTGTCATTAGATTTCTAGTAATGTGTGCAGAAAATATTGGCGTAGGCCTATATTAATCATAAGCCTATTTATATGCAGCTCTGCTTGGCTGGGGTGTGACTGAAATAAGTATTTATCTCAGCTTTACTGTGCATGCATTCCATTTCACTTCTTTAACACAGGTAAAAAGCAATTGATAGGCTATCAATAACATTACAGTAAATAGTCTGCATAGGAATACATTAGATTATATTATCCAGAAAAAGGCAATTCCTATTCAGGAAGATGTTTGTTACCTTGAGGAAGTACAGTCTGACCTTAATGATGAGGGTTACTGTCTAGGAACTTGCTTCAGATTCTTTCTGGCATTAATCCTAATCTGGAAAACAATAATAAAGACTCTAGAAAAATCCCTTGGGGGATGGGAACTCTTATTGGTTTGCCCATCTCTCTTTTTTTCTCTTCTATTAGGAATGTATTCTCTCAGGCCTCTTGTCAGTAGCTGGGAAGAAAGTTCTTCAACTGGACCGCAATCCCTACTATGGTGGAGAAAGTGCTTCAATCTCACCCCTGGAGGAGGTGAGTCCATCCAAACACATGATTACTGATTACTGTTTTGACACTTGTGTAAGTTGTGCACTTTGTTGACAAGCATATAAGGCTTTACAGTTATCTGTTTGTGCTTGCAGCTCTACAAAAGGTTCCAAGTCTCAGGTCCTCCCAAGTCTATGGGGCAGGGAAAGGAGTGGAATGTTGACCTCATTCCCAAATTCATCCTGGCTAACAGTATGGGCCACTTACGGATAGCATCACACAGATTCCTTTAGGCTTGTCAGTTTTTGGATGTCCTCAACCTGTTGGTGTGGCATTGGTTTTTCATTCAGGTCTAGTGGTGAAGATGCTTCTGTACACAGAGGTGACCCGCTATCTGGACTTTAAGGTGGTGGAAGGAAGTTATGTATTCCGGAGTGGGAAGGTTCACAAAGTCCCCTCAACTGAGCCAGAAGCCACAGCTTCAGGTGGTCCTCCACTAATGACACATCTACTGTACCCCTGTCACATATCATACTAGAGGTGTCAGGCTCATTAGTCCTTGCTGTTCTTTTCAGATCTGATGGGCATGTTTGACAAGCGCAGATTCCGCAAGCTTCTGCAGTTCATTCAGAACTTTGAAGAGGGCGACCCAAGAACATACCACGAGATGGACCCCAGAAGAACCACAATGCGTGAGGTGTTCCGCCACTTCGATCTGGGCCAGGATGTCATAGAATTCATGGGACATGCCATGGCACTGCAACAAACTGAAGGGTATCAACCTTTATCAATATTCTGTGGGTTCAATCAATATATTGAACCATTATGTAGCCTAGTAATACAAAAACATTATGTTACATTATTGATCCCATACAGTATCTGTGGAGGAAATGATATTGATAATTAAAATTGGATAAGATGCAGGGGGCATACAGAGTCATGCATGTATGATAAATAGCCATCTGGTGGCAGTGAGGTCATTGAGGTCAATGGCAGCAAGCGAAAACTAGAGGTTTAGATATCATTGGTTAATAGCATGTACACTTAGGCTATGATTGGGTAGAAGTTATGGAATGAGTATGGGGTAACACAGGTGGAGACGTACAGTACGTGTGAATCTGAGTCTCTCTACTTTGCAGAAGCTATCATTCATTTCTAGCTATTCTATGTATGCATGCACACATATTTATTTGTCATTTTGTCTCATTTAGCTACCTGGACCAACCCTGCATAAACACCATCCAAAGAATCCGACTCTACCTCGACTCTCTGGCTCGGTGCAATCAGAGCCCCTATCTCTACCCTGTGTACGGCCTGGGAGAACTACCTCAGGGCTACTCCAGGTGATACTGGACAGTGATTACAGACAAAGGGCTGTAGTGAGCCATCAGTTGTAGAGATCTCTCTTTGTGTATCTGTTCTGACCTGCAGTGGTCGGTCTCTATCATATCTGTGCTTTAGGCTGAGCCCAAGGCATGGGGGAGCGTTCATGTTGAATCGGCCAGTGGATGACATTCTGATGGACGATGGCAAAATTGCTGGGATCAAATCTGGAAAGGATGTGAGTAAATGCCATTTGAGAGAGTGATTCATGGTGATGTAAAGCATAATGATTGGAACATTGAGAAGCAGAGGTTTTGTCCAGTTCTTTCCCGGTTCCTCATCTCTCTGGCTAGTTCTTTCGCTGCATTATTATTAGAACATTGAGAACCAGAGGTGTTTTATATCCTCGAACTGTTGGCTGAAACAGTTGTTTGTTCTTCTTCTGTTCTTGTCCGGTTCCTCATCTCTCTGGCTAGTTCTTTCGCTGTAAGCAGCTGATCTGTGACCCGAGCTACATGCCCACTCGTGTGAAGAAGGTGGGCCGGGTCATACGAGTCATCTGCCTACTCAACCATCCAATCAAGAACACACATGATGCCAACTCCTGTCACATTGTCATCCCTCAATCACAGGTCAATCGGAAGTCAGGTGAGCTAAAGTGGTCCTTTTGTGGAAGTAGGGAGAAGAATGCTTGACCCTTGTGGGCAGTTGAAGACCAAGTTTTCTAAGACTCATTCTCAGATCCATTCTGTCTGTTGCCTCTATTCCTCCTGTCCTCAGACATCTACATCTGCATGCTGTCCTACAGTCACAATGTGGCTGCAAGTGGCAAGTATATTGCTGTGGTGAGCACTACAGTTGAGACCAGCAACCCTGAGAAGGAGGTCCAGCCAGGACTGGCTCTGTTGGAGCCCATCCAGCAAAAGTGAGGCCCAATCCCTCTCCTTCCTTTAAGGACTTTAAGGGCTTAGATTTTTAAATGTGCTACAGTATGTGGTGTTTCTCATATAATACTTTTGCTTGGGAGTCATCTTGAATACAGTTTTTGCATAGACCTCTAATGTTTTGTATTATATTGTATGGAGTGGCGACAACAATGTGATGTTAGGAGAGGAGAGCTGGTCTAGCGGACATCAATCTGCATGCTAACCTAAAATGATATGGGGCTTTATTAATAAACCTACCTACCTGATACCAAGTATCAGACATTCTATTAGCTTTTATCAAGATATGACACAATTTTATTGACAAGGCCAGACAGCAATTAGCAGTTATTGAGTATTCCCACTCAAGAATGTTATTGTACCAGAATGTTGTTTTTAATATCTGTTTGCTTAAGTAATGTTGTTATGATTGATCCTCAGATTTGTCTCCATCAGTAACTTGATGGCCCCAATGGATGATGGGAGACGGAGTCAGGTAAGCTCTCATGTTTCTTATGGTACTTATTTGTGCTGCTCAAGGTTAAAACACTTCCTACTTGACTGCTGACTCCAAAAGCTTAGATGATTCTGTTTAATCACCAGATAAATCTATGAAATTCTTACTTTTAGTCAAAGCAATAACATATGTGGACAGTTTTCATATCAAAATAATTTAGCAATGAAAAGCTTTAAAATGACAAGGAACATTTCCATCAATTGAGTGGAGGGACTTGAGTCAGCCTACCCTTACCCTGCACTGAGTATTTGACTCTCATAGAGGCCTGCTATGTGTCTTCCTGCTCAGATCTTTATCTCTCACTCCTATGATGCAACAACACACTTTGAGGCGGAGTGTGAAGACATCAAGGACATGTACTACCGCATCACAGGCACAGAGTTCACCACTGGAGACATACAGACAGACCCCAGTGATGATGAAGATGACAACTAGATGGCAGAGTGATGTTTGTGGATGTCATGATGAAAAACAAGTTGTTCTGTTTTTTATTCTTTTAGCTCACATAGTTGTTTGATGTTGTTTCTCCATCCTGAAAGAGTCTCCTTCAACATCTGTTGCTGTACCTCTGTTTATATGATTTCTTTTTCATTAAACACTAAATGTTGACGAGATAATTTTTCACATCAATATGTTACAATTTTCGCACTATTTATGATCCTGTATATTTCACTTGCCATTAATGACATATTTTGCGGCGAAATGCGAAACACGTTATTTCCATCAATTTACTACGTTTTGAAAATGACAGTAAAGTATTCCAATAAAATCAGACAAATGCATTCACATTGCCTGGAGGTCTGTGTGACTGTAAAATGGCATGTGTGTGGGTAAGTCTGCGTATTTGTGTGTGCCTCAGCAAATGCATACCGTATATCAGCAGTGCATTATGCAAAAAAATCAATATTATGTGTGTAAGCCTTTTCCTCAATGTGCAAAGTGTTATTGCAGAGAATGGGTGTATGTAGGGGAAAATACTAGGACAAAAGGATTATGGCCAATCCTTATGTCCTTGTGGTAAGAGAGGTCACTGCAGAAGAAATTGCATCATGAAGATACGCAATACTCCAGTCCAGTCCCTTAATGAGATCACTGGCGTTTGTGTGTGGCTCTACTGTCTGAGGGACAGGAGGGTGTGTGAAAGCAAGTGTGCGTAGTGAGTAACGGACTGACATTAAGAGAGATTAATGAAGATTACTTATCCAAGTGAAGGTCAGTAATCTGCATCACTGCTGAGAGATTACACATATGCCAGCCTGCAGCAAATCAACGTCTGAGATGCAGATAAGTCTTTATGCTCACTATCATCCCCTCCCCTCTCAGACACCCTCACTGCAAAGCCACATTGCAGCAGTCATATAGCTAGGGTTCATGCTGGACAGTGGCATCATTCACCTTTTTTTATTATTTAGCCAACATATACTTACTTACCAAACATGGACTATACTTTCATTCTTTAAATTCAAAAGATGTACAGTATTTAAGTTTTTTTGTTACTACTCTTATATGTTATTCTTGAAGGAAAACATGAAGTTTAGGAAGGACATCCAGATAGATAGCAAATATAGCCTGGGCCTGCCCATACTTCCTGTCGCTGCATGCAATTTTGCCATCAAGTCTGTAATGCCAAGGAGGCAATATCCTCATCCCAGAAAAATCAGGCCCCAATAAGGAATGAGCAGGCTGAAGGTGGCAAGCTTATGATGACTCTGTCCAGCTCTGTACCATAACATTGATAGAAGTTTGATAGCATTTGATGAGACGCTTAGATTAATCCTGCCCGGAATTCCCTGACAATACTAAAATTTGCCAGAGCAAATTTCACAGCACAGCTCATTTCTGAACGTGGTCGCACAAGCCAGGCTATAGCAAATACACTTCATCACAGTTATCTTCAGGTGCTACATGACTGTGGATCTTACACTCTGCAGTATCATCCTGTCAGTTTTGCACAATACACTAGTCTCAGTCTGACATCATAATTAACCCTGCCATTTCAATTAGTAGTCACTAAACACTAAACACTCAACAAATACCACTCCCCCTGCTGGCAGCCATAGAAGTCCAATGACTTAACTGCCTCTTTATTGGACAGAAGATGTCCAAGGTTATAAATAAGTGCACTGCTTTTTTCCCTTTTTTAAGTTACAAACATACTAAAGTGCATCTTGTGGTGTTAAAGTGGTCAGTGGTAATGTGCTTCTTCTTTAGTTTCCCATAATTATTTTCTCTTTCCATCATTCTTGTATCAGTTACCCTTGAATAATTCCACCAAAAAAAATCTTCCACTATGGCAGAGACTTTTTAAAGATGCTTTCTAGCAAAGTGTAGTCTGCCTCCTTGCTCTTGAATGGTGCAAGTTTGCAAGGGAAACATTACCTTTAAGGAAAGTTCACTCATTTTTCATCATCTTTCTCCAGTTCACTGTTCTCTGCTAGCAGTTAACAATCACATTACTTTTGACTCAAGCAAACATTGCAACAATGTGTAAAAAACACAAGAATTCTTCATGGGATGCTTTTGACTAATTAATGTTAATAATGATTAATTCACATGACACTTTAAATATATAATAACTTTATTCAACTTCATCAGACAAAACATTTCTCTTACACTCACACAAAAACACTGATATAATCACAAAGAGTGTGACTTATTCACTTCTCATTCTATATCCTCCAATATCATAACAAAATAAATACCTTACAGTGAAATGCAGGCGCTGAAGCTATTAAGGGTCTTTATTACCATGGGTATGAACCAAACGCTCTTTTTAACACACTATGCATAGACCAATGATGTTCACACTGTCTGATTCCATGTTTACAGACTCTGATAACGGTACGACCAAAATGTTATGTCAAGCCTTTTTAGTGCTTTAGAAATAGTAGTACAAATAGTAGAAATAGTCTGATACATCTAGCCAAGCAGCACTTGTATGCTGGTATGAAACCCATTGTACTGTATGGATGGAAACGTAAATCGTAGTCCAACTTAAAAAGGCAGCAACCAACATAGTTCTGCTTCTGAATGAAAGTTTGTCTTGTGTACATGATGAAAAAGAGCCTTAATAGCTGCAGCGCCGGTGTTTCACTTTAGCTCAAATGTTCACCTCTTGCTCTTGTCAGGCATCCTGCCAACATCATTTCCTCCTCCTAGCAGACTGTGAGTGGCTATTGAACATGTACTGAATGTATGATTGATAAAACAAAGATGTCAGATTATGGAAGAACTCGTGTAAAGCTGGACGGAATGATTTTCCAGCCTTTCAATCAAGCCTAACTTTTTCCTCATCAAGTCTCAGTGTCTCGCAGGACCACCTCCCAGCCCTTTCCCGAGCTCCTTGTAAGGGCACCCTCAGAGCTGCACTGCGGCCTCTACCTGCTGGGCTCCCTGCGCCGTGTCCATGAACGCCTCGGCAAAACTACTCCAGCTCTGTGCTGACAGGGGGAGGGATGAGAGCGGCTGCGGTGATCCTCCGCTCGCTAGTCAGGAAGTTGAAAGTAGCGCATGCATTAGCCTGGGGGAGGGAGAGAAGACGTGTGTCTCAATAACATGTTTCTCAACAAAAACACATTACAGCTCTCTGTTGTGCAAAGGGACAATTATTCCAGTTTAAATAGTGAAGATGACAGCCCATGGTACAAATGCTATTTGTACTAAATATTTGTCAAATAGTGCTCTGGTGAGTATGTACAAGTGTCTGTAAAATGGCTAGACCCAGGTAACCCACAGAGGCCATCAATGTAGCAGTGACAATGACATACACTTTTTGTTACCATCAAGTATCAATTGTGTTTATGTGAATTATTCAGGGATGATTGAAAAAAGTGACACTGTTAAGGATTGCATAGTTAAGGAGAATGGGTCTCACCGTATCCTGCACCTCTACTGCTATCCCCTTCTTCTTTAGGACTGATAAAACCTCTGGGTCAATCCTCTCCACTCGGCCTCCTGTGCCCAAAACTAGCACTTCTGAAAAACAGATGGGACACAACACATCATGCCAGGCAGATTGATGTTGATGGCAGATGATACATACAGTCACTGTAAAGTGAATGCCAGACACAGACGGGCATTCAGGGATTGTCTTACCAATTCGGGGTTCAATCATGTAGAACAATGCCAGGCTCTCAATGGTGATGTCTTTATAACTGCCAACCTTCATAAGTACAGAGAGGAATATGATAAAAGTTACAAAATACGTTATATATAAATGCAACTGAGAGAGTAGAGGAGATTGATACTGAAGTCTTTTAGCTGAGTGGACACCACATACATTCCATTGGAGGATGGCTGGGGGAATAACAGCACACGGTCCAATCACACGGTTCCCATCGATGTTGAAGCCTCGTGGGCTATAGCTGTAGATCATAGCCCCAGTCCCCGGCTCTTTCTGCATGACAGAGACCGTGGTCCTCTGGTAGAGCTCATCATCAGAAGGGCCAAGCCTGTGTCCTCGAACTAAGGCAGGACTGCAAACACACCCCATGTGAACAACTTACACTATCTGTGCTAAATACTCACCAGTACCTGTCAATAAATTCAATATCCAACAAAAGTGCAAGGCGATACATATACAACCTTAATTACGTTCAGTTTACTTAAGCTTAGACATAATTGAACATTAAATTAGCTTGAAAACAGAACAGCAGTAGTCTTCAATTTCAGCAGACTACAATATTTAAATTTTAATATTAAACTTGAGCACTCTATTAAGATTCAACAGCCATTCATTCCAGATAAAACAAATTAAATGAAAGAAAAATATTTTTTGTTGAGCATCTTAAGACTTTTCTTCTGACAGACAGAGGTCACCCTGATAACAACAGTGTGGATGTAGCCTAGGTTCCAGTCTGAGTTAGCATTTAACGAAGCACTAACAGAGAAGTAATGTGTTGCATCACAAAGATAAGATGGTAAAACAATATACCTTGTTAGAAATGATGAAGTCTTGGGACTCAGTCGTAAGCCATGTATAGATCCCCTGTAAAGAGCTCTGGCACATGTCCGTAGAGCCATATTCACGCAGTCTGTGTTGTGCAAGTTTCACCGGGTACTGTGAAGGGGGATTACATTACATGTAGCACACGCGTTCCTAACTTCCGGTCGGTGCAAGCTGGCTACGAACTGGAAATCTTCTGAAAACCGAGAAACTGCAACTCGGTAACACACTGTGATAACAAATACCTTGCATATTAGTTTGGGTTCATATGTTTTGAAGAGCATGAAAAATAATAATTGTAGTGTTGGGGCACACCGACTGTCCTTATCATGAATAGTTTTCTATTAGTAATGTCTTGTATTTATACCTCGTACGTATTGGTGTAATGTTACGAACGAATTGAGGTGGTACTCAGGTACACAACGCATTACATTGTCGCTGTCATAAATGGCTTAGTCCCCATCTTCTGTCAAGTAATCTAAATTAGAAGTAAGAAAAGCGATGCATAATCCTTTTTTCTCAAGTTGATTATTTGGTCTGGATTCCAGAGGGGCGTGCCCGTTGTTGCTTTACGTGCGCGCCCCCTACAGTGTTTACTGCACAAGGGAGTCTTAAGTTGGATCAGTGGTGGTCATCACTAATGAAAACGTTGCAGAATATGTACAGTATCGGTGTCTTACCCAGTAGTTTTAGTTGATTTAGGTCTTAAAGGAAGACTTGAGCCTATCACAGAATTCTGATTGGATCTGTACAGACGCGAGATTTATCCGTCATGTACAAGTCTCTTTATGCCTTTCGCTCCTCAGAGCCCAACTCTCTCCACTTCGGGGCTGGGGAAAGCTTTTTGATCTTGGAACGCAGCAACAAACATTGGTGGCTTGGATCTCGCTGCAGCTCCGGGGAGACCGGTTACATACCCGCCTCATACATCGAGAAAGTTCAGGTTAGCCCATCATTATGTTGTCGAATTGATATACGACTTTGGGTAGTCATAGAGTGATTACAAATAAGATAGATCCCGTGATTTTGAGCAACGGTGTGCTTGTATTACTGCCGCCCTGTTTGCGAAATGTCATCTTGACTGTGCTGGGTGAGGAGCTTGTGGTGGTAACGTTAGAATTGCAAATGACTGGCAAACGTGGAGGGCAGATGAACTGCTCTGATGCATGGTCGTGGTATTCCCATTAAAAACAAGTGAAAGCCTATATTAGCCTTTGTTATTGAGACAGATGTCATGACCTAACGTTAGCTTTGTAAGTACCACATTGCATATTGGCTGGGATTTTATGAAACATTCATTACAGCTGGGTTAGGCAGATTGATGCGAAGGAGACTGGGCTTGGCTGGTCGATATGCCAGCTGCTGGAGGCGGTGGGGGTGGATGCTGCCAAATCAGCCAAAATGCATTAATTTGTTTCCGCACATCAACCTTAGTCATGCGCACAAAATATCCCGTGGTAGGATGTGAAAGTGACCCGGGAGCATGGGGCGGATATGTTCAAACAAATGGATTAATTACGTTTATTGTAAAATTCAGCACAAATCAAGTTGGTCAGCTGCTCTCTGGTAATTCATTAATCAAATGAATCGCTTGGCATACAGCTGTTAAAAACCCCTTTCAGATCATTTCTTAACATAAAAAAATCCTGAATCCTGCATTTCTTGACCATAGACCTATGCCTAGAGCTACAGTCTACAATGTAAATGCTTATTAAGCCGAAAAACTGCAGTGATCAACCTTGTCTGGTCTTTTTCCTCTCCTGTTGTAATTGAATTGGCAGCAGGACTCCAGAGGTCTTTGGCATGTGAGTCATGCTCTCACACCCCTTAGCTCTCCTCTTCTAGTTGACACAGGCCTGTGCTCAGCATGCAAAGCCTGTAAAACAGCCACATTCCCCTCACTTTTATGGACCCACTAACTCAGATGCAATAAATCCAGTTATAGTTGTCTTTTGTAAATTTCTTTGTGCGCACGTCTTAAAGTTAGCCTACTTTCTGTCAACCAAGTCCAATGATATTAACCTCTGTGCCATTGCAGATATCCTAAATATTTGACAGTAACCTACATCTTTGCATTTTTCATCTTTATATTAGTGTCATATTTGAGAACGGGCCTAGTGAAGTCCTGTTGTCCCTCCTGGGTTTTTTTTTCTGCTGAGACTTGGCTTCATGCTTTTTGTCTTGCTAGAGCAGCCTGGTCTGGTTGGCATGTATCTGATGCCTGACGGTCCCCGCTGTTAGATAACTGTCCCAGTTTCTTCCGCCTGAGGTCCCATCTCCTCTCAGGCGGAATTTGCTGTTCACTTTTTTCACACTGTTTGTTGGTGGTGTTCCCATATGGTGTTGCATTTGGATGTTAAACTCAGTTCTTCTTCCATTGTTCTCTCCCTCCTATCATCTCTCTCTCCTCTTATCCCTCCCTCCTGTCCTCTCCCATCTATCTGTCTATCTTCTGCAGGCCCCAGAGCAAGATGAGGTTTTGCAGTCTATCGACAGAGCCATCGAAGGCATTCATAACGTGGCCATGAAGAATGGAGGCAAATACAACTTAGAGCAGAGAGATGTGCTCCAGTGGGTTCATATTTACATGTTTTTATTCATACACAACTAAACCATTACACCTGGACCACACCTGTATGTCTGTTTACCTGGTGGCTCTGACAAGATAGCAAGGGGCTGGATATAGCCAGAGACAGTTGATGAAAGTGTCTAAAGTAACTTTGATGTAGCTGACCGTCTTCAGTGAAGCTCCTTGCTTTGGTTTTAAGCATCTTTATAAACCAGCCATATGTGAGGACTGAGGGATACAATCCCAGAAAACCAGTGACAAAATTGAGTTCTTTGAATTGAGGCTTATAACTATTAACAGACATAGTTATTACATGTTTTTGTGGCTCTTCCTGGAGTATTTGTGTAACATATAACAGGAACTTCCTTTAGTTTCCCTGTCTCCATCCGATTCCTCATTTGTCCCTGTCTCCATGACGCTAACATTAGGAACGCATTACTGTTTGTCTGCTTCTTCTCTCTCTGCTCGTGACATCAGGAAGTTGATCCACCACCGAAAGGAAATCCTCTCCCGTCGAAGCCCGACTCCATCCAGCCACAAGCAGGCTCTCCCCTCCTCTGCCAGTGACCTGTCGCTCAGCCACACGCCTCCGCTGCCCAATGGCCTGAGCCGACCTATTGGACGCCAGGCCAGCGAGCCAATAGCAGAGCCCCCTGACCGGATGCCAGGAGATCCAGGATTCTATCAGGTCCCCCAAGAGGCTCCCATATGCTTCCACAACAGCCTATCTCTCTTTCAGCTGTCATCTTGTCTGTGTGCCACGATAGCATGGAAAAGCAGTTCCATTCAACTCATCTGATGTTTCCATATTAAGACCTTATTTGGTATATTTGATGTGATATGTCTCCATATGCTTCAGTCTGTGAGGTCCTCATCCCAACTCCTCTTTGTGCTTGTTCTTTAGGTGCCCCCTCAGCCTCGTCGAGCAGCACCAACAACCCCACCCCCGCCTGAGAAGCGAAGGGAGACTCGGCGAACAGGTTGGCATATGCTACAATAGATACACTGGCCCAACCTCAATGTCTGTGTGAGCCCTTTCCTGAAAGTTGACATCAATACTGATTTTGCTGAAGGGAATAACCCTGTTTGGAACATCAAAAAGCGCCTATAAACAATTGCCAGTCGCCATTAATGCAACTGTGGAACTGTTACCTGAACAATTTGTCAGAGGTGGCATCCCAATCAAGCAAATAGCAAGCACTCACATCCTCATGAACTCATTCATTTAAAAGGATCTCTGACTGTTAAGGGATGTTGGCTTTGTAAAAGCTCTTTTTTGATGTGATTTGAAAACACTCAAAAGGCTTTTGTTTTTATTACAACTTTTATGAAAATCACTTGTAATGCTTGTAGGCCTATAGTGCCATTCTGTTAACATCTCAATGCTTTGTGGGCAGGAAGTGACTGATCACGTGTGGCGTTTTCAAGATGACATAACGTTACAAAACGTTTAATACGTCACCATAGGGATGAATGGGAACTGTTGCGTTACGTTATGAAATGTTACGACTATTGAACTCGCCACTGGTTGAGGTGACTGACAGACAGCTGACTGATCACCTGGTTGAGCTGGACCTTAGGGTGAAGTGAACACATTTCTGGTTCAGCCTTTGTAGTTTTAACTGGAGCAGGCAATTAATCAGGAGGACAATGCAAAAGCCAGAGAGGTGGGGAAATTAAGAGCGGATCAGTATCGATTGTGTCCATGTGTGGCTTGGACTTAGACCACACCTAGGAAGTATATGGGTTAAACAATGGGACTTAACAAGTGAAAGGTTTTTTTTAAAAAAAAAATGCTTTTTAAATCATACATATTGCTGATGAAAATGTCAGTCTTGTGTGCCCAACGTCTTGCTAGTGGAAGATCTGTTTAACAGCAAGTGAAGGCTTAGGATTAGGATTTAGGGGTTAAAGGTTACTCTTTGAGAGACACTCTAATGTCTTACTGATGTGCTTCCTTCTCTCTCTCTGTGTCCTTGCCCCAGCAGAGCCAGACGCTGTTTCCCGAGTGTCCTCCACAGGCCAGGGCTCCACTAAGGCCTCTCCTAGGGGCGTCTCTCCATCCAGTAGCACCATCTCTTTGGACTCGGGTTCCACACACTCTATTGTGTCGTCAGATGTGAGTCTGCCCAGTGTGGCTGGTACCCCACCTCCAGTGCCCACCCGTGCCAAGGCCCCACCACCGCCCCCAGTGGAGCCGGCTCAACCCAGCCCGTCCCCACAGCCAGCTCCATCCAAGAAGGGACCCGCCCCCCAGCCTCAGCCACAGCCTCAGCCTCCACCTCCCCCTCCGGCTCCAGTGCCAACCAATCCTGAGACTGCGGAGGCGGAGTGGCCCTCGGCCCCACCCCCAGTGTCTATCACCCCCCCAGGAAGTCCCACCAAGTCGGAAGCTGTCTCTACGACGACAGGAGCGGAGCTCATCGAGCTTGTCCGCAAAAACACAGGTCTTAGTTATGAGCTGTCTCGCGTGGCCGTGGCTGTTGTTGTCGGACACCTGCAAAACACCATGCCCCAGGCGGCCTCCGATCTGGAACAGGTCCTCCTCTCATTGGTGGAGAGCAAGGTTAGTTCACCCATGACTAAAACAAACACATTAGAAACACATTAAAATGAATCACACTTGAAATGAATCATTTCATTTGAATGAGTCACACTTGTATGAATCAAATGAAAGCACAACACTTGTAACTGACACTGTGTGTCTCGCAGGATCTGAGTGCAGCGCTGCCACAGGGCCAAGTGTGTCATGACGAGAAGCGCCTGGAAGTCATCTTTGGAGACCTGGCTCGTCACCGTGACGACTCGCAGCAGCGCAGCTGGGCCTTGTACGAGGACCATGCGGTCATAGCCGGATACCTGGAGGAGCTCCTACAGATTCTAGTGAGGGACAAACAGAGTTTATGTTTCTCACAATGTTATCAGAAGTATTGTACCCTAATCAGAAGGAAGATTTTAAATATTAAGTTGCTGGCTCTTCTGTGGACTAAGTTATTATGCCCTTACAGGCCTGTAGGCCTTCATTACTTCATCACAAGCCTGGGGCCATCTTTGCCCTGGTTTTTATCTTTAGCCATGTATATGAGCAAAAGCTAATGATGCACAATGCAGCAATGAGGTAGAATCATTTTGCTCTATGTTTATCTAAAGCAAAACACAATACAAAAACACTGTATTGAAAAGCAAAAGTATTTGGATACAATTGACAATGTAACATTGCACATTTATGTAAAAATAGAAGCATACATAATTGTATTATTATTTGTTTGTGAGAGTTGTAGCCACTACTAGGCAATCATTTCATAATCCAATCAGAACACATGAAACCAGTTATGTGGTTGCCCAGCAACAGGACCGGGGGATTTGGCCCAACTAACATTCATCCCCTTAAAACCTCTAATGGCCTGTTTAAGAAATGCCAGAGGTTATCTCACATACTTTTGGTCACAGCTACAGTTTCTGTACTTCTAGAGCTGTTTAAAGCTGCTTGCACCAGAGTACACTAGTTGTGTTACATATAAATAAAAGATGTGATAAGTTAGGATAAAATGCCGTAACCATAAGGACTATGATTAGGAGATCCATTTCCAACTGACTTTATTGCCTTGTTTTCTGTCTCCTTTCAGACGGATGCAGACCCAGAGGTGTGTAAGAGGATGTGTCGGGTCAATCATTCAGAGCCGGTGATGTCTCTCGTCTCTTATTACCAGATGGTGAGTGGAGCTCCACCCATCTCCACTCTTTTTACTCACTATTAATGACTACTGGACAGGATTACCTGCACTTCCACAGAGAAACTCTAAATGACTCCTGACAACGTAGCCTGCTAAAAACCAGCCCCTTGTTCTGCACTTGGCTTCGCACAGAGGGTCTGGACATTGGATTGTTTAGAAACGATTGCTTACTGGATGTGTTTAAATTTAAATGACACTACAGATCATTTTGTTTAAACCTCAAAGCAACTCTTGTGGGAAACTATGTGAATAGCTCCCCCAAGTCATTCTTTATAGACACTAAAGAATTAACTTGGCCTGTGTGTTGTCATGAAACGCAATTAAGCTGTTCCTTTTCCACTGTTGTGAAGATGATTGATTTTCCACTGGACAGTCTCCCTGCAGCCCATTCCTAATGCCTCTGTGTTGTGGATTGTGTGTGTGTGTGTGTGTGTGTGTGTGTGTGTGTGTGTGTGTGTGTGTACGTGTGTCCGTGCGTGCAGGAGCACCGCGTGTCTCTGCGGCTGCTGCTGCTGAAGGTGTTTGGGGCCATCTGTGGTCTGGACGCTGCTCTCATCTCCACACTGCTTAACTCCATCCTGCCCATGGAGCTGGCCCGAGACCTGCAGACAGACACCCAAGGTACTCTAGACGGGCACTGCACTGGAGGAGCCTGCCGATACGCCATGGCATCTTTTCAACAGTTTAACCAATGTGAAGTTTTTACTGAGAACAATGAGGTCTAGAAACTGTGCGTATTGTTCACGGTATCTGAATGACGCAATCAGATTTATTAAGGATTATAACAAATAAAAAAACCAATGTGTGACATGGAGAAGTGAGAAATGTTCAGAGATGTGTGAGATCTGAGATGTGTGTCTCCGCCTTGTCTTTCCCAGAGCATCAGAAGATGTGTTACACGGCCCTGGTCCTCTCTATGATCTTCTGCATGGGGGAGCAAGTACCTTATCACCATTACGGTACGAGCACATGCACTAGTAGTGTGGAGCGCTGCACGCAGGTGCAACTTAAGTGCAGCTATACTGTATGTTGTCAACAGAGAAAGAGAATATTGGCACAACCGGAAAATAAATTGCTTAGAAACATCATCAGTGTGCGGATATTCTCTTGACAAGGACATTTCTTCTCATTGAAATCTAATCTGTCAGCTCAATGATGTAAGAGTGAGTCTTTGAATTGCGTGGTCCTCATATTGGTGAATGATGAATACTTACTGTACATCTGTCTCAGTCATCCCCTGTCCATCTTGTTGCCCGCAGAGCATTTGAACAGTGACTTTATGCAGTTTCTCCTGGATGTCATTGAGGACGGCCTTCCCTCCGACCCCACCGAACAGCTCCCAGACCTCTTCATCAACCTGATGCTGGCCTTCAACCTGCATCTCACCGGTGAGGAGACAAACACACATACTGTACTATATGTATGGCTAAGCCAATCTGAGGGGACAAACACACATACTATATGTATGGCTAAGCCAATCTGAGGGGACAAACACACATACTATATGTATGGCTAAGCCAATCTGAGGGGACAAACACACATACTATATGTATGGCTAAGCCAATCTGAGGGGACAAACACACATACTATATGTATGGCTAAGCCAATCTGAGGAGACAAACACACATACTGTACTATACTGTATGTGTGACTAAGCCAGCCTGTGGCAGAGAGAAATCCATGGACATAAAATAAAAATGTCCATGTCGTCTCCTAGAGTAGACTCCACCACCCAGTCACAGCTCATCCAGATGTATTGAAAGGTGTGTCTTATGGCAGGTATGATTTCAGTTGTGTTCCCTCCGCAGTGCCAGCCAATAACATGGTCATGAAGACCCTGATCAACAAACCCAACGTCAAGATACTGACCGAGAAAATACTACTGCTGCTTAACCGAGGGGGTGAGTAGTAAGAGTCGTGACATCTGCTTACCTTTCAACACCCAGTCAAAACCATTTCTTGTGAGAGTGAGCAGTGTGTGATGTAAGTCAGTATTTTAAACTATTTTAAACTAATATGTAACATTGTCCAAATGAAAGGTTGTTCTTTGCAGTGGACTTTTTAATTGCGACATTTGTGTCACAGATTTGTACTCTTGGACTTTGGTCTTAGAGACAATACATCTGAGCTCATGATGCAGACCACTGAGGAGTGCCACTGAGGAGTGCAGAGATGAACTATGATTGCAAATGAAGCCAAATAATGAATGATGGATTCATGTGAGTGTCTGGTTTCTTCCCCATGCAGAGGACCCAGTGTGTGTGTTCAAGCACGAACCTCCAGCACCACATTCAGTCCTTAAGTTCCTTCAGGACGTGTTCGCCAAGCAGGAGTCTGCCGAGATCTTCTACCGCACAGACATGATGGTGATGATCGACATCTGTGTGCGTCAGATATCAGACCTGTCGGCTGGAGACAAGGTGAGCTCACTCTTTACATCACACACTGCTCACTCTCACATACTGAGGGGAAACTATAGAAAGATATTTGTGTCAAAACCATAGAAACAATGTCAGAAAACTGAGCAGGTCAAACCTACAGAACAATAATTGGGAATTAGGTTTGAGCCTTTTAATGACTTAATTTGTACCATAATGATAAAGAGGTTAAACTTTATGTGAAGGTACCGTCATAAGACTAACATGACACTGTCATTAACTATGACATGACGTTGTCATGAGTCTGTCATAAACTTTATACACCTGTCATGACTTCTGACATACCCTAACCCTAAACCTAACCCTAACCATGACAAATACCAGGTGACACTTAATGACAGAAGTCATGACAAGTGTATAAAGTTTATGACAGATTCATGACAACGTCATGCCGTAGTCGATGACAGTGTCATGTCAGTCCTATGACGGTACCTGATAGGTGATAATATCAGACATGTTTGATTCAAAGTGGATTGCATCAACAATGGAAAGAATTTCTGGAAGGTTTCTGATCTGTCACCCAAACACATATGACAACTCCTGCCAAAGCTCTCCTGCTCCCACTGGTCACTATGACTACTGTCACCTGAGATTATCTTTGATTGTCATTCCATCAGTTCACAATTGGGATTCATAATCAAAGAGTTGTATGGCCACATTTAGTCATTTTGCTGGTAAGAAGCATGAATCTACAGATGTGTGTGTGTGTATGAGTGTGTGTGTTTCTGTCTATTTCTATTTAACATCCAATGGTTCCACCAAATCTAATACCATCTTGTGTTGTCTTCCGCTCCTTCTCTAACGTGCAGCTGAGGATGGAGTACCTGTCTCTCATGCACGCCATCATGCGCTCCACGGACTACCTGGAGCACCAGCACCGCCTGGACGACCTGCGGTCCGCGCTGCAAAGGATCCTGGGAGAGGAGGATGACCTGGGGGCCGCCGATGGCTCCAGCTCCGTGCGGCAAATGGACAAGCTCATCGTGCAGGAGATCTACAAGGAGTTCCCTCAGATCGCCTCGGGCAAGAGCTGAGCTCCGTGGAGGGGGGGGGTGTCGGGGTGGGACAGTAGGCACCCACCTCAGCAGGAAGGCGGAGCAAGCTGCAGTCTGTCCCCTCCCCCTGAGTGGCATCTAAATGGAATCCCGTAACAAAACATTTTACTGACAGAATCACAAAAAAGCAGCCTTACCCATGATGCCATTTAGGAGATTGATGCAATAATAAGTAAATCACTAAATCTCAAATATATCTAATCCAAACACGTTTGCTCATCATATCTAGTGATAGCATGGGATTGCTTTGAATGCTTTAAATGGTTATCAGTCAGATTAAAAGCGACATGTGTGAGACATGAGTCTATTATTCATTTTGGAAAGTGGACTTGGCCAGATGTGCTAAACACAGGCCAGCCCAGACTGCAGTTGCCCTCCTTCCTCTGAGGGTCACGCTCTGCTGTGCTTCCTGTGTCTGCATCCGCAGCTAAGCTCTCAGTACCGCTCCGCTCCGTTCCGCTTTCACTGCAGGTGTGGGCCGTGCCGCGCTACTGCCGCCTCTCCAGCATACAGTACATGCCTACACTAAACACACACTGTCTTGTCCTGGCCCACAGGCACATTGCTCAGTATTGTTATGGTGAACATGGCTTCCATAGCAACCTGTGGTTAATATCTAGAGCTTTGACTTGCTGCCACTTGCTCAGCCTTAGAAACACACACACACACACACACACACACACACACACACACACAGAGACACTCACATTTTTGTGCTCACTACTTGCACAAACACACACTCTATGCATATCTCCCTCTCTCACAGCACCCCACTCCAGCACGCACGCACACACACACACACACACACACACACACACACACACACACACACACACACACACACACACACAGACACACACTCACACTCTCTCTCTTACTTAATTCTTCTGAAGTCTACCAATCTCTATATGCTATACTAACTGCTCTTATTCCTATCCCCTAAAGCACTTAAGCTCTTGCAATACCAGCCAGCTGATGTGAAGATAATGTGACAAGATAACTTCTCTCCATTTCTACCTCTCTCTTGTCCTCAACTGACATCTGTAAAGCCCTTCCCTCTCTTTCTCTGTCTCTGTCTCTCTCTCTCTCTCTCTCTCTGTCTTTCTCTGCCTTTCCTGGAACTGTATTGTGATTAGAATGCATTCTGTAACCTGTCCTCACTTGGAACTGAATAACCTAATTGACTGACCTATCCCCTTCAAATTCTCTTTTAGCATTGTGTTACTGAAGCCTCCGGGCACCCTTAGTTTTGTTCAGTATTATAACTGTGATGCCATAGGTACAGTACAGACATGCATCCACACTCTCACAAAGCAATGCCCACCACACACATGAACGAACACCCTCGAAAGGAGTGCATTTAAAACAGGTATTATGGTATGCTTTTCTGTGCAAGAGATCTTTCATTGACTAAGATGTGTCTGTGTGGGTGGGTACGTATGCTACCTATTTTCTTTTGTGTTGGAACTTTTATGTTGACGGTGTTCTTGTTCTTTGGTATGTTTGTGCTGTATTCCAGGGGTGTGTTGCAGTTTGATTAATGACTAAAGTATATTTTCCCTGGTTTGAAATGTATTGGAAAAGTGTGAAAGGGGAATGGTAACAAATTGTATTTTCTTAAAGTTTACAAACAATTAAAATGCCAGTCATCTCAACGTGCAGTCCTGGATGTGTCTTTGCTTGCTGTTACAAAGCATGTTCTTAAGTTATCACTACTTCTTCAAATAGGCAAAACAGTGTTGAAAGATGAATGGCATTCTAGAGAAAAACATTTCCTGTAGCTTGTTTTGCA
The DNA here is from genome assembly GCA_027497455.2 of Sardinella longiceps. Classification (NCBI taxonomy): domain Eukaryota; kingdom Metazoa; phylum Chordata; class Actinopteri; order Clupeiformes; family Clupeidae; genus Sardinella; species Sardinella longiceps. The sequence goes on from JAODXP020000013.1 coordinate 10,115,910, forward strand.
AAAGCACTATCAAATGTACAGAACTGTAAAATAAACCCATCATCAAAGGACTGGTAGCCTGGGTCTCTACTGTGTGGTTAATAAACAGTGACACCTAGTGGTGCCATGCCACACTGCAGGGAATCCCTCTGGGATGGGTCACATTCTACTAAGCTGAATCATCATGTCCATTAAATTGAACCAAACAGGCTTATCATATTATCCCAAATGGAAAAGGGATCAAGAGAATGAATTATTCACATTAACCCTAAACTATACTAAACCAAATTACACATTTATTGCCATTTACAAACCATTATATAATACAATGTAATTCTACCCACATATAAATCAGTCAAATTCATCTTAAATTGTAGGTGTGTTTTATAGCTCTGTGTGGCAAAAAAGGTTAATATCAGCTTAGAATTACAAGTGAAATAGAGGAGAGGAAGTTTTGGAGCACAAGAGCATATGGTATAGTGGGCAGGTAAAGAGAGTTAAATCTCCAACCTACAACCAGAAGTGGCAGATTTTTAAACTGTTTTCAGAATCTAAACATGCTCCAAATATCACCCAAAGCTATGAAACATCATCAGACACATTCAACACACCACTGTAGTGTTTATGACTACAAATGTCTGACAAAGTGGTTAAAATAGTGTTTTTATGCAGTGTTTACAAAACTGTTTTGTAACCAAACAATGTTTGGCTGTTTGCATAAACACACAGTTTTAACACTTTTTCAGTCATTTGTAATCATACACAATACAGTTTTGTGTTGTAAGGTGTCTGTTGATACTTCATAGTTTTTGAGGTGACATTTGGAGTACAAAAGTCTGCCCCATTGGGCTAGTTGTAAGTGATTCTTCTCTGTTCAAGAAACCTACAGTATATGGTTGGACCAAAATGTCTTGCGCCTTCAGTATTGGCTAATCTCAAGTATCTTGAGCAATAGAGTCTTGTTGAAAATGACTGAAGTTACTTAAGTAAAACTCTATTGAGCCCTAATGTCTCATACAGTCTACAATGCATGGAAAATAAACTCATCACAGTTCTTTCAAGCCCACAACAGTAGCACATACTATATCTGCAGCAGAGCACAGAGCTCATCGATATTTCACTATAGATTATTGTAGATGGCCACTGTGGTCGAATGTCCTGGCTGTGATGAGCAATCACATTCAGATCACAGGTGTTCTGACTGCCACAAGGTGTGTTGCATCTTCATGCTCATGTCAGCCAAAAACAACTCCTCAGGAGAGCCCTCTACTGGTAGCTCAAAGCCCACTGGTTAACCCCAATGTAGAACTCCGTCAGTATTTCACAGCATTTAAGCCCTGTTATAACACAGTATACTATACTATAGTACTATATATAGTCACATAGTAACACAGTAACAGTTGTGGTAGAGCTCCAGTGATGGTGGATTACTCAGGCATATTGTTGCAGCAGGCTGCTTTGGAGCTAGCAGAGAGAAATGGACTCCATGGAGAGCAGTAAAGGAGGAAGGGAAGATACAGGGATAGCAGCAGAAAATGTCATGGTTCTAGCTGAGCTGATAGTATCGATGCTCTCTAGGCCTTATTAAGAGACATGCTGAATGGATGACTTATCTGAAGATGTTCAGAAGTTCAGAGGTAATTAAATAAAAAAGAAATTGGTCTAGAATGACTTTTCCCCCTTTGTTTTTTCTGTAAAGTAGGTCAACCTTTAGGGCCCAAAATAACATTAAATCAAATCAATTTCAAGGTAATTCACAATATAAACTTGTGGGGAAATTGTGAACTTGGACAAAAGACAAGGTTGGGTGGAGCACATAATTAGGCCTATTTACAGTGTGCAAGATACATCTCCTGGAATGTACTGGAATGCACTGTCTGTGTAACCAGGGGTCCCTGGGTGCTCCTGGTCTTTCAACATCAGACATCCTTGCCTAGGTGGCCTAGCTGAAGTCTTAGCCACTTCTGTTAGGTCCAGTTGGTTGAGGACTATGCAGAGTGAGTGCCCACCTCTATTGCCTTGGAATGAGTCTTCTAGTCCCTGGCTAGCACTTTTTCACAAGTAGGCTTCTTTGTGTGTAAATAGGGAACAAGGTCATCTGCACACATGTTTTCTAAAATTTGGAGACTCACAACTGATAACACTAGCACTTTTTTGGAAAACTTAAATCTCCCCTCATTGTCAGAGGAAGTCTCAGCTCAAATGGTATCACCTATCACAGAAGCAGAAATAAGAGACGCAATAAAGAGATTAAAAAATAATAAATCTCCAGGAGTCGACGGCCTCCCTGGTGAATTCTATAAATGCTTCATTAACGAACTAGCTCCAATATTGACAAGGGTGTTTAGATATGCTCTCTCTGAGGCTAATCCTCCAGAGACCTGGTCACAGGCCATCATATCAGTAATTCACAAGGAGGGAAAAGAGCCGACACTTTGTGAGGGATACAGGCCCATTAGCCTCTTATGCAATGACCAGAAGCTATTGACCAGCATCTTAGCACGAAGAGTTCAAATACATATTGGATCATTGATTAAGCCAGACCAGACAGGGTTTATCCCTTGCAGACAGGGTGCTAACAATATAAGGAGAACTCTAAATGTTATTACCTGTGCTAGGAGAAACAAAGAGACGTCAATGCTTATAAGTTTTGATGCACAGAAGGCATTTGACACTGTGAATTGGGAGTTTCTCTTTAAGACGTTATCTGCAATGGGCTTTCATTCAGAATTCATAAAATGGGTTAGAATTATCTATGATAAGCCAAAAGCAAGAGTCAGAGTTAATGGGTGCTGTTCTGAGTTCTTTGAGTTGCAGCGGGGAGTGAGGCAAGGAGATTGCCTTAGCCCTCTGCTGTTTGCCATAAATATTGAACCCTTGGCAGCTTCTATTAGACAAAATGAGAATATATCAGGTATAAAAGACATGGGAAATAGAGAACATAAGATATCTCTTTATGCAGATGACATTTTGACTTACATAAGTGACCCTATTGTTTCTGTTCCAGCTCTACTGGGTACTTTGGAAGAGTATGGTGACCTTTCTGGTTACCAAATAAACCAGTCGAAGTCTGAAGCTATGATGTTAAAGGGACAGTGGCCTACCCAATTAACAGGAAGGCTTACTTTTCGTTGGTCACAAAGTTTTAGATACCTAGGTATAATTTTAACAACAGATTTATCAAAACTATTCAAAGCCAACTATGGTAAGCTGATGAGCTGTATAAAAGCAGATCTCATAAGATGGGAAATATTACCACTCTCTCTGATGGGAAGAGTAGAAACCATTAGAATGAACATTCTTCCCAGACTGCTCTTTCTTTTCCAGTCATTACCTATTCATGTTTCCTCAGCTGCTCTCACCACCATGGACAAATGGTTATCTAAATTCATATGGCAAGGTAAACCCCCTAGACTGAAACTCAAAAGACTATTATGTACAAAAAACAACGGAGGCCTGAACCTGCCCAGCTTGAAACAATATTATTGGGCAGCCCAATTACGTTCTATGGTCTCCTGGGTATCTCAAGAAAAAGACACTATTTGGGTAGGGATGGAGCAATCAGAATGCCCAGACATCCCACTGAATTCTTCACCTTTCCTTAACATGGACTTTTGTATGACAAAGTTTACTAACACATGGGCTAAAAATACTTTAAAGGTTTGGTTTACAGTACGAAAGAAATTACAATTACCTATGACTATATCTAGGGTCATTCATATAGCTAAAAATCCAGAATTCTGTCCAACAAGAATTGACAAGGGTTTTGAAAAATGGGGAGACAAGGGTTTAAAAATCTTGGATCAGTTATTTACTGGAACTGTTTTAAAATCATTTGAATAGCTTAAAGAAAATTATGACCTATCAAATCAGGATTTCTTCAGGTTTTTACAGATTAGGGACTACTTGAAAAGGCATAAAGAATGGGAAAAGCTTTGTGCTATACCATCTAAAATTGAGGCTTTCTTTATTTCTACAATACAAGGGATAGTGGCAAAAAAATAATATCTCATATATATAAAATATTACAAGAAGATCTGAAAGAAAATAACTTAGATATTAAAGAAAAGTGGGAATTAGAAATGAACACAATAATAACAGATGAACAATGGGAAATTGCATTTGAACAAGGGCATAAGGTTACAAGTAGTCTCAATTGGAGGGAATTTGGCTGGAAGCTGAGAATGAGATATTTTAGAACACCAGCCATTACCTCTAAATGGGGCAGTACCTCATCTCATTGTTGGAGGGGCTGTGGCCTAGTAGGAGACCACACTCACATATTTTGGGACTGTCCAAAAATACTGGAGTATTGGAAAAATATACAAAGAGAAATAAAACAATGCTTATCCATAGATTTGCCATTGGAACCAGTACACTTTATATTGGGCATAGTACCTGATAATCTTCAGGAAAATAGTCAAACAAAATTGCTCAGAACACTTTTGTTAATTGCAAACAAAGTAATAACGGTGTCATGGCTGAGCCCACAGCCCCCCACAATAGTCCAATGGAGGGATAGAGTGCAAGATGTGTATAACATGGAGTATATTACTGCAGTGTTACAATTGAAATCAGAAGTGTTTTTGAATAACTGGACCCAAATTGTGTTACGTCTTCATTTGATATAACCCCAACCCCCACCCCCCTTTTTTTTTCTTTCTTTCTTTATTATTATTATTATTATTTTTTTTTTTCCTTTTCCCCCCCCCCCCCCAATCCTTGGTGGTAGGGCATGAATGTAGCCCTTGGTACTATTGTGTTATCTGATGGATGTACGCTACTTTGCTATCTGTCTTGTGACAATTTGTTTTGGTGCACTGTACAATATGTGAAATCAAAATAAAAAGAAGTTCAAAAAAAAAAAAAAAAAAAAATTTGGAGACTCTGTTTTCTTTGTCATAATGTGCCTTATTTCTAGCACAATATATTGGTTTTCACTAACTAAAATTAGACTCTGCTCTTTGCTCTAAATTTGAAAAATTAGACTGCTGATGGACTTAAATGATCTTTGATAAATAGGCTACAACCATTGACAGTAGAAAGAAGGCTACAACTAGATAGATAGATAGATAGATAGATAGATAGATAGATAGACAGACACTTTATTTCATCTTCAAGGAAATGAAGGTGTCCAACATCAAACATAGGCTACACCAGGGGGTCAGGATTTGGCTGATTAGCTTTGCCAATTAGCATTGCACTTCCTCGTCGCCATTTTCCAGAAATGACATCATATCCGACTCCATTTGACATATGCTGATTGGTTAATGCTACACTTTCAGCTCATGCTAACGAGCTCCCTGTGCACATCAGGTGTGTGCCGCCCTCATCTCCATTAGTAACATGGGCCCTCATTGGCCTAATGAAATGGAGTCGGAAGTGAGCTCCATGAAACGCCATCTTGACAACTGAAAATTTTGTTCAATTTTGGATGAATTTCTCTAGCCTAGCATTCCACATTGGAATGAATGGGAGGCGGGACTTGGTATGTTTCTCCAGGTTTATTAATACCTCCATGGGCTACACCTACAGGTGTAGTCGGAGCAGTTCTCACCACACACAGGTCTTGAACTTGCCACTTGTCAACTACTGTACAACTAACCCAAGGCATGGGAGACGAACGCTCTAATCACTGAGCTAAAAGCCCAGGCTTCTATCTCAGTTCTTGAAACATTGGGTTGTGAGGATTTACACGCACTGCCGCCAGCTAGCCCAGGCCTCCATTACACCCAACTCCCAAATCATCACTCCCATCTGGGTCACAGAACCACTTTAGCTGGAGCATTCTCACTGCACTCGGGTCTTGAACTTGCCACCCTGTCAACTACAACTAACCCACCGCATGGAAGTCGAGCACTCTAGCCACTGAGCTAAACGTCCAGGTTTCCAACTCAGTGGTTAGAAGCATTCTTGAATCATTGGGTTGTGAAGATTTACTGCCGCCAGCTAGCCCAGGCTAGTTGACATCCATAGTGAAAGAGATTGTCAATGCAGGACATACATGTATGCTGGTGCAAAATCTACAAACTATTCAAATAATATTTCAAAAAGATACAGTTTAAATGGGGTAAAATGACCTGTTGAAAAGGGCAGTGTGCAGAACAAACTAAGCAAAGTAAAAAAAAAAGGCAGGCATCAAGTTTAGTCATTTTCATACAGTTATAGGCTTCATGGAAAATTATAAAACAGATCATTCCAGTCCTTGATTATGTTTGGTTTAATCACGTTCAATGATATAGAACAATCTCTAGGGGAATTTTTAAGCATAGCTGGGTGCCATCTGCATATGGAAAGTAATGACATATTCTCTTAAGTCAAGTCAAGTCAAGTCAAGTCACATTTATTTGTATAGCACTTTTCATACAACAGAGTTGCTCCAAAGTGCATAATATAAGACAAACAGACAGGTAAATAAATAAATAAATAAATAATAATAATAATAATAATAATAATAATAACTAGATTTGTAATTCCATGGAAATTACATAGTGCATGCAAAATGTTTTAAGAAAGTTTTATCAAAGTGAAATTTTTGTGCACAAATATCTGACAATAGAAGTAAATTCTGACATAGTTGCTAGGACATTGAGGCTGTTGCTAGGCCGTTGCTATAGCAGGCATGGCGGTTGCTATGCTGGTTGCTACGTTGATCATGTTTGTTGCCATGTTCATTGCTAATTCACCATTGTTGTAGTGGTCATTAAGACATTACAAGCGTGCGGGAAGCTGTTGCTAGGCCGTTGCTAGGGCGGACATATCGGTTGCTATGCTAGTTAATGCATTGATCATGTTGGTTGCTATGTTCATTGCCAGATAATTATTGTTGGAGTGGTCACTAAAACATTTTAAGGATCCTGGAAGCTGTTGCTAGGCCGCTGTTAGGGCGGACTTGTCGGTTGCTATGCTGATTGCTACGTTGATCATGTTGGTTGCCATGTTCGTTGCTAGATCATCATTGTTGGATTGGTTACTAAGACATTAAAAGACTCCTGGAAGCTGTTGCTAGGCCGTTGCTAGGGCGGACATGTCGGTTGCTATGCTGGTTGCTACGTTGATCATGTTGGTTGCCATGTTCATTGGTTGATCATCATTGTTGAAGTGGTCACTAACACATTACAAGGGTGCGGGAAGCTGTTGCTAGGCCGTTGCTAGGGCGGACATGTCGGTTGCTATGCTGGTTGCTACGTTGATCATGTTGGTTGCTATATTCATCGCCAGATCATCATTGTTGGAGTGGTCACTAAACCATTAGAAGGGTGCGGGGAGCTGTTGCTAGGGCGGACATGTCGGTTGCTATGCTGGTTGCTGCATTGATCATGTTGGTTGCTATGTTCATTGGCAGATCATCATTGTTGGAGTGGTCCCTAAGACATTACTAGGGTGCTGGAAGCTGTTGCTAGGACGTTGCTAGGGCGGACATGTCGGTTGCTATGCCGGTTGCCACGTTGATCATGTTGGTTGCTATGTCTAGTGTTTGGTCATCATTGTTGGTGTGGTTCCTAAGATGTGTCAAGGATGCTGGAAGCAGTTGCTAGGCCATTGCTAGGGCTGGCATGGTAGTTACTAGGTTGTTGCAGGGGCGGATGTAGTGGTTGCCATGTTGGTTGCCTGGTCATCATTGTGGAAGTTGTTGCAAAAAGTTGTAAAAAGTTGCAAAAACATTGCAAGAAGTTGGATTGTATAATAGTTGAATGAATACAGCTTGTTACAATAGTTAAATTAGTTGTAAACAATGGATGCAGCCTTCGGCTGCGTCAAACAGTTGATTGACAATGATTGCATAAAAAGTTGCTGATTGTAAAGTTGCTTAAAAATGTTGAAATGTTGCTTTAATACAGCTGAGACTATTCCAGAGCTGAGGATTAACAGATCCCTAACATATGGAGGGAGAATGACACATCCACCTCACTTTGTGTGGTGTGTCTTTGTCACAGGGTGACTCATGAGTCCAGTTAATTTGGGTAAAATGTTTGGGGGGAGGGGCAAGATGGCCGCCACCATGTGGACTCCTGTGGCGTTTTCAAGACGACGTAACGTTACAAAACGTTTACGACGTCACCCATAGGGATGAATGGGAACTGTTACGTTACGTTACAAAACGTTACGACTGTTGAATTCAGCCCTGGTTTAATAGTATGTAAATTGGCTGCAGAGGGACTTAATTGACAGGGTGGTTGATTGGTTAATTGGGAGGGTGGATGTGTTTTTAAACCATAGCTTCAGTTGTACACGCAGGAGAGATTGGGAAGGCTGTCCCCTTAGGGGGTAAGGCACATAGCCCTTTTTGGCAGAGACAAACTTTTGTACCAGGTGCTTGCTGTGGACGACGCTGGCAGTGGAACCGAAGGTTGTGAATACTGGTGACCAGTGCCTGGGAGTGATTAGGCGCAGTTGGATATGAGAGGGGTGGAAACATCCACCTCTCAGCAAGTTAAGTGCCATACCTCTCTACTCTTGTTGGGAAGGATTTACCAGACGTTTGTGCTCCCTCGTGATTCTGCCCCTTCCCCTCTGGGCCCATCACTGTCCTGCAGCAAAGACGACCTCTTTCTTTCAACCAGCACTCTTATTGTGTTGACTGACTGCCCCCCCCCCCTTGCCTAGCTTTGATCTGATTGTTGCAGTGCAATATGTTCAATGCATGGTTAATCTGAAACATGGAGTTGTTTGCTTTGTAACCTAAAGAGTGTGGTGGTGTGAGGGGATATTATTACCTTGTGTGCAGTGGGAGTATGTATATTTACTGTTATCAAAGTAAGCATGGGTGGAGGGGCCTACAGGCTGCACAGTGACGCAATGAGACTCAGAACTTGTGTTTATCCCATTGTGCATAGTGGACATTCAGAGGATGCCTTGGAAATGGGGGTTCCAGGGAGGAGCCTCCACTCTCCGGGATGCAAGACCTCAGCATCTGATCTGCTGCCATGGAACCAGAAGGGATCCCGGGGCAGAGCCAGGAGTCACTCCACAAACATTGTTTCCTCTCCTTTTTAAACAAGACTTTATAGACATTACTGTTTTTAGCATGAATAATAAAATGTATTTGCAACTTCCATTTGAAGTCTCTGGTTTTACTGAGGGTTGCAGTATGCTCACCAGTGGCAGCCAGTTAAATGGGTGGGGCAACATTGGCGCCCCCTACCTGTGACATCTTCAGTACATGCCACACGCAGGGTTCTAAGAGGTGATAAACAGGAACCAACAACAAGACCACGGGTTTGGACAGATGGAAATGGATAAGACAGGAACAACAATCAACAAGACTCAACATTAGGCCTGACCAGAGATGGGAAGTAACTAAGATTCAAGATTCAAGAAAAAAACTTTATTACATGTCATTATAGCCTAGTGGTAGACTATAGGAGAGTTAAATGTTTGTGTTTTTTGCTCCTCAGAAAATAAATAATAGTGATTAAGAAATGTCTAAGATAAATGTGCTATGTGTGTACAGTATGTGTCCGTGTGAGTGTTCAATGTCCAAAAGTGCATAAAAAAAAGAAAAAGTGCAAGACTGACAGGCACAGATTTAGGCTGTGGATTCTGACTCTGTGTTCATGAGTCTTATTGCTTGATGGAAAAAGCTGTTTTGAAGTCTGGTGGTCCTGGCCCTGAGACTGCGGAATCTCTTGCCAGATGGTAGCTGAAACAGTCCATGATGGGGATGACTGGGGTCCTTAGTGATTCATTTTGCCTTTTTAATACAGCTTCTAAAGTCCTTGATGGTAGGTAGAGCACATCTGCAGATACTTTGCGCTGTGCGCACAACTCTTTGCAGCGCCACCCTTTTGGAACTAGTGCAACTACCATACCAGGCAGTGATGTCACCTGTCAGGATGCTCTCGACAGTTCCACTGTAAAAAGTCTTTAAGATCTGTGTTCTCATGCCAAATTTCTTTAATCGTCTGAGATGGAAGAGACGGCGCCGGGCTTTCTTCACAAGCTGGTCTATGTGGATATCCCAGGTTAGATCTTCTGTGATATTCACGCCGAGAAACTTAAAGTTGTTAACTCTCTCCACCTCAGAGCCATTGATATTAATAGGCTCATGCAGATCACTTTTCCTTCTTAAGTCAACAATCACTTTGGTCTTCACAACATTGAGGGACAAATACTTAAAGGAGAGTACCGGAGTGAATTCAAGCATAGCCCTGTTGAAAGAGCTTGCTAAATGCGCTAGTTAGCGAGTGGAACAAAATAATTTGGTACAGCACAGAGCGAACGCGAACGCAGAAGCGAACAGGCACTTTACACTGAATCATTGGGACCTGACTGTTGGAAACCGAAAGTAAGATCTGAGGTTACATTGACTCAATGTAAAGTGCTTCGCGTTCGCGTTAGGTCTGTGCTGTTCGAAAATCTTTCATTTCATGCGAAATATATTGCTGTTAGAAGGCTCGTGCAGCAGGACTATGCTTAAACTTACTCCGGTATATTGCTTTAAGTACTGTACTTGAGTAGAATTTTCAGGAATGTGTACTTAAGTATTTATTTTTCTGATAAACTTTATTTATTTATTTATTTATTTATTTATTTATTTATTTTCTATCCCTCTCCATTTTAACACAAATATCTGACTTCAAAACATTCTAGTTACTTTTGGCTTGACTCATTGTGAGGCAAGTTATGAAAATCTTAAGTTCATGGCAATAGGCGGAGGCTTCCCAACATTAAAGTCGATTCCAACATGGATTGAACAACTATGGATTTTCTTACATTAGTTTTCATTTGGTGTATTGAAGACTAAAGTCTGTTTCCTTCATAAAGGAAAATTCTTTAAACAGGGTAGATTGTAATTTTTACTTTTATACTCTAAGTAGGCTACATTTCAGAGCCTGTACTGTTTACTATAACTTTACACTGTAACTTTTAATTCTAACGGTTCTTTATGAGCATGTACAAACTTGTAGTGCCTGGAGCAGACTTGCTATAACACTACTACAGTAGCCTGGCCATTGCCTTTCTACACAACACCACTCGATTCTCATCTTCCTTCAGTCCTCCTCAGGATTTTGGCCATTGGCCTCGTTCACTCAGGATGGCCCTGGTCAATCGGCGACAATTACACATCATTTTGTAGAAAACAGCCAACCTTATTTTGTGACAGGCATTTATGCCTGACAAACACTAGGCCTAAAGTATGTTATTACCTACTACAACCACGACGTGCTTGAGGTCTGAGGCTTGAGTTTACAATAAATTCTAATGCTTTCAGCATTTTTCTCACTGTTTTCAGATAGTAAGTGTCAGCAAGTGTGTGTGTGTGTGTGTGTGTGTGTGTGTGTGTGTGTGTGTGTGTGTGTGTGTGTGTGTGTGTGGTTTTGATCAACTCATAACTTCAACGTGACCCCATAAGTCAAAGATAAAAATAGTTTTTGTTGAGGTGCAGGTGATGGAATAGAAAAGACTTGCAAAGACTGTTTGCCTGGCCAATCAACCTAGGAGAAGAGCAGGAAGAGAGAAGATGATTGAGGAAGAGGTTAGAGTGTCAAACTGAAATGGTTCCAGTTTTCATCTTGCCTTTTTGGGCCTGGCACATGTTTATTCTCTGCATAGATGATGCTGCGGGCCACTCATTTGGTTCTTGCGGGCCTGGCCTTGGGGCCACCATTTGGGGACCACTGGTATAGGGGGTTCTCTCTTCCGGTACAGCAATGAAAAAGTTTTTCTTTATAGAAAAAAATGTCATCAATGATTCCATAAATACTAAATAGTCACACACACACGCACACACACACACACACACACACACACACACAAACAAGCAAGATCTGATATCACCAAGTATTTAAGAGTCCAGGATCAACGTCAAACGTTTGCCCTGGATAGAGGTGCCTGAGAACACAGACATTGGGCTGAACATTCTGGATTCTAAAATCTTTCCATGGTAGTAAACTGAACATTCTATCATTGAAATGCATTGAATTTATAACCCTTTTCTGACTAAAATGGGTAATAGCATTTAAAATATATCTAATGTCACTTTCTTTCAAATAAAGCATATTAGAAGCCCACAAATTGGGAAGTCCCGAATAAATACAAGCTTTTTGAATATTCACGCACCAAAATGAAAAAAAGAAAACACTTCCCAATTTGTGGACCTCAAATGTGCATTATTTGAAAGAAAGTGACTTTAGATATATTTTAAATGCTATTACACATTTTTTCAAGTCAGAAAAGGGGACAAATTTAATGCAATTCAATGATAGAATGTTGAGTTTACTACCATGGGATGGTTTTAGAATCTCGGAATGTTCAGGTGTGAAATAAGCAGACACTCACATACAGTGTACATACATGAAGTAACCAACTTGATTGAATTCAGACTGTATGTGGATATACTGTATATGTACTGACAAATACAGTACAACTCATAAGAGTCGTGGTTCAGTGGTTGGAGAATGGCCAGTAAAAAAAAAAAAAACACTTGCAGTGATGTAGTACTCCAGTCCAGTCTTGGACTCAAGACTGGTCTCAAGATCGATTTTTGCTTTTTTGGATTTGTTACTTCAAAGACTGATAGACGAGAAGGACTCGTAATTTCAGACCAAGTCCTCAAGTCCAGCACATGTTTTATGTTCATATAAAACACAACACATAAATCAGAATTTCACCAATAAGTTTTTTTTTTCACCTCCCACCCCTCTCCTTATTTTCAGGCCTATGTCTATTTTGGGGGCAGGGTGCTTGCTCAAGTCTTGAAAGTCTTAAAAAGTATGGAATTTTGAAATGCTGTTTTCCAGACCTTGAAAAGTCTTGGATTTCATGTGAAAGTCTTAATAAAGTATGGAAAAAAGTATGCTCAAAGACAGAAATAAGAAATAGTATAAGTGTGTTAAAACTATGATTTAAAACAACGTAAGAAAAACCCCTCCCCTCTGCTTTATTGTCCACAGTTTTAATTCACCCCAGTTGAGAAGTGCATATAGATGATATATCAACCATTGTTGTGCATGAATGACAGCAGGTGACCTTAAAATTGTCCCTACCACTACAGACCACCCTAGCCTACCCTTCGCGTTATAAAAACCACAAATGCATTTAATATTGCGATGTGCACTGCTCGCCGTGCGCTTATGGATTCCAAATCCAAATCAATTCTTCTCTGTTTAATAACTTCTCAATTTTTCCTCTCATAAATGTCATACATAGGCCTATATCATTTGAAAGAGCGTCACAAGAGCTACTCATCTATTCTGCTTACTAGTTGCTTTGATAAACCGTTTATCCTACAGATTAATTAATGAGTTTGAAGTAGGCTAGCCTATTGTGGAAACAGTTCTATATGCATGATGATGAGCCTGCATCATAGGCTGCATTCCAAAACACTGGAAGTCAAAGGCATACCTATCTGTAGATCTACAATGAGGTAGCAATAACATCACTGTACCAAGCACAGCTGTTTTTGTAGTCTCCAATATTAGGCTGAAGTGGTAATTTCAGACATACCATGACTGATATGTTGGTCAAGGAATAACAGTAAATGCCATTAAGGTCTGAAATGAAATTAATTTTGGTTCAATTGTAAGAAATATTACAAGGTCTCACTGACTACCAACTACAATGATATCAGCCAGGGCTGCTATTGTCAGTGACTTCATGCAGCATTCAAATAATGTGCAATGCAGTAGGTAATCCACTTGATTAATTGCTATGAGAGTTAAAATGCACCAGATTGCAGGAAATGGCAACTAATTTTTCAAAAATTTCTTGGGGGGGAACCCCCAAACCCCCCTACTACTTCTCTATACAAATAGCATCCTATATTCTTCATTGATGTGCTGCCTTCACTGTTGTTGTGGCATGTGTTGTTCACAGTATACATTGCCAACAATACTACTTTGAAGATCATATGATGCTGAATTGATTCAATGTAATTTTAGTGGTACTGTTTTTCTATGGCGGGGTAGTTGAGCCCCTGAGTCAAGGTCTTGGGGGGGAAAGATATCAGTTTTGAAAAAGTCTGGAAAAAGTCTGGAATTTTGATTTGGAAAAAGAGCAAGCACCCTGGGGGGAAATTTGGTGCATTTTTCACACTAAAGTGCCTGTGGAATGTAGGAAAAAGTAATTACAGGTGAGGGGGAAAGGTGCGCTCAACTCAGTTGGTATAGAGAACGGGTTTGGGTGCGTAAAACAAAAGAATACTGAATAATAAAGAAAGTAAACGCACTCTCAAGCTTTAACTCTTAACTGTTTTTTAAAGACAACATGTCCAAGACGACGCTGAGGACGGCATAGGCCGAAACGTGTCCGTCTTGGACATGTTGTCATTAAAAAACAGTTAAGGGAAAAAGTAATTAACCTTAATAAGTCATACCTTTTTGGAAAGCAGCAGGCCTCATGATATCAGAAAACATAAATTAAGACAGATTCCATCCCCCCTCCTCCCTTTGATATCCATTTATACTGTATATCCCTTGGTTCTGGTGAATTTAGTGTATAGCCTATGCATTTGAACCTAAGACACAAGAGGAAAACTGATCTACCCTGTATAGTACACTTTTTCTGAAAGCATCATCCCACAGGGTGTCATATAATATAAATTGAGACAGGTCCCAACCTCTTCATCTCTTCACTACCCATGCATACAACAATTTGTATTAGTAATATGGGTAAAGTATAGCTCATTTGTATACTACAATTTATTTACAGAGAAACTTGTAATACAAAAAAATGCTACTGTTCATGTATACTTTCACTGTATAAAGTTTGATTTTGATTGGACCAAAGGAAAAAAATAAGCCTATTGAGATGTACTGTACATGTACTGTACAGTAGGCCTATTGTTTTAGGCCTATAATGGCCATTTTTAAAAATTCAATATGGCCACTGTATAGACATCTGTGCAAATGCAAACATTGATTTTCTGATTCCTTAGACAATCATTTTTACAAAAAATATATAGTTTACCTAATCCCCAAAATATTGCCACAAAGGCCAAAAGTTTGACATAAGGAACTGGACTATACAGTAGTTTCAACCTCAGGGTATGGGTAGCTGATATTTTGGTTGTAATTTTTCGAACCCTTCCTCTTCATTTATTTTAATTTCACATCCTTTTATAGAAAACTTTAACAGCCAATTCATTTTGGGACTTGGCCATTTAAGCATGACAAATACTAGGCCTATTTCACGTAGGTACTACCATTAAGACGTGCACATGCTGACATTTTGGGGCTTGAGGTTAAAATGAATTCTAAAGCTTTCAGCATTTTTCAGAAAAAGTGTCAGCATTTCAGCATTTTTCAGATAAAGTGTCAGCAAGTAAGTGTGTGTGGTTTTGGTCAACTCATAACTTCAACATGACCCTATATGTCAAAGACAATATAAATAGAGGTGATGGTCCTTCCATTTTAAATGTGATTGGTATACAACATTGTGACTTGAGAGAACACACAGGAAGGTAATTGTTAATTTTTTCCCCCCAACAATATGCAGCATTACGAAATGTTAAAGACTTCATGTGTCAGTAAACCGGCAGCTGTAATACTGTAATTTCTAAAATACAGTAATATTTGATTTAATGGCTGTAATGCTTTTTAATTATTCAGACAGAGCAGAGTTGTGTGAAATGAAAGAAAGAAACACAATAGTCTGGGAACAAGTAATCATGGTGTAATTTTTGATTCATCTGGTTCATTTGGACAGATTTTGCAATGGCAGAGACTGCAGTTTCAACGCTTTTAGAAGCCATGAACCACCTTAGTGTTGTGACTGACCGAAAAGTGGTTATTGACTTGTGGACAGATGTCGAACTCCTAAAGAATCCTCAGTAAGTAATGATGATAAGTTATAAGTAAGAGGTAAAGATATCTCAACATATTTTTTAATTATTTACATATATATCTTATAATCCATGTTGATTATGGGCCTGTCTACTTAATTTATGGATACATAGCTAAATGCATCAAAGTTACATTATCCATCTGTCCATTATCTTCTGTGATTGGCTATTTTTCCATATCCACTATGTACTACTATTGTACCGTGCAACTACACCTGGTTGCTGCCGAAATACAGAAATACAACATGGTCTGTTTGTTGTGTTTTGTCAGGGTATACTTGACCTCTGGGTACTGTGAGGTACCTCTTATGCCCACAGTGAAGAAGGGCAAACAAATGATTTGTGGATTTTGCAAGTTCCTGTCAGAAGCAAAAGGAGCCTATGGGGTCCTCACTTACGACATTGTTAAGCAGCAAAAAGCAGACAAGCGTTTAGCTGTAATGTTCTGTGTGCCTTTTGATAGAAATCTTTTTGAGAACTACTTTGCTGTAGGCATTTTTGATCTAACACAAGCTTGTGATGCCACCTTGCTTGACACAATGTACTATAGTAAGGAGACAGAGTTTTTCAAAAGAGCAGCTGCAAATGGTGGTAAGAGCATTAGTTGTACACACAACGACTACATTATCGCAGGAACAATGTCTCAGGGTGGTGGCGCATACATGATAGTACATGTTTTGAGTAGTAGCCAGAACAGAGAGACAAACGATTCAGGTACTTTCATGGATATGTTTTTCAGTTGTTTTAATAACCAGCAGGAAAAAGAGAAACTACAGGACTAATACAAAAAGAGTATCATTCTGTCTGATGTGCTGATGATATGTTGTTGAAATGATAAAAAGTCATGTGTAGGACAGTTTCTGGAAATGTCCGTATTCCTTGGAAATAAAACTCATGGTATGTTTGTCCTGGTTTCCAGGGGTGTGTTCCAAATTCATTATGACTATTTGAGAGTATATTATGTTGTCATTTTTCTAACCTTTCCTCTTCATTCACGTCAATTTTCACATCCTTTTAAAAAACTTTAACAGCCAATTCAGTTTGTGACTTGGGCAGGCATGACAAATACTAGGCCTATTTCACGTAGGTACTAAGACGTGCACATGCTCACATACTAAAGTATATTTACAAAAACACCATCAAATAACAATTAGAGCAGCACATATGCCCAGCAAACACTTGAGGAAATATTGTGAACTTGGATGAGCAAAATATCAGTAATGATAAAAGAATGGCCCCTGATGGTGCCACTCTAAAAAAAAAAAAAAAAAAAAAACAAGGTTGGATGGAGCACTAATTATTTATGGTGTGCAAGACACATCCTCTGAATGAACTGGTACGTATCACCTGTTATGTACCAGGGGTCACTGGGTGGTATGGGTCTTTCACCAGACTCCCTTTCCCAGGCGAGCTAGCTGAGGTTGATCAGACCCCAGCTTGTGTCCCATCACTCATGGATCTGCCCTCCAACTAGGCCTAAATGATCTTTGATAAATAGGCTCAGCAAATAAATTCAATGTGTCATGATGATGGACCTCACTCTCCACAATAGGCTAAGCCTGGAAAAAGGTTGTTAATTTTCCAACCAAAACTGTAAGTATGCAAAAAGTCTCCTTTTCTAATATCAATTTGACAGTCTTGTAAAGCTGATGCTGTGAAGAAGCGTGGGTTTCATTCCGGATTTCTTATCGCGCCGTACGCTGTGCTGCAGTAAATGAATTCCGGTGGAAGTATCTAGGTGAAAGGTCTGTTGAGTACTTTGACAGCGGTAAGGTGCTTTTGAAGAAGGTCGGGTTGTAGGTTCCTGGCATTTTTATTGTGCCAGTAATTGTTGAAGAACAGGTTGTTCAGTGCAGTGCTTCCAAGGGTTACTTTTTCGACTGTTAGTTCAATGTGAAATTAGTGTTTCTGCTTAGATTTCTTGTAGCTAGCTAAGTTCGCTAGCTAGCCTCAACGTAAGTCATACTCATCCTTGTCAGCTCTGAAAAGGAATTTAGTTTAGCTTTTTTGGTTGTCAGCTAAATTAGAAGATGTCTAAGCAACCTCAACCCATCAGCCCAGTGAAGAATTTCTTCGCAGGGGGTTTTGGAGGTGTTTGTCTGGTGTTTGCTGGTCATCCACTGGACACTATTAAGGTAAATGTAACTTTATTGACAAACTGGTTGGCTCACTTTCAGGTGTAATTAGCATCATGGAATGCTCAGATTTATTCTATTAGGTTACTGGTGTCATTAAACTCAGATCTGAGGTAAACCAGAACCCAATCAGTCCTTGAAGTGCAAAGTAACATTGTTGTTATATTCTCTGTGTGTGTAACCTTTGACCCAGTTCTATTCCTGTTATCGTTCATGCTTATGTCATGTCTGAATGAATGATAAAACTTATAACAATGTAATATGTTACCAAATATATGGAAAGATCTGTTAATTTTACTAAGTAAAGAAAAGTTACCAAAAATTAACATTAGTGATGACATGACACAACAGAATATGTTTAACAGGATGCTGTTGTGTCTGCAGGTGCGTATTCAAACCCAACCGAAACCAGCCCCTGGACAGTCCCCCCTTTATGCAGGTACTTTTGACTGCTTCAAGAAGACACTTGCCAAAGAGGTAAATAGGTGCCTGAATGAAGACATTAACATGCCACACCCATTGCATTACTACCACTCTGAATTAGATTAATAATCTTTCACCTCTTGTTGCTTAGGGCGTGAAGGGCCTCTATAAGGGCATGGCAGCTCCTATCATAGGAGTGACACCCATGTTTGCCGTCTGCTTCTTTGGTTTTGGATTAGGGAAGAAACTCCAACAGAAAAGCCCTGATGATGTCCTCACGTGAGTGACTTTCTCTGTCATAGTTCCCTGACATTGATTCGAATGTTTACTCAGTAAGATTGCTGCAGTTGTCTGTGGAATGAAATGCTATGTAACCTAGGCTTGTACTTCCTTGTCAAAGTGTAGGGCTAACACTGCTGATATCAAGTAGTGTTCATCTCCCAATTTAGCTTTTTATTGTGCTGAACTATTTTCTTTAGATTTGTACTGAGGGCTGTTGTGTTCTTTCATATCATAGGTATCCCCAACTCTTTGCAGCCGGTATGCTCTCCGGTGTTTTCACCACCGCTATTATGGCACCTGGTGAACGAATCAAGTGTCTACTACAGGTGAGAGTTTTCCATGAAACTAATCAAATTAGTCATGTAAATGTAAATGCACTCAACATTTGTGAGTATTTCATAATATGCATGAGTGATACATGTCATTGAATTCAGTTCTGTTTCTTACTCATGTATGAACCCAGGTCCAGTCAGCCTCAGGCCAGATCAAATATAACGGCCCCATGGATTGTGTGAAGCAGCTCTACCAGGAGAGTGGCATCCGGGGGATCTACAAAGGCACAGGATTGACCCTCATGAGAGGTAGCACTAACACCTGCAACTGGATTCTTTTAAAACTCTCTGGCACGATTTCTATCATGCTGCCAATTGATGTTTGTAGTGGGACACTTAATGGGCATGTTATTTTTTTTTTACACCATTGTAGAACATGACAAGTGACACATACAGTATGACAAGTAGAACATGTTCTATAAAGCCCTGTTTACTGACTGATGAAATATAATGGTTAATATTAAGGTTGCAAAATCCTGGGAATTTTCAAAGTTGGAAATTTTCCATGGAAATTAAAAGGAATTTAAGGGATTTGGCTGGGGTAAATGGAAAATTTCCATGAGGGGTCCCCGGCCCAATAAAGTTTGAGAACCCCTGATCTACAGTATATCCGACCATCTCCTCATCTCCAGTGTCCTCTGCACTCTCACCACTTTCATTATCCGGAGGCGAGATAAATATGTCTGCCCTCTCTATGAGGAAATGTTAGGATTTCAATCATCTCTAATAATGTGAACCTTTTAGGAACTGGCGTCTCTCATATGCTGCAACTCTGTTCCTACCATCCAGTGACTGTAGCAGTGACAGTGACCAACTGCAACAGATTTAAACCTAGGCTTTGTTCACTCCCCTCTGTCTTTCTCTTTTCTCTTACTGTCTCCTGCGTGTGTGTGCCTGTGTCTGTGTCTGTGCCTATGTCTGTGTGTGAGTGTGGTTTGACTCAAAATGAAGCTTACAGTAGTTCTTTTTTCTTTTTCTCTCTTCTCTTCTCTCTCCGGCATGTGTGATTTTTGTCTCATGTGGAACTTCATCCTACTGTATATCCTCAAAGGATCACTGTAAATCCACCAGAGTGATCTTTGGGTTCTTACTTATGTGTCTTACCAACAATCTTCTCGCCCAAGTGCTGAATTTAGCCATGCAGCCAGTTCTAGGAGTCCTGCGGGTTGTTCCATTCACTTTGAACTATAAGGCCTAATACTGATACAGAAAGTTGCCTGACTTTCCAAATCCTGACCAATCTATTTAATTAAACACAGCAATAAATGTTTAGACTTAATCTCAAAGATGCTTTTGAAGAAGTGGAGGCCACCAGAATTCAGCAAAACAAAGTGTTATAACACAGGGTATGAATACTTATGCTCAGTGGATATTTCAGTTTTTTATTTTTTATTATTTTGAAAAAGCTTCTACAATTCTGTATTTTGTCACGATGGTGTACTGAGTATCGATTGAGGAGAAAAAAACGAAGTTAAATGACTCAAAGAGATGGCTGCCATGCAAAAAAGAGTAGAAAATGAAAGGGGCATGAATACTTTCTCAAGGTACACTGTTTGTATTTGTGTGTGTGTGTGTGTGTGTGTGTGTGGCTTGACATAAAATGAAGAATAGTCCATCTGAATGCATTTATTCCAATTTCCCCCATGGGAATACATACAGCATATTCCCTATTTCCCAGGAATCCATTGAAACTAAAGGTCATGGACCTACATTTCCCATCAGGCCCTGCTAAAACCAAACAGGAGAAGCTATTTTATGTTTATTCTCACAGCAGAGTTTGTGGTCATTAAGATCATTAAATTGTTGTGACCATGTGATCATAGAAACCCATATTTCTACAAGCATTTTTAGAAATACTGAAATCTTAATTATGTCCCAGGTGTCCAAGTACAACAAGGCAGTACAAGGAGTTAGACCAAGTGCTTGGGACTGTTGGGGAGGTTGTACTTTCTGGATATGTATGGCACTTGAGTGTAGGCTATTTCATGTTCAAAATTTCCAAATTCCATGTCCCTACCCCTTACAGCAACCAAACTGAGGGGCTTTTCCTTAACATACTATTTATAGTCCTCAGTCATTAATGGGTTAATTCCCATGGAAAATGTCCAACTTTAGAAATTCCCGGATTTTGCAACCCTAGTTATGCCATTGTTCACATATCGATAGATGCTTGCATTACATGTATACTGTATGTCCAGCATCAGCCTTTCATGATATTGAGTGATTGAAAAATTGAGTGTTAAATATTGACGTATTTCCCCTGCTGCAGATATACCAGCCAGTGGGATGTATTTCATGACGTACGAGTGGCTTAAATACGCACTAACACCAGAGGGGAAAAGGTGAGCATGCATCACTCAGACTTAGTACTCATACTAATACTTAGGCACTGTGTTCACACATTACTCTTTATTATGTCATTTACCTGCACAAACACACTGTACTTGCTTAGTTACAGCCTATAGAACAATAATAACAATGTGTTAATGATGTATAGTTGAGGCTTGTATAACAGTTATCCATCATTTTAATGCTAAATTATAGAAAAACAGTCCATAGTTTTAATACAAAATAATTTCAAACAATGATAATTACAAAAAACAATCACAAATTATCACCAATCTACCACTGATGTACTAATTAACATTTTAGCAGCTTAATGTTATTCATATTCCATTGAGGTCTCAGCTACTGTAGCTGCAGCAAGATCATGTCATGTAGAGGTGGAGATCTAGAATTCTGATGACTTCTTGACGGGACTTCTTGAAAGTAGTAGTTTTGCTGATGTGTGTGTGTGTGTGTGTGTGTGTGTGTGTCTTTGTGTGTGTGTGTGTGTTGTGCAGCCCTACAGAGCTCAGTGTACCCAGTATTTTGTTTGCTGGAGGGATGGCAGGCATCTTCAACTGGGCTGTGGCAATTCCCCCTGATGTGCTGAAGTCCCGATTCCAGACAGGTTGGTGGAGGGTCCATGGTTTGGGTAGTAATGACTTGCGAATGAGCAGTTAGCATTGAGCAGTGTGCTGTATTTCTTGGTATTGTATTGTATTAGTGTGTGTGTGTGTGTGTGTGTGTGTACACGGCCGCACACGCAGTAATATTGACTTTTGTGTTGTTCAGCTCCTGAGGGAAAGTACCCCAATGGCTTCCGTGATGTTCTGCGGGAACTAATAAGAGAGGAGGGCATTGGGTCTCTTTACAAAGGCTTCACCGCTGTCATGATCCGAGCTTTCCCTGCCAATGCTGTGAGTATTAAACAGGCCCTTTAGGCCCTTGTTAAATTGACCTTCATTTAAGGGGTTAAGGGTCATTGTGATGGTTCAGTAACACTCTATGGGTTGGGGATAGAGAGGGCAAATGTAAGAATTGCTCAGCGAGCCTCGGCCCAGTCTCAGATACTGTAGGGAAGCTCTGTGGAGAAAAATGCGAGCATAAACCTGGCACAAGCGTAGAAAACTGAAAAGCCTTTAAGGTACCTTATGAGCTGTTCTCCTATGACTCATCAAAGATAGAAAGTGCAGGAATCTGTCCTATCTGATGTGCAGCATAGAGTGACATGACCCCCACCCCAACCCTCTCAACCCTATCAAAAAAGACAAGTTTGTCTAATTGGTAATTGGGGCATTGCAATACCATGACACCATGACATTGTTGTATGAAGTTTAAAGAAGAGTATAGACTCACGCACACTGTCCAGTACACAAGCAAAACATTTTTATTACAACGTTTAGGTCAACCAACCCTTGTAGTTCAAAAAGAAGCATAAACATGACTTGTATTTGCTATATCTGTTATGCCAAAGGTGACTTTAAATCTCAAGGTCTGTTTTTAAAAAAGTGAATATTTGAATCAGGTTTCATAGTTGCTCTGATTGGTTGTAGCTGTGGTACCCGAGGGTCTATCAGTGGTGGCCAGACTATACATGCTATGTGCTAGCTAGTCTGGCTTGTGGGGCTCATATTTGTGTGGATGAGCCGCAGTGAAGCTGATCTGCTTCTCAGGAGTGTTGATATTCCCTGACACACTGCAGGCCCTTTGGAGAGGATTTACTTACATCAGCCATCCAGTTCACACGCCCTCAGCAAAGTAACATTTCATAGTCTGGCGGAACTCAACTCTAAACTTCATAGAATCCTCTTGTAAGCAAGCGGACAATTTCATAGTCAACGCTCGTGACTATCTGATGTTTTTTCTTTTGAGCTCTCTGGGAACAAGAAAGTTACTCAAAGTTTGGGACACTGGCAGTGTCCTCCATAAATACACCCAACTGTATGGATGTAAATCTTGTTTTTTTGGGAGAGGGCTATTCTCCTTTCTCACACTCACTCACTCACACACACTCATTCTGAGACCCATGCACATGCACATGTCTCCACACACACACATACTCAGACACATAAACATGATTGAATGTCCATTCACTCACACATACTCAGACACATACACTCACACACACACACACACACACACACACACACACACACACACACACACACACATAATGGTTGTCTCCTCACACACACACACACACACACATACTCAGAGACACATACTTCTGAACTAATGGTTGTCTCTCCTTGCTCCACAGGCTTGCTTCCTGGGCTTTGAATTGGCCATGAAGTTCTTGAACTGGGCGGCACCAAATCTGTGATCCCAAAGAAGAGCCACGGTGTAGATGTCATATTGTCTGACCAGCTGCATAGACAGACAGACACACACACACACACACACACACACACACACACACACACACACACACACACACACACACACTGACTCACTCTGAGCCAAGCTGATAATGCAGATGGTACTGCTGCATTTGGGAGAGGAGAATAGGCTGTAGATGTAGCAGATAATCGGCCGTGCTTGCTGAATCACAGCATTCTTGCACACACACACACACACACACACACACACACACACACACACACACACACACACACACACAGAAAAACCAAAACAAATGTGCTCACTATGGGAATTGCTATTGTTTTTCTCTTAAGATTGTATAATTCTTCCGATCTGAGAGGAGAGAGATTAATGTGCCTTACATTCACTTACAGTTGGCCAGTCTCTGCCTTGCAGCATATTTTTCTTCAGCCACTACTGTGTGTGTGTGTGTGTGTGTGTGTGTGTGTGTGTGTGTGTGTGCCCTGTGTTGTTGATTGTTTTTAATCACAGTTTGCCTGTAACATGCCTTACACATCTGAAAAGAAGCGTCCCTCCTAGAGGGGCTCTTTGGGGCTTTCATGTTCATATTTGTAACTTTAATCTTCTCAAGGTTGATAAGCTGTAAATGACTCATTTGATTAGTGCGCTGTTTCAGGCCCACTTCAGGGCTCTGTGCTGGGCACCTGAGCGAGGGGATAACACCTTGCTGTTTACTCCTCCCCCACAGTGTGGATGTAAATAAATCACCTCCTTTGACTTTACACCCCAGACTCCTGTGCTTCATTCAATGGACTGAGGTGACAAATACAGAGATGTTTTTGTTGTTCTCTGCCAGTCAAACAACAAATTATTCAGAAAACACTCCTGTCACAAGCCTAGATTTAAAAAAGAAAGAAAAAAAAAAAACTTCATAAATGTTACACTTTTTTTTAGACCAGAGATACTGAAACAATATGTTGGAGGGAAAAAAACGAACAATAGTTTGGCCCGGTCTTAATTAAATTTGATTTACAAGGGGTTGACCCACAACACGTGATCAATACTTTCCACTACGTTGCATGTCTAAATATGGAAACTGGCAGTTCTTTCCCATCCGAACACAGCAGTCAATGGGGTGGGTCTCCCCCAGGGGGCATAACATGCAGATAATGAAACATGATGCACTCGGACCAGACACTCGTTTAACTTTACTGTCCTTTTCCCAGTTTCTCTAATTCTTTTGTCTTTGTAGGTAAGTAACACCAAAAAACGCATGTTTAGGCATGGCTTTATTGGTGGAAACTTGTAGTTCCGCTCTTCTCGTATTGTTTTGACATCTCGCTTGACAGATGATGCTGCAGAGATCTCCGGAAAAGAGACAGAGCAACCTCTTGAAGGAACTTAAAGACACTTAAGTTTTGGAACTCCGCCTGGCTGGTGAACAGGTTTAAAACTTAGTGCATTTATAAAATATGAGTAATTGTATTGACGTGGGCAAGAAGAAGTGTTCTGAATTATGATGAGTCTGATATTCTTGTGAATAGCCAACAGAAAATAGGAGGAAACGCTTGTTTTGTTGTGGTTACTTTCCAGTGTTATCTGTGCGGGTTTATGGAATAACGCCTGGATCAGACAAGAAGTCATCATGAGTATTGAGATACCAGCTGGTTTAACGGATTTATTGAAAAGCTATACCGTGGAAGTGCTTCGGACAAGACCCCCGGACCTGGTGGAGTTTGCCATTCAATATTTCAGCCGTCTCAAGGAAAGTAACACTTCGAGTCAAACTGCTCGGTCACTCGACCCTACCCAATCCCACACGGAGCGCAAAGCGGTGTCGTTTGAGGATGATGCGCAACCAAGCGGACTCAGTGCAGATGAAGAAGACGATGAATTTTCCGAAGAAATTCAATTCAAACGTGCGTAGCCAACTGTTTATTTTAGGCTTTAAACCTAAAAACTCGCTGCAATTGGCACACTGAAGTGAGCTTGTGTAATGAAACGTGCGCACAGCAGCATAACCAATTGGAATCTCCTGATCCAGTGAGAGGGTTCATTTAGCCTATGGGGATTAGCATTTTCAATTGCCTTTTTAAAGAAAGTCATTCCAGATTTGTCACATGATATTATTGTAGAACATTCTTAGACTAGAGCTAAAAATGCCAGATGTAGTTGATTTGGCCTTGCTATATCATGGTTTGAAATGGCCTACTGTAATTTTTCAACATTTTACATATTTCCTTATCTTTTCAAAGCTCCTCCATCGAAGCCCAAACGTAGAGTATCAGGTAAGTCAGTTATAAATTGGTGTTATAGGCATAGGTTTACAATGACCTAATTAACTGTTTTATGTCCATCCAGTGCTCTGATTGGATTGTAGGCCTACACTTATGAATAATGGATTTGGCACAGTATGTGAAAACATAATAATGAATTGCTTTCTTCAACACATTGCAAAAGTGTTGTCTTTACCCAAGCACTGCAAGTCTGGGTCCATTTCCTTCACTCTAACCTCTTACTGTGCCAGATATGCCCTCTCTCTCTCTCTCTCTCTCTCTCTCTCTCTCTCTCTCTCTCTGTTCCTCCCCCTTTCAGTAATGGTATTCTGGCCTACTTCCAAGATTGAGCATATGCTGTACCACCAACCCATGGTCCTGTGACTTTAACAGTTCTTGCGAAACATTTGTTTCAATGCTACCACATGTATGAATGAATTACCACATGCATCAATTAACCTTTGCAACAAAATTCACTACAGCCTCCAAAACTCCTTTACTAATTTACTCAAAATGGCTCATGCAGGCAAAGACTAGGCCTAGGCCTACTTGCTTTAGGTAAAAATACCATAATACCAAATTATTCTGAAAACGTTGCTAATATTTCAATCCAAGAATTGAATCTTAGAAATGTCTGCCAAACATTGCCATAGTTGCATAGACATGTAGGCTATTCATTTTTAGATAAAGTGGTGACTGAGCTGACTGATAGTACACCGACTATGGAAGCATTACATTACATTTCTTAACAAAGTGAACATGGTATTTTGACCATTTAACCATGGTATTGAGACTGATTGAGTATGAAAATGTTTGGCACAACTTTCCTAATCAGTTTGTGTTCTACCCTCATGTTAGTTTAGTGTGATCATAGAGCATTGTCATTATGTCTTCCTCAGTGTGTGCTGAGGCCTATAACCCAGATGACGACGATGATGATGACAACGAACCACGCATAGTTCACCCCAAATCAGATGAGCAACGCCAACGGCTTCAGGAAGCTTGTAAAGACATTCTGCTGTTTAAAACCCTTGAAGAGGTGAGACGAGACCCTGGTCTTGTAAGGTATGGAGAAATCTGTTCAATTCTCCCTGATAGTTGATCCAGGCAGCAAATACTGGTACTCTCAAAACCTGGGAAGCTACTGTACTGAACCAGATTGCAGGTAATTTGTAAGTGGGAATGTGCAGAGGCTGAAGAAGCTGTGTTTGCCATTAGTGATGATGGCATTGCACTCCAAAACTGGAGGGGACAAGGGAGAGGTGATGATCAGTTATGAAGGCGTCACATACTAGCAGACTTTTCTCTTTTAGGAGCAATTCTCTGAAGTCCTGGATGCCATGTTTGAGGTGCTTGTCAAGCCTGATGAGCACATTATAGACCAAGGGGACGATGGGGACAACTTCTATGTCATCGAACGGTTTGTGCCATGACTGATTTTTGGGGCAATTCTCAAGTCTGTGTGCATTTTCAACCAGCTTTAGCTTATGGTTAATTACCTTATGTAAATATCATGTCACCCTATGCTTTGTCTTGTAGTCTGTCTTGTTGTTCTTCATATCATCAGATCATTTTCGGATCATTTCTCTGTTACAGAGGGGTGTTTGATATACTGGTTCTAAAGGATGGAGTAAATATCTGTGTGGGTAAATATGACAACAAAGGCAGCTTTGGGGAGCTGGCCCTCATGTACAACACGCCACGGGCTGCCACCATCATTGCTACACAGCAGGGGGCGCTGTGGGCTCTGGTGAGAGACACTGCAGAGACTATACACTACAGCACACATACAGTACAGTAGGGGAATTCACAAGGCCCAAGGCTGGGCTGGGCTGAGCTGAGCTGAGCTATAGTGCAGTGTGTGATATACGTGTGTATGTTTCCCAGGACCGTGCCACATTCCACAGGCTGATTGTTAAAAATAACGCCAAGAAGAGGAAAATGTATGAGGCCTTTGTCGAAAGTGTTCCTCTTCTCAAGAGCCTCGAGGTGCTGAATCACCATCTTTCTCTCTCTATCTCTGTGTATGTGGGTGTAGAAAGGAACACTTCATATAGAAGTTATATTTAATGGGGATAAATCTATTATTTATTTCAAAACTGTGGAAAAACTTTAATTTGAATTCGTAATTGACAGAAGAGTTTGAATACTAGTAATGAAGCCATTTAAATACTATACTAACCATATTATAAGGTTAATCTTTTTGAATTGTTATTGTATAGACTGGGATGGGTTATTATAAATGAGGTGCACTCTTCTGCCCTTTCCTTAGCTGTCTGAACGAATGAAGATTGTCGATGTGTTGGGAATGAAATCCTTTAAAAATGGGGAGATGATTATTATGCAGGTGAAGTCATTTAATGTGCTAAATGATGTTATGATTGCATATAAGATTATATTAAAGCTTTTAATGTGCCATTGATATCATATTTGTATTGTGTGCAAAATCTGCTCCTTTTACAGGGGGATGAGGCGGAATGTTTTTACATTGTGGAATCTGGTGTTGCGAAGATCATGATGAAGAGCAAAGTAAATCAAGAGTTTTTCCATTTGTTCATGTCTAGTCAGAGCATGCCTAATAACACAACAGA
This sequence comes from Sardinella longiceps, assembly GCA_027497455.2. Taxonomy (NCBI): domain Eukaryota; kingdom Metazoa; phylum Chordata; class Actinopteri; order Clupeiformes; family Clupeidae; genus Sardinella; species Sardinella longiceps. Next base: position 10,144,359 of record JAODXP020000013.1, read on the forward strand.
AATGACACTCAAATGAAATACATTTGTGTGTTAAAGAGATTTGCGAGGAAGAAAGAATGTACTATGCCTATCAAGAGTTCCCATCCAATCCTAGTCTGTCCTTGCTTGGCAAGCTGCTGCACATTCCTGCTTTCTAAGAGTCAGAGGCAGTGTGGAACTTTGGTGGTTTGGATCCTACTGCTTTCCAAATTTGGAAATTTCCAAGCTCATTGGACATCATGGCACTGAACTATAAAACTATATAGTGTGGTTGGTGGTCTGGATTGGGAGGTGACAAGCTTGGGGTTGGGGAACTGGGGGGGCTAGTGGAGGGATCTCATAGTCTTTGTTTTTCCCTAGACCAAGGCAGGTCCCATGGCCAATGAGGAAGTGGAGATTGCCCGGTGTAGCAGGGGTCAGTATTTTGGGGAGCTGGCCCTTGTCACCAACAAGCCTCGGGCTGCATCTGTGTATGCAGTGGGAGAGACAAAGTGCTTGGGTAAGAGTTTCATGTAAACATGTATGACAAGAAGAGCCCAAAGTCTGACCTGTTCCTCTACTCTCTCCATTAGTCCCGACAGCCAGCAGCTGTCCCTTGTCAATGCTGCCTGCTATTTCCAGTCATGAGGAAACACTTAAAATTAAGAACTTCTACTTCAATGCTCCTAACTATAATCTTCCTTTCTGCCTTCTTTCATGTCAGTGATGGACGTTCAGGCATTTGAGCGCCTTCTTGGCTCCTGTAAAGAGATCATGAAGAGGAATATCGCTTCCTATGAGGAGCAGCTTGTGGCGCTCTTTGGCTCCAGTGCTGACCTGCGACGCTAGCCTGCGTTTGCACCTTTGCTGTTATTATAGGTTCTTTCTTCTATTCTTAAGCACACATGTGAAATACTTGCCTATAAAGGCAAGTTAAAAAAATAAAATAAAATAAATAACAGTAATACCTTTCCATGTTGCCGTGCTTAGTGTGCGAGTGATCCTTCATCACCCACCACTTTTTCTGTCAAAATGGTACTGCTCTGTTGACATCTTTTTAGAATTCCTATTAAACACAAATAAATAAAAACAAGACTCCTTTTCTGTACTTAATGCGTCTTGACTGGCTTGCATCTGCCTTTTCTCAACCATCTCCTGCACGCTACACATACTGTATGCCAGTCTTGCAGTTCCTCTGGATTTGGGAGTAAGAATCCATCACCCTGTTTTCTAATGTAGAATCATATTCTACCATTAATGTTAATGAGATGTGTAGGTTAATTGACTTTAATGGCACAAACAGCTGTTGGTCCACAAATCTTTGACAAGACCACCAGATGGGAATCATTCTGTTAAAAAATTTATTATTATTTACATTTGTTTTATTCCATATAAGCTTCTCTGGAAGCTCACTGAACCACTGAGAACATGAGCCAGGCATGACAGATGAGAACAAAATGAATCACAAATTGTCAATGTTTTTTTTATTATTATTTGAGTAACAAAATGTGAAGTGCCCAGGAAAACCCATCCAAGAGCTGCCAGCCTACATCCTAGCTAGTATTTACATCACAAACGATAACGTTGCATGTTAAATGTTCGTCTGGTTCGTCTCCTCGTCCAGTTCAACCTGTGGTTTGACAATAGGAGGGCATCTCTGGGGCTCCAACCATTTTGTTTAAAAGTTTAAATATTTAAAATATTTACAGTCCAGCCATCCAAACTCCAAAATCCTACTGCTGCTCATCTGATGCGGTGTGAGGCGAAAAGTAAACCTGGCTTAGTAGCAGAGTGGAAACTGGAGCTGTGTAGGTGATGGTCTTTAAAAAAAAAACGTGGCAAATTCCAACTCCAAGGAATTTCCACTAAGTCATTTGTACATAATTGCTATACTGAAAACCAAAAATGTATTGTACATGGTTAATATTCCGTTTGAGTTTTATTGATGCCAAAATCTCTGTAGAAGGAAGAAACAAAAGTAGTAAATCCACTTTGATGGTCATTTCCTTGTTCTTCAAACATCCTGATTTTTCCCCATGTATTTACTTTTGTAGAAAAAAGGAACAATAAAATAACACCACCAATAAATACAAATACAGCAGAGAAATGATCAGATAAGACTGTACATCGTCTGGAGCAGGGCTCCGTGTTGGCCTTTCCCTGAGCTCCTCAGAGAAACACACAAACACCAGGCAGGACAGACTGGATTTGGGAGGGGCGGGGTGATGAGAGGGGACCAAAAAAAAAAAAAAAAAACTATGAATGATAGAAAAAGATAATGTTCCATCAAGACGGACTTTAATTCTCCGGGACTCCCAGCTCCAAAAACGTGCCATTATCCTGTTGATGAAACGTGTCCATGAAGGTGGAGGGGTGGGGAAAGGCAGAGAAGGCGACTGTGCGAGACGAGCCATCCAATGCATCACACAGAGGTAATGACGATCATGAGGTGCTGTGGACAGATACTGGAGATTCTGCTCAGAAGGTCTGGCGCAAGCCGTGACAGATGGCTCTCCGAGAACTCACATGGCGGAAAGATCTGAAGCACATAGGCTGGCTGTGGGGCAAAGAGACAAGGGTTCATTTTAATCTCTAGTATTTAGACACCAAGGATGCCAGATGAACAGAATGACCTGATGCTCTGGATGGCTGTAGAATATCTCTATCCATTGCATAGAGGTAATTTTGTTCCTTTTAACACATCTCATAATCAAAGTCCAAATGGCATGTTAAAGAGAGTTTTGGACAATAATTCAATTCAACTACTCAAGATTACGATCATGTCAACACATGGCTGTCTACTCACCTGATTGGAGCCAGGGTTTGGGATGTTTATGATTCCTGCTGCCAGTTTGGCCTGTAGGTAGTTTATAAAAGCCTGTCGGAGAACCTGGGTTTGACTCCGGACATCATCTTGGTCTCGTCCACAAGGCATTGCCAGCAACAGACAGAACTCACTGTCACCCTTATAACACAGAAAAGGTTTTGGTTATTCATTATGTTAAAAACACATTAGCAGAGAATCGCTCTCAATTCATGCTACTTTCTTTTGCATGGCGAGACAAAGAAATCTTACAGTCATCCTTCGAGCCACACTTTCTAGCTGTGATGCCTCCAATCTCATTCTCTGGACGATGCGCAAAAGAGCACCTCCTTCCGGCAAAGGTAGAGAGCGCACAGCCAGGGCTTTGTTTCCATACACAAAATGTAACTGGACTGCAGCAGTATCATTCTTCAGCGCCAACAAGCCTTGCCAAATAATGGGATATTTCTGTGGAGAGCAGAACAGACACACTATGACTAGGAGCATACAGACACAACTATGTTCCGACAAACAGTAAAGAAATACATGCAGATGCAGGTACTTTTCTAGGTGCTATTAGTTACCGTTAACAGTTGCACCATGTTTACAGACTGGTGTTCCACCGGTTCTCCTTTACTCTCATTTGGGGTTTGGCTGCGGTCTGGATCTTGAGGAGCCTTCCAGGAAAAATAAACAAATTCAGTGAGACTTACTGCTCAAGTTAACCTTTAAATATTTATTAAGATGAAGACAAAAACAGCTTTTCTTACCTGTGAAGATGCAATATGTGGAGCTTGGTTGATATTCAAAGGTGAATTCTCTGCAAACTGTGAAGGGACACTTCGAATATTGGTATACACAGCTTGGTATTCTGAGAATGCAGGACTCGTTCCAGATGTCAGCAACTGAATTCGTTGTGGTGAGGCAATGGCAGGCATAGCTCCACGGATGCTAATTATACCCTCTTTTGTGACAGGTGAAAGTGGCCTGTTGATCTCTGATGATTTTAAGGCGTCCTTATCAGTTACATTTTTGGCCAGCAGGTGAGCCCTTGGGGACAAGGAAGCAGTGATGCTGGTGGTGCTGGATGAAGACGGGACAGGCTCAGGACCATGGTGTAGTTCTGAGGCAGGGCGATCCCCCTGCTGGTGATGTATGAGTACACGCATATCCCTCTGCGCAATGTTGTAGCGGTCTAGTGGCAGACCACTGTGTAGAGCTCCACGATAGTCTGGTGGCAAGGTTTCTGGCTTAAGAGCTGTGGCTGTTGGTCTTCCCAATGCCTGGTATCGTCTTGTCTCCTCTTCATTTGCCTCATGTGCCCTATTGCCAGGATTAACCTTCAGAACCATATCTCTGCTCCCCACTGCCTGAGGAGATGTAGGACACTGCTGGGGAGGCCCTGACCATGGCGAAGGCAAAGGATCAGAATGCATTCCATAATTCATCATTGCCAATGGTGGAGTGTTCACTCGAACGTCTCCTTGAGACAAGTGTCCAATTGGAATGGGCTGGCCAACACGGGCTGGTGACATTCTCCCAATGCTTCCGTGGGTGCTGTGTGGAGGCATAATGACTGACTGTTCTGAGTGATGGACGTTTGGAACATACTGTGACATGGGTGGTAAGCCAGAGGGTAGAACCACAGGTAGGGCTTTTGGGGAGGAGGAGCCAATAGGAGACACTTTGGTGAAGGGAGAATGAGGGTGGCCAGATTTACGAGGTGAACGGGGCTCTTTAATTCCACTCAGGTGTGTAGGGGCCCTATCAGTAGGAGTGTTGGGTAAGAACCCAACAGGATTGCCAGCTGATGAGGGAAGATGTGGGCTTATAGCTGGACTAATAGCAGAAGCCCAGGAAGGTTTTGCCCCATCGCCGAGAGGTTCTGCACCTTCAGCTTTCTTTGGATGCTTCATAATCATAGGAAATTCTGAGTGATGGTAGCTCATAACCTGTGGATTGCCCCCAGATTGCTGCAACCTTTTCACAACCCCACTTTGACCACCTGCTTGATAATCCATCTTGTCTAAAGAATTTTCTTGCTTGATGGAGACATTTGATTGGGCCTTATGAGGATGTCCATGATCTGATGGAACAAGGGGACACTTAGCACTGGGAGTCTGGGCATAGTGATCTGGTTTCATCTGAGGCATGGCAACCAACTGTTGAGATTCCATGTCTGCAGGGCTAGCTGGTGGGATCTGGCTGATTTTTGCACTAATCCTCTGTGGCCCTTCCATTTTTTGGCCAGAGTGACTGAGCACGACGACACCCTCTGAAGTGTTCACTCTCAGGCCAGGACTAGGCCCTGTACTATGAGTTGCACTGTCAAGTACAAAGCGTCCTGCATTTCCTCCTTCCTCTCCCCCAGCTGCTCCATGGTAAGTGCTACTCTGCTCTATACTGGTTTGAATCATTTGCTTGGCAAGATTCTTTTCTCCATATGGATTATTCCTTGGGATGTTTGCCTTTTCTTCAGATTCAGGAGTATTACAGATACGACTTATGACTGAGGTGGCAGTGGAGGCAATGACAGAAATCACAGTTTTCTCAAAGAGCTGTTTGGTTTCTGTGGGTGGAAGGGAGCCCGGGGATCGGACAACAGGTTGAGCAGGCAAGGATAAATGCCGACTTTCTGTTAAAGAGGCTTTACTGACTACCATCTCTGATGGAGACTCGCTCTCTCTTGGTGGGTGGGAAGACATATTTCCTGGTGCAGTGTTGCCGCTTGAGAGAGAGGTATTTTTAGGCTTTATTAGAATTTTACGCAAGTCGCTGTTACTCGCTTCAGAATCATGGGTTTCAGTTCCAGGGGACACTGTATGATTTTCTCCTTGAGCTATCGGTGCCATTGGGGTATCCCTGGACTGATTAAATCGGTCTGTTGGAGAGAGGGGAAGCCTGCTGGCGTGTGAGGGCTTGAGGCATACAGATGTTGGAGAGAGAGGAGTACACTCATAGGGCTGTGGTGGTTTTAAAATATTTGGACTTTTATTTATAAGGCCCGCAGATCTTCCATGTGTGGGTTCATCAACCGGTTCCTCTGAAACACTCTCTGTTGGATGTGACACATTTAATTTTGAAGGTGAGGTAATGACTATTGATGTTGGAGGTGGATTCTCTGCAACTGCTTGAGTGTCTGAGACCGTATCTGGTGCATTAATTTGTGAGGCGTCAGGATCTGACACACTGTCTTTTACAGAATCTTTTTTGCCAGCAGCAGGCTTTTGGCTTTTAGGCTTTTTAGTTTTGGCTCTGCCTTTAGCTCCTTTCCTTGGAGTCCCTGTTGGACCAGTCTCCTCCTGAACAGGAGTGCTGCTGGAAGAAGGTTCTACAATCTTAGAATCAAATGGCTGTATTGCTGGTTCTGACTCCATTACAGTGCTAATAGCTGGCTCTTGTGGCAATGCACAGGAAGATTCTTCAGAAGTGATGGAATCAATAGCAGCAGCAAGCTCTGTTTCATTAGCAGGAGTTGCAGGTTTCTCAACCTCCATTGGAGGCTCTGGCTCAACTGGAACTGGAGCCTCTGGACTTTGTACCTCTGTTCTGGTTGGCTGGGGGCTGGGACCATCAGTAAATTTAGAAATATGTTCTAAAGCTTGCTCAAGTTCAATTTCTCGGGATGAAACTGTTTCAGCTGGGTCAGTGATTTTAGAGTCAGTTGGTGTTTCATCTTTATTACTTTGTGTCACTTCTTTTTCTTGAGAGCCTTCCACAAGTTGATCTTTTGGTAAGAGTTCTGTTTTTTTGTTCAATTCTTCCATCTCAACATCTTCTTCACCAGACTGAAGCATTGCCCTGACCTCTGTCATGTCCAATCTGATGCGTAGATTCTTAAGAACAAGAGACTTGTCTTCAGTAGGCAACTTTGTATTTCGAATCAATCTTGCCCCTTTTGACCGCCCACTCTTTTCAGCTTGAGGAAGTTCTTCTATGACTGGGGACTCATTAGCAATGCCAGTTTTATCCCCAGTAGACCTATCTGTAATTCCATCTTTCTGCTGCCCTTCTTCCATGCTCTGTTTTGGACTCTCTGTGGCTTTCCCCCTTTCTCCCAGGGAAACAAAATCACTTTGAGCAGTAGAATCTGAGGTGTTGATATCCTCAGAAAGATCAGCCTGTTGGTTAGTGTCAGAAAGCTTCTCCCCCTTCTTGCTGGAAGTGCTAGATGCAGGTGTTTGACTTGTTTGTTTCTGTGGTTGAGGAGAATGTTTACTTTTTGAAGTTTTTAAGACATTTTCATTGCTTCCCAATTCCATGTTCTCCAATTCTTTTGCCTCTGCAGTTTTTGACTTCAGAGTTGATGCATCATCTGCTTTAGGACGATTTTTAGGAGGGCGCCCTCGTCTTGTTGTTGGAGTTGCAAGCATGTCCTGCTCTGAATGTAGTGTATGTGCTACTTCCTTGTCCCCTCCACGTTTTCTAGCTGAACGTGACGGCTCTGCGTCTTTACTAGGCTGCGCAGTTGACTCATCTTCAACTGGAGTGGCATACACAGACCGCACATTTCTTCGCCTTCGTCTTTGTTCAGTTACCTGTTCAGTCTCAGAGCCCTGAACAGGAGATTTACTTGTTGACTTGGGTTCAGTTGCCATCTTTTGCATCTCTCCTCGTGGGGAAGAGGCCCGTTTCAACTTCTCTTTATCGATTCTCTCACTCTTCCGTGTGGCTTGTTTATCAGCACTACTTGGGGAGGCCAAAGGAGTTACAGGTGTTGGCGGAGATGCCCTTGTCTTCTTATTTTTGGATTTTTGTGGTGGTGATACAGGCTCCTCAACAGAGAAAGTATCAACAGAACTATTGTCAACCTCCTGTTTGACTTGCGGTTCATCAACTATGGGACCGGGTTCTGCTTTCAAGGTCTCCGTCTCTTCATTAGTGGTAGGAGAGGGAGAGATAATAAGATTAGAAACCTCAGGTTCAGGCTCAAGTTCTAACTCAACATTAGTCTCTGCTACTTTCCTAGGCTTGGATTCTTGGACACTAGATATTTGCTCTTCACTCATATCTTTTTCACATTTTATGGAGATTTCAGCTTGTTCAAACGCCACTGGTTCTTTTAACTCTGTCAAATGAGGTTCAGGTAATGAAGGGCTGACCGAGGGTGGCTGTTCTTCTTGCACCTGCTGTAGTGGAGGCACTGGAGTCTTTTCAGATTCAATTTCTTCTGCTTTCACAGGAGGCTCGGAAGACTCGGCTGAAATGGTTAGAATGTTTCTGTCGGATGGTGGCGACATTTCTTTAGCCGGCGGAGCCATTTGTGGCAATGGGAGTGGCTGAATAGGGCTAACAGGTTTCATTTCAGGCTCTACAGCTGGTTCAATGACAGGCTGAGAAACTGGCTGGGGTTGCTCTTGTGACTCTCCTTGCTGTTCTTGTGGCTTTTCTATTCTGCTACCATCACTGATTTCTCCTTTCTTGGTCTCCAGCTGAGGTTCTTTGACATCTTTACCTTTTTGCTGCAACCGTGTCAACTCCAAGAATCTGCTATGAAACAGTACAACTGGTTCTGTGTCAGCTTGTCCCTCTCCTGCAGTCTGCTGTGTAGCCTGGTTACCAAGGCTTTGTTCAGAGTCCTCATGTTTACGTTCAAGGTGCTGGAGACGTCTCGAATCTTGTTCAAAAATAGAACTATGAAGAAATCTTGAGGCAAAAAGTTCCCTGCGCTCCTGCTCCTCTGGCTTTGGATCCTCCTTCCGGTCATCTAGTTTATCTTCAGACTCACTTCTAATCTTCTTTTTCTTCATGTACCATGAGGGTGTTGGGCGTGGTGTTGACTCCACCTTCTCTGTGTCTTTTCGACTGCGTAAACTAGCAAAGTGGGAGTCATAATCCAAGAAAGACCAGTTGTCCTCTCTAGAAGATGACAGCGACTTTGCCCTCTCAAGAAGAGCTTTCGTGTCAGGTGTGATAGTTTGGTCTAGTGCAAAGGAATAGAACTTATTTCTTTCCAGAGAGGTGGATAACTTTGACTCTGAAAATCTTTCCCCTCTATGTCTCTCTGGAAGAGAGAGTGATGTTGAGGGCATTGGAGAATTTGCTTTGTGTTCTCTATCCTCTTCAGAGTCTGACCTTACTTCTCCAGGTTCCAAATCAGGCCAAAGCCCATACTCCAAATGCTTGCGACCAAGACGCTTTCTTCCTGAGAAACTTAAATCAGGTAATAAATCTTGCTTAAGCCTACTCTCCCATCGTTTATGCGCATCATCTACACTACCATGTAAATGTGTGCTGAGTTTAGTCATTTGTGTGGTATGTACTCTTTTGACTGCTAGTTCTAGGTCTGGATGAACAGTTTCTTCAGATTTTGGGTCTTTAACATCTTTGACAGTCATGAGATGGGGCATATCCATAATTTCTTCTTCAGTGTTTTGGGAGGATTGTTGTGGTTTCGGAGAGTTTGTACTATTCCATTCTGAATCTTCACTCTTTGGCCTGAAGCTTCTGTATACACGTTCTCTCTTAGTACTAAGATCTAATTCAAAAGTGTCCTGCTTCTTGTTCCTAGACGATGGGGAATTGTCTGTTACATCCTGAGGTGGTTTTCCCACTTCATGGACAAGACTGCGATGTTCCAAATCTTCTGCATCCACACTCTGAGGACTACCCGGTTTTCCAAGTTTGTCAGGCTCCTGTAGTTGCTGCCGTAGTCTGCGGTTTTGTTCCATTTGCTTACGGTAACTCTGGGAAAGATCTATGTCGAGAGAGAGATATTCTTCCCTGCCTTTGTTTTCCTGATCAATATTCTCATCATGAGAGAAACTTCTAGACACACTAGGGACAGACAGGTTCTTGCCCGAGTCATGATCATCAATATCTGATAGTTCACCTTGTCGTACCACTGCACTCAGACCTTGCCCTTTCATACCAGACAAGGAAGATGAATCTTGGTCGTCTTTAAGACTGTAGTGAGAAGATCCTCTCTCAACCTTGGGCTTTATTTGCTCCCTCTTCTGGGACTCTTTTTCAAGTGCCTTTGCGTCTTCTGTCTCTTTTGGAATAGATGAATTTGCTCCAAACTCTGGAGACTGAATCCCCTCATCCTCCATCCTACCCCTTTTCTGTCGGATGGTTTTTCCACTGGGATCAGCAAATCGCCTTTTCCGAGCTGCTAAACGATCGGATTCCAAAACTAAATCTTTCCCTTCACTTCCAAGATCAGATTTGAGATGTTTTTTCAGTCTGCCTTTTCCATCCCTGTCTGATGCATCCCCCTTTCCTGCATCAAGTCTCTCCCCTTTCAGGGGCTCTAAACGGGACATCTGTTCAGAAGGTGAAGGTTCGTTATCACCCTTGTATCGTAATTTCTCAGGACCATCAGTTTCTGAAGCTTTCCCTTTATTTAAGTTTGCATCTAAAGAAGCTTCTTTGTCAGTCTCTGAATGAGAGGCAACAGGAGATGGCATTTTACCCCTTCTTGACTTTCCTCTGTCGCCTTTCTCCTTGTCTCCCTTGTCCTTGCGTCTCCCCCGCCTGCTTCTCTCAGTGCCTCCAACACGTTCCAGCTCCACTGACTCCATTTCTCTGTCAAGGCCTTCACTTTTATATTCCACAGGGGACTTCTCAGGCTTTTCAAATGGTGCTGGTGGAGGCGACAGTGAGCTACAACTTCCACTTCGCTCTGAAGAGTGACGATAAACACGTCGCTCAGTCTCCCTTGGGACACGGTCAGAAGGAGATGGTGAGGCACTGGGAGTTACAGGACGTCTCTGATGAGAGGGACTCCATCTACCACGATCAGCCTCAAAACGTTCCCGCTCTCTCTCTCTTTCCCGCTGAATGTAGGTGTACTTGCGCATGTCCTGCTCAAATGGGTCACGGTAGTCTCTGTACTCCCGGGATTCTTCATGATAGCGTGGGTCATAGTGTTCACTTTGATAGTGGTCCAATTCAGAGTAGCGATCCCTGCTCCTGCCAGGGTAATCTCGTCGAGGATCATCAGTATAAAGGCCTGGTGTTCGCACATTTTCATAGTATGCCCGTTCTGCTGGAAATTCATGATAAGGAGGTCTCCGCTCATCTCTGTGAAAAGAAATTGGGTGGGATTTAACAGCTGGTAAAACACTTCACTTCACAATATAGGTCCCCATCATTCAAACAAACAGTGTACACCGTAATGCTGTGGATGCCATACATGTTGGGTAAAGTTTGGCTTGGGTTTTGAATAAATGTAAAGTGTCATTAGCAAAGCCATTTTGTCACACCTCTTCCTCCATGCCTCACAGTGGGCATGTAGAAATGATCAGCTCACGTTTTGTTTGCCTTACAAAGACATGGTGCACGTAACCAAAAATCTAAGATTTGCTTTAACCAGAGCAAAGGACATTCCTTGCGTTTCATGGCCCAAGAGGAAGAACAACAAGAAGAAAAGATCTTGAGCCAAGAAACAGTGGAAATGGACATTAGAATAGTGGGAATATGTTTTTCAGTCAAATACATTCATCCATATCCAAATCCATTTTTGGTTTTGTGCAGGCAAACAAAAGGTGAATGCATTATTTTTACACGTTTCCCACAGTGAAGCATTGAAGATGTGATGTAATAGTAAGGGGGTGCTTTGCTGACAATGTTGGTGGTTTATTCAAAATCCGCAGCATAATAAACCAGCATGGCCATCATGTTATTCTGGAAAGACATGCTGTGTCCTCTGCTTTGCACTAAGAGGTACCATCACTTGTTTTTCAACAACATGACAATCACCCCACACCTGCAGGCTATGTGAGGGCTATTTGTGCAAGAAAAAGAACGATGCAGTTTTGTGTCAGATGACCTGGTGTCCAAACCATGACCACTTAAATGTTAATTGAGTTCATTGAGATTGCTTTGGATGAGTTAGATGCAGTGCTCTGCACCTCTGATTACTAAATCACCACATTCATGATGATTCGAAAGATTAGTTACTGTTAACTTGAAATGTGTTAACAGAGTGATAGAGGAATCTCCTAAATGCATACCTAACAGGGTAAATAAACCAAAATTCTTACCTCCTCTCTGTTGGGATTTCATAGAAATCCCTTATGTCTTGGCCAGAGGCTTGCATGGAGCGATAGAAGGCCATCTGGCTTTCTTGACTGGCAAAGTCAACCTGTCGAAAAAAGCATTTGGTGAAATACTATTGTAATGTTCCCTATTAAACAATTACCAATTGTTCTGCACAATATGTGTTCTTTGTTTCATACTTCAGTATTCACATGCACACATAGGATAACAACAAGACAAGACATTAATATTGAACTTATTCTTACTTTAATTTTGTTGCCACCAATCTTCCAACCTTTGGTCTCTCTTACAGCAGCTTGAGCAAAGTCGGTATTGTTGTACAAGATGAGAGCCATCCCTTTCAATCGATCAAACACTACCTGTAATTAAAATATGACAACAAATTAGAATAAAGTAGATAGCAGGGATGAAACATTTCTTGGTACTTTATTAAACGTGATTCATTGTTTTCTTTACATCAATAAAATCTGATAATCTGTTATTTGGTTTCCCAAAACTTAATCATGTAGGAAACCCTTCACAAATACTCTCTGACAGGTCAGGATCACTGCATTTCCCTTCGAACAATCAGCTATATAAGATTTTGGTGCATACTTAAGACCATACACAAATGAAGACAGTGAAGTAGTTCTGGCCTAATAGAAAATCTCACACAAGTCACACAAATGCTTGTGAGGAGTTGTAGTAGGTAAGAGTGACTGTGAGATGGAGAGTGATGGGGAGTTTGTGTGAGTGACAGGCTGAACATTGGTCCTGTGTAGTATTTTTGTAGACGTAGGCCTACATATACCTATGTTTTCCTTATTTGGCTATTTAGTTAAAAATAAAGAAAGCCTCTCCGCACCGGAGCGTTATAAGACCGCTCATGTGAGACTCCCTGAGGTTGGAATGTCTTGCACGGTGACGTTACAATCAATTGCCTATGTCCCTCTTGGGCAGCAAGGAGGGGGAAAAAACAAAACAAAACCAAAAAAACAGGCTAAATAGGCTAATCTTTCACTTACCAGCAACAATAAGCAATAGAAATGCTTTCTGAATGTGTTTGCATTTCCTGAAATTAGCGAGAGAGCTGCTTCAAAAGGAGACTTACTTTGGAAGTAGGCTAATAATAATAATAAAATAGGTCTACTATAGGACATTTACTGGCTCAGGATGTTTCACCACATTGTGTAAGACATCTGTCTCTTCCAGCATACATTAGGCAGCAGAAGTGTTAAATTCTTTAAAACATCAATGAAAAATAATAATAATAATAATTTGGGAGACACCTGATCCCTAACTGATAGTTTGTAATAACATGTAGATGGCCTACAGATCCCAGGCCTAGCTATTAAAAACTCATTTTCTAAACCCTTCCCTCATTTTCCAACTCGCCATATTGCATACAGAACTGTGAGCACACTGTACAGTTTCATCACAAGCAAAGTGTTACCTAGAAAATGACTTTGAGAAAGAACTGTACTGACCTTGACAACATGCCCATAACGACAAAAATGTCTGGTGAGGTACTGCTCTGTGATGTTGGAGGACAAACCATCTAGCCAGACACAGGTTGTGGGCATACTCTTCCCAAAACCAAGCTGAAAACACAAATCATAACAGTATTCTGTGATTCAATGAGTCATTACATTGAAGGGGTATGTTTAGCAGACCCTGTATTAGAACACTACTGAAAGAGTGAATGCGGTAATGACCACACCTTTAATCGGTTGGCTCCCAAGTACTCTCCGTCCATCTTCTTTATAGCCTTACAAACACTAGCAATATCAGAATACTGCACAAATGCATACTGAGGAACCCCATTAACCCTTTTGATGTCAATGTCCTGCAGAGGAAAAACAAGAGCGTATTCATTACTCACATAACCAATTATGACTTCAACAATTTGATCCTTTTATACAGTATGTGAAAAAAATATACTTGTAACAGTTAAAGTGTGGCAGATGATAAGTTATTGCAAACCAAATGAATATTGTGTAATATGTTTTGTTACACATTGTCAGATTTAGCCAAAAACAAACACATACGACTATCTCTCCAAAGCGCTGAAACACATCCAGTAACTGCTGGTAGTTGGTGGTCTTTTCCAAATTTCCAATAAAAAGAGTGCGGGTTGCCTTTGGATGAAATTCATCTATTCGTCCATCCAGTGGGCGGAATTCGTTCTCGCTTTCCGTCTCTGTAACAAACAATGGCACATTTGCAATACATTAAAAATCTAACAACAACAAAATTCTTGATCTTAACTGCCCAAACAACATATTGCCTTGTGTATTAATGATTATTCATATAATAGCTAGTTAACGCTTGCAAGGCACTTCCAATATGACCGTTCAATGAAACTACAGATTCGTACCAGGACCATTCCAGGCAGTGACCTCGATCATCATGCCAAAGAAGAGTTTTCCTTTTGAGACACTCAGTGCTTTTTCCTGGTCCTCCTGTTGCCTGAAGAAAACTAGTCCATATCGTTCCTCTGAAGCTCCGTGAATCTGAACAGATGTCACCTTCCCATACTTCTTAAACTCGTGAAAAAGGCCATCTTTCAAACTTGTGTCTACAGAAAAATTAACAAATTTTCACATTAATTCGTTTGTGAATACAATGAAGCAAGGGAATCAAGACCAATCTCACAATGTGACAATAGGGTATCTCTAAGCTATATTTTGACATGAGTAACGTGAAGTGTAAACAAATAGTGTGGGGTTGAAATGGGTATCTACCTGTAGATCGCACAGGTAGGTTCTGAACCCTAATGCCAAAGCTCCTGCGTGGCTCATCACCATCTATGGACAATGGGGGAGGGGCCGGGGGTGCATGTGTAGCGGCCGACTGAACGGAGCGTGCTCGTGACCCTCCACTAGAGCTGCTGTTGGAGTCGCTGCTGCCAAAGAAACAAACTGAAGTTATTTCTGTCTCTGTACTGGTTAAGAATTTGGTGGTTGGTTGGGGCTCAAAAAACAAACAAACAAACAAACAAAAAAAAAACAACTGTTAAGCATAGAAATAAAATGCCTTGAGAGCTAAATGACAATCTAAAATAGACTAAGTAGGGAAAGCATTTTACTGTTGAAATGATTGCCACAATGAAATTTTCTTGGGCACTCTGGGACACTCAAACCTACCTGCCACTACCCGTGCTGCTGGTGCTGCTGACCGAGTCTGAGCTGGATGATCGGGAGCGTGACTGTGAGCGTGGACCTCTGCTAGGGGACACAGGGGCACGTTTGGGGGAGTGGGGGGTTTTGGATGTCTGGCCAGTGGTCCGCTGAGGCGAGGGGTGGCGTGACTGTGAGGAGTGTGAAGACCGGCTGCGGCGATGGTGGTGATATGTCCGGTCAACTCGCCTTCCCCGGTCATCACGGTAGGGGTCACGGCGTGTGGCGCTGGACAGTGCAAAGGGGTCACGCATGCGTGACTCAAAGTGAGGCTCGGGGGCATCAAACCCACTGGCCATTGCACTGGCTGCAGTGCCAGAGCCCACAGCAGAGCTAAACATGGCACGATCTCGGTAATAGTCTGTGTTGTAGTGGCGCGGTCTGTCAAAAGCTGCCCCGCGCTCATGATGACTGTAGGGACTATGGTCGTAGGCACGCTCTCGACTGTCAGAGCTGCTGTAAAACAAACACACAAAACATTGAGGCGTCAAAAACTCTGATACATATTCTGCTCTGTTTAGAAAGTTGGTTTAAGATTTCTGCATCACCACATGGTCTACGTCCATCTGTATGAAAAAAAAATAATAAATTCTGTGCCAACGGTTAAATTTCACTGCATCACAGCTCACAGGTATCATGTGCCTATAATGTGTTAAACCAGGATAAATCTATGCACGCAAATACTGGCCAGAGACTTGATGGCACCTAAACCTGACCTGACGACCTGACTCTGAACATTCAGGAGCTACAATTAAAGAGGTCTGTGTTAAAGACCATTGGACTTACTGTCTTATTAAGGACATGAAATGTAGACATTTGTGTAACTAAACTCCTCTGAAACTGAGACCAACTGCAAAGAAAAAACTAAATTGTCATTACGGTAACAAATATATTTTCAATATGATTAAGCAAAGAGCGTTTATATTTCAAAGTGTACTTTAAGCATGACCTTCAACTTAGTATTGTCTTAGTATTGTGAAAATACTTTGATGAACAAAAATGAATAGAATTTTATTAAAAAACCTTTGTAAATGTGGTGACACCTTCATGTCTAACTGTAGAAAACTGTGAGCTGGCATCTTTGAGAATTAGCCCTAGAGCTAATATCAAAGCTGTTTACTGGCCCAGTATGCAGACCCTGAAGCTTCAAATGGGAACTAAATTGAAGGTGAAAAGAACAAAGAAACTGAACGTGACAGGACAGAGGGGATGAAAAGGACATGCCATTCAGCTAAAAGTTCTAAGCGTTAGTGGAGGTGACAGAGACGAGGCACACCTGGGTTAGCGGGGAAGAGAGGTAGGAGACAGAGAAGAGGAGACGAGAGGAAAGGAGAGGAAGAGAGAAAGGGCACAGAAGTATAGCACAGGACAATACCAACCTTTTTAGAGCAGTAACTGAACTTACTAATCCAATATACAATCTAGGTGGGCAATTGTGCGAGCCGGAAAAAAAATAAAAATGCAAAAACGTTGGGCAGGGACAAAAAAACGGATACCAGTTGGATCTTCTTTTACGCAGAGCATAGTGGAAGCCTGGGGTCAAAAGGGTATTATCCAATGAGGTACAGCTTGTGGACTTCCAGGACTGGTCATTTTCATCTTTGCTGAGAAAACGATCAGAAAATATATCCTCTGGGACTTCCAAAAATAGCTTCAGGACAGACAGCAAAAGTCAAAACTTTTGTGCAACAGGTATATCCAATTTCTTTTTCAGAACTGGTTATGGGAATAATCCAAATCTAAGTCCATAGTTAATTCCGT
This sequence comes from Sardinella longiceps, assembly GCA_027497455.2. Taxonomy (NCBI): domain Eukaryota; kingdom Metazoa; phylum Chordata; class Actinopteri; order Clupeiformes; family Clupeidae; genus Sardinella; species Sardinella longiceps. Next base: position 10,161,042 of record JAODXP020000013.1, read on the forward strand.
TTTCAGTCATCTTCAAAAACTGCTGTAAGTCGGTTCACTTAATTACATCTAAAAAAAAAAGAAAAAAACTGTAATTGGAGGGATAATTCCAGTTCAGTACTATGATTCCATCAGAGCAGCAAAAAAAAAAAAAAAAAAATCTTGTAGTGGGCTTATTCCATTTGGAGAAGTAAATTCCAGACTGGACAGAGTGGACTAGTCAATCCAGAGGAAGATTTGCCTGAGCTTTAATTAAAATCCCATTAGTTTAAATGGAAATGTAGAAGCCACCTACATCCACACTGAACCGCAATAATCCATGATGGGGGCTTGCTGCTACATTCCAACATCGAGAGGAGTAAGTCCACATTGGGCATCTTCTCACCTCCGAATGGCATGATGTCTTCAGATGTCTTGACCGACCACAGGTGTGGGGAAATTCTCTGTTTTTTCCTCTTTAACCTAATACCCATCTGTCATATAATCTGATATTCTAAATTACCAATCCTACTAGAGAGGTGAGACCATGGAACCCTAGATGACGTACTCCCCACATCACTGGTATATCCATGACGCTCGCATACTGGACTTCCTCTCTGACCTGGTATAAAATCCAGAGGAGATATATCCAGACCTTCCTCGCAACCTTGAGAATAAAAGTAATCTCAACGACCACACGTGCGATGAGGGAAAATGGATAGGAGAAAGAAAAAAATGATCCCTAATCTTATTGATGTACCTGAAAGAGAGCTACTTTTTTGCTTAATCCACCAGGCATCGCGCCGCGTTCCTGGACTGCGAGATCTTGTGTGGGATATATCCAATTATGCTGGGAACTCCTAATATCCAGACCACACAGGGATAATTCCACCATGTGTGATACATCCAACTCACCCGGGACGATAATTTTTCCACAAGCGTATTATCCAATTTGAAAGAGGGATATGGGCTCACACTGCACATCCAACACATCGAATGAATACATATCACATCCACACATTCTTTCAAATGATAAAACAAATGGCTTTAGGTAATTCCATGAGTGAAGTCGGGTCTCTGAGAATGAAGATAGAATCCCTAGATTCTGTTCTATGTCAAATAGAAATGGATTTGTTCTCCTTATTCTCCTCTCTTTCATTACCCAAAATATATACCTCTTTGATAGTGGGAAATGTTTTAACAGACCCCTCGGCTTCCCTTGCACTTCGGAAAGGGAGCCCTTGTCCACTTACCCGTCTATTCTGCGTTCATAGCGTCCCTCTCTGCCGTGGAGGGACACGGGGGGCCCGTAAACAGGACCAACCGCAGCCCTTGAGAACCCCGAAACGTCCCTGGCGTGACTGCTAGAGGGAGGGTTGTCCTCCAACCCTCGCACAGCACTGGGCACTGAGCCGGGCTCATTGTAATCAGTGCGTAGGTCCCGGTCACCCATCTTGTTGACGGCATTGTGAGCCTTCTGGGCACTTTTGATGTCCACAAAATCCACGAAGGCCGCCACCCCACCCTCTGAGCCACGTTTCCGCAGGACCTTAACACTCTCCACGCGGCCATAACTGGAAAACAAAGGGGAAGATATAAGTTATACTGGGGTTAGACATGGAGTAGGTACAGCTCTTGTCCAGCAGAAATAGTTTTCTCAAATTCATTAACTCAACCATCTGTGGGTGAGGTATTTAGATCTCATGGCAATTCACATTAAAAAGTCAATTGTTTCAGAGGACTAAAATAGATTTTTAATATTTCATTTTTTTCCCCTGCCACTGACTGCCTGTTGAGTTCTATGAAGCTAAAGGTCTCACTTGAGGAATATTATCTGAGGTCTAGGTTAACCATAACTCAGGTAGGTGAATTTCACAGGTATAAACAAAGCCGAGACTTTCGAACTTATATTGACCTTATATTCACTGATTTTCCGGTTCAGCAAGTCTGTCTAGGGTATATCGTTGAAAATGGACAAAACTATCTTATATTTTCCGATGTTGTTTATCATTTCCAATTAGCCAACAGCAACATGAAGGATAACGAAATTTCTATTTCAGTAAAAACATGAAACACGAGCCATGGGAAAACGTATTTCTAACATTAGGTAACGTATCTGGAAGGTATCCCATACGGCCACCACGCTTGTCTTGTACACAACCCAATGTCGACTGGTTCTTCAAAACAAACCAGAATTAAAAACGAATATCGTAGAACACCACAAAGTATCGTTAGTGCGCTTCATGTCATTGCATCCCTGGTGTATGGTCTTTGCGATAAAATACAAAGTATTTTGCACTATGGGTAACTTTAGCTGTGTAGCTAATAAGCGTCTTCGTGCAGGGAAACAACTCTAAGGACAGCGAGGTAACGTAACAAGATGGCAAGACGACATTGCGCCGATCTAGGGATCAACAGAGCAAGCTGATTTATCCGATCAGCATGCAGTGGTCCCTTCATGCAGTCTCGTGGATTAAAGACTACTTACGAAAAGGCCCTAGTTATGAGTTATGTTCAGCTTGAATTTTTTTCTCTCTATAAAACCAGCCGGTCCAATAGTAGACTCGGTTCCTTTTAGCTAAAGGGAGCTAGTCAGACGTAGCCTGGGAGATGAATAGCATGGCTGGTAAATGGCTAACTCGTTCGCCAGCCATGTCATACCCACCCGGGGATAAATAGAATCGATGTTTGATCTTTGGGGACTTCGTGCATTTATACTCCGTGTGTATGTATGTTGGTGCACACGGGTACGTTACAATTTTGATGGAAACAGACAAATCCGCCTCAAAATATTTTAGCTGTCAGGCTAGCAATAATGTCTCGTAGCACTCCTGCTACAAACTAGCTTGCTTAAGCTAAGGTTAGCAAGCTCGTTGGTCTAATTTAACGTTGGACAGCAAATGGCTGCTAACCACTGTGCTAATGTTGAACCAACTAAGGACATTTGAAGTGTAGAAATAACGCGCAATACATATCCTGCTAGAGTTACCGATATATTTATATCTTAATTTTGGAAGCTGTCCGATTTCGTGCATGTTATACGGATATAAGCTCCATGCTAACGTTAGTAAGCTAACTGTGACTCGAAATGCTGGGATATAGCGCGGGCTGATTCGATATACCCTCTTGTGCAACTCACCGTTTGAAATGCTCAACAATTTTCTCCTCTCGAACATGTTCGGGTAAATTTCCCACCCAAAGGTGTCTGGTTTCCCGAACCATCCTGTTCGTTCTGTTTCCCGTCTATACTCATATGCCCTCACGTTTTTAATCTCCGCCGGTGGGAAGTCCGCCTTGCTAAACAAACGCCTTTCGACTCGGTGAAAAAATGGTTCAGGCCCTGCTTGTGAGTCTAGCCCCATCGAATGCGTGTGAACACTGATGACAGGGAGCGCGCCGCGCGCAGTCCTACAGCTTTGACGGCGACCGTTCTGCTATCATTTCTCGTGACTAGCGCGTTCCCGTGATCATGCGACATCTACCGAATCTTTGCAGCAACCATTGTATTTTCTGTCTATGTTCATTCATGTCAGACTTCAGTACATATTTTACACCAGCAGTCCTCCTATTACATTCCTGTCAAATTAGACCGGCATAACTTTTCTCTCTCAAAAATGGAGGCAAGGAGCCATTTATTCGGATGATCATACTTCAATTTGCATCTGTAACGTAGACTTTAAAACAATTTTGATTATTTACGAAGTTTATTCATTTTGTTAGGCCTATAGGCTGATTGGAGTGATGCAAAAAAAAAGACTGGATAATTAATGGACCAATAATGTTTTTAAAGTGTTATTATCTGGATAGATAGGCCTAGCCAACATAAAATAGATTCAGGAGCAAACCGTTCTACAGATGAGATGGACATTGTAGGATCATTGAATAGGCCTAGGCTACTGATCCACTGTTACTTTCTCTGGTGTAGCATACATCATTGCCTCTCTTCCCTACCAGTCAGGCTACAGCCACACTTTCCAATAGAATTCTTCCCAGAATTACTGTAGCCTAGGCCTGCACAGAGAGGCCTGTTCAGAGTGGGCCAGATTAATAGGCCTAAATTAGTTTCAAATTCGTAATAGAAGAGTGCATGCGTTAATTTAATAGACTAGTCTTTCAATTAGATTATAATATTCTGTTTGTATTATCACAAGTAGATGCAGTAGATTTTGTCCAGTACATAGCTTACATGTAGGCTACAAATGTACTGTATGTCGTTTTTTCAGGTAGGCTTACGCTGAAAAGACCTTTCACTGACAAATTAAACAAACAAACAAACAAACAAAAACACTGCACAACCATTATTTTACCAATAGTTTACTGTTCTTTATTAGATGAAAAACCGAAATGTGGAATGTAGGCTATACTTAAATGATGAAAGATACCAACATTTTGTATGATTTATGCTATTTATTTCTGTAATGAATAAATATCTTTGGTGCATTTAAATTGATGGTCACAAAATGTGCAAAAGATGGCTATGTGAAAGAAAAAAATAGATGTTGGTTGCTACATTAGACATAGGCTTACATGAAGTTACATTTGGAATATTAATTTCCACAAAAATATAAACATGTCATCATTTTCAGTGGTTCTCATGAATCTCCCATATAGTTGGATGCTTCATCAGCGAAACATTTGCTGAATGATCCATCTTTGCTCTGTTTCTCATCAAGGCTCTTGTTTGGTTCTAACCTTGCTCTGAGTTTGGCCTCATTGCTGTGCCCTTTGGACCAGTGTCAAGTGGCAGGGTTTACAGAGGATCTGCCCCTCCAGTGGGTGACAGCCCTGCTCATTAGGCTCCGGAGAAAGAACCACTCTGCAGACCTGGGTGAGGGAGAGGGAGGGTAATTCAGTGCACTGGGAAATACAAATCTGAATTTGAAAGACAGACAGACACACACACACGGCCGTTTCAAGGTCCAAGCAAACAGGGCAGGGGGGCCCTTCTCCTCCCATAAACACCTACATAAACCAAATTGATATCTTAAAGCAACATTCATTAATATAATTATTTGAGTTGAACTTACAATTGTCTAACTCTGTCATATTTTATTGAAAAACACCACCAACTGAACTACTAAAATGATAATACAGTCATTCTTGGGGGCCCCTTTCAGCCTGGGGCCCCAGGCAATTGCCTGGTTTGCCTGTCCTGTTACGACGGCCCTGCACACACACACACACACACACACACACACACACACACACACACACACACTTTAACACCACTGTTTTATTCATTTCAGTCATGCACTGTCCCAGTCACATATGGCCAGCAGACATCACTGCCTCGACCTGTATCAAATTTGTTCTCTACCTCACATCGATAGCAGTCTTCATGGAAGGACCGTCCAAGACACTCCACTGTGTAGCTGTCTGTACCATCCTCTCTTGGAATAATCAGCAGGTTACAGGCACTACACTGAGGGGCATACTTCCTGCAGTATTCAAAAACAAGCATATGATTAGACAACACAAATCCTGCATGTTTCTTTAAAAGGTCATTGAAGTTATTTGCTTAAGGGTCAGGCACTTTTCAAACAGAAAGTGTGGCTGTGCATCTATCTTTGTTATACTTTTTGTCAATTTCAACAAATTTAAAGACAGCGCCCCTACACTTTTTGTCACTTACTTGTAGTAGTCCTGAAGACAGTACACCTCCCCAACCTCTCCCTGGGCAAATCTCTGCTCCCCAATGGACTGCTTGCATGTAGTACATACAAAGCAGGCTGGATGATAAGCTCGTTCCAAGGCACGGATCACATGATCCTTAATGACCTCACCACAGGCCCAGCACAGCTCTAGACTGGCCTTTGAGGGCAAACAACAACAAAAGGTTATAGGTGACATCGTTTCACAGTTCCTGTATACATGCCATTTCATGAGTGTGAATCAGAGTATTGTGTCATTGTGTCATTCATCAGTTAAGATCAACTGATTTATTCTGACAATGGCGGTAGTTAAATCAGTAGCACACACCTGGTAGCACTCCTCACAGAGTGGTATCCCAGCTTTGTTGTAATACAATTTGCCAGCGAGGGGGATGTGGCATTGTCGACACTGGAAACAAGTGGCATGGTATGTTCTGTTTAGGGCCTCGATGGCAGGTTCACTCAACGCTACTGCTTTTCTGCAAAAGCCACACAGATCTAACAAACAAAACATACAATAAGCAAACAGACATGTACAAATGAAAAGCAAAAGAAGGAACAAAATGAACTTCTTGATGAAGTGTTGTTCAAAGCCTTTTCACATCTTTGTGTTGGCATTCACCTTTGCTCTCCGGTCCCACGTCATCCCTTATGTACGCTTGTGACTGAAGTGCTTCATGTTTCTCTCCTCCTCCAGCAGAGGGGTGTCTCTCCTCAAGCTGTCTCTCAGTAGGAGCTCCTGTCTGAGTCCAAAAGGTTACATTGGCATGGTGGCAATAACTATCCACTGGGTAAAAACTCAATATCAGTCAACTCAATCACTACCCTGGTCTCAAATCATTTTTTGAAATATGGAGATTGTGCGGAGTTTGATCTGAGGAAAAACTGAAGTGTCATTTGGCACAAGTGACCAGTGCAGCAGTAGTAGAATTACTGTGTCTAATATAAACTACAAACAAGTAGAATATATTGAGAATGTAACCTATGGATCTAGACTAAAATATCACCCAAATTAAGTCTTAAAATTGGTCTCTCATTTGGGGCATCCAATCTTATTACATCACTGAGTAAGATACCCACCTCCCACACCCCTCACCCCCTCCAAATAAAGTCCAGTCATTATGTCAGAGACTTGTGTCAACATGGGTGCTATGTGGTACATCTTTTAGTGTTCTACAGGATATATTTCACCAAAAAAAAACACATGGGTAAATCTGCTTAACTCAGAGAATTCTTGTTGCCATACATGGAGAACAAATCTTTGCATTTTTTTTAAAACAATGTGTATTTCTATAGCGAGGAATGCTGTTTGCTGAGCTCAACCAACATAGCTGAACACTCCGAGGGCCCCATGCCCTGGGTGAGTTGTGAACAGAAATGTGTGAATTCCCCTCTGACCCGGCGAGGGAACACTATGCTCCCGGCACCAGTGCCCGAGATTAGGCGCCTGCAATAGCCACTGTTTTCATTGCATCTGCCACAAGACTGAACCCACAATAATGGCGCAAGAGGGAGCGTTGAATTTCACTGAGCTGGAGAAAAACAGCCGAGATGTGTGTATTTGGTTAAATGCTCTGTTTCTTTTGGTAAGGCTTAAAAAACACAGAGACAACAAAGCGCAGGTCTTGCTTGTCTCCAAAAGACAACTGCACTCCAGCTGCCTCCATCTATACACCCCTCCTCTCTGATCTCCTCTGCAGATGGACTTATTTGACACTGCTCTCCAGAGCACCACAAACTCCTCCAAAATGCACTGGAAATTCTGCAAAAATGTGCTGTCACAACACGCTGCTGGATTCCCTTTGCGGGTTTCTACGATGGGGAGTATGCTAGGCTCTCGATGGGAACGACTGTGGGGACTGTGTGTTTCTGGAGGCCTGGATGACTTACCTCTGCTGTTGGGATGTTGGTGGGTGGAACGTGCTGGAGGTGAGTGGGGTTAGGAGTGGGGTTCTGGAGGGATGGAGGAGGTGGGGCAGCCATAGTGGATGCAGGCGTGTGGGGAGGGGGAGACATCACAGGGGGTGGAGGAAGAAAGAACTCTGGTAAAACAAGATCAAAGTGGGATTGTGGGTGATTATTATTTATCAACATGATGATGGATGTTTCCATCTGTCAGTGTCACTCATAGGCTAATATACCATCACAATTACTGACCTTCAGCCCCTCTTTTGTTTGCAGTGTTCTTTAATGTCTCATCTATTTCTGATCTACAACACATTTGTGCTACAAAAATCACAAATCTTAGTATATGGATGCCATCTCACCTAGGGTTTATCAAGTTGGCACTTTTTTTTTGACAAATATTTTTATTGATCTCACAGGTTCACATAAGAACAATTTTCCTGACAAGACCTATTTTCTATTCCCCCCCCCCCCCATCCTCCCCCCTCCCTAGTTGGCACTTTTTCACTGCACTTTTACTGCACTAGATTCTATAAGGTTTCTCCTTTTTAGTAGAGACTAAATACCTTCTGATACCAATCAGTGTTGTGTGGAAGGAGATTACCATCAGAAGTGGTTTGTGCCGTGACCAACTCTTCTCTGGGGCTCTCTCCTCTGCCTCTGTCTTTCCCAATGGTGCCCACAGGTGAGGGGGCAGCTGGGATAGGCTCAGGGGCTGAAGCAGGGGAAGGTGAGGAGGGCACCTGCGTCCTGCTGGGCCCATCCTGTGAGGCGGCTGAGGGCCGGCGCTGGGCCAGCTGTGGCTCACTGGTGCTGGTGCTGTAGCCCGGACTGAGGGGCTGCCCAGAGTCTCTGGCCTTAGTGCTGTGGATGTGGGAGCTGGGGGTGACTGTGGCGCGGTACGGGGAGGCCAGGGTGATGAACACGGAGGACACCATCCTCTTCGGGGGGGCTGCAGACATCATGGTGCTGAAATAGGTGGAGATAAACCAGTAAATAAATGTATCCCACCGGTGTTTACCCCAAACACAGTCCGCTTCAAATATGATCATTTCATTTTTAGATCGTCTGTCTACTAAATATGCAAGACAATTTAGATTTTAATTAATTCAGTCTCAACAAAGTTCTGGTAACTTTGTTTCCTGTTATGGGAGGATCAAGAAAACAATATTTCTTTTTTATTATTAATAGTGACTTGGACATGCTATAAAAAAAACTGTCGGTCTGTTTGTCTGTGTCTGTTTTTTCCTGTTTTTCTATTATCTGAGCAGGCAGTGGAACATTGTGGTTTATTTATGCGTCCAGGAAAAGAAAGTAAGGCTCTTTAACACCCATTTATGAACATGCTGGTCAGTGGAGACCCACCCATGGGACCCATTTCCTCACACCATAATCATATTTGCACAAACCACCCTCACTCTCTCTTCCACACACACACACACACACACACACACACACACACACACACACACACACACACACACACACACACACACACACACACAGGAACAACAGTGCCATATCTACTCCAACAGCATTGATCCATTTCAGCGTCCTATTCATGAAAGTGACACTAAAGCAAGTCTTGGCATATACAGTAGGCCTAAGCACTGGGTGGATATTTTTCAGAAAAGACTTCTATTTTCCCATTTCAAATCAAAATGTTGCCTGCCCTATTGGCTGCTATCATAAGGGATGGAGAGATAGGTACCAACAGATCATCACTTGAGTGGGACAGATGTTTGAGGTGTCATCACCTGTATTTATATAGCCAGAGGAATACTACACATAGAGCATGTGTTTCTTCTCAAACAGGCATGTCATCACAACCATGTGTTAATGGTTCACTTTTAATGCTAATGTTGTCCCTTTACATATACATCAGAAAATACACACATACAAACTATAAACATAAGACATACAGAAGTACAGATGTAGACAACATATGACATACAGAAATAGGTAGGAAATATAGCCTATGCATAATATGCAGTATACTTGACATGCAGGAGTGGAAATCTAGTATAAATCAGAGTAATTCTTAAGCCCACAAGCACAATCCTCTCCCCCGCTGTTCCCTCTGGTCTAGTTGGCACAGTTTCATCATATTCACCATTTTGTCAAGTATTGAGAAACTAAAGTGAGATCACTGTTTCCTGAGAGAAAGGAATTGCATAACTCAATGTGTAAAAACCATTCTACCTACCTGTTTGGGAAAACTGTATTGACTCTCTGCTCTGTATTCCTCCTTTTCTCTCTCTCTGTATCTCTCTCTTTCTTTCTCTGTCTCTGTCTCGCTCTCTCCTCCTCTCCTTCACTCCTTCTGGATCTTGAACCTCCCGGTCAGCCCCTCTATTGTCAGTCACAGGGCCGTCACTGAAAGAGCAAGAGAGAGGACTGTTGTAGAACGGGCAGCTATCTACAGAAAGCCACTCCTTTTCCTCCCCTGCTCGCCTCCCTCCCTCCCTCGCTCTCTCCCTCCCTCCTATTCTCCTGTTCCCTCCCTCTCTCCCGCTGAGTGACAACACTCCTTTCCCAGCCGTAAAAGGTAAACACTTAATGACTGACAAAGCACACTAAAATGCATGACACATGCACACACTTCTACACACTAAAAACATCACTCTAAAGTTTTGGTACAGACGCGTCAGACACCACAGAGACTTCACAACTACTATTGAAAACACACTTCAAGCTATGAGGCATGCACTTCAATGCAACTAATGCTAACACATGATGTAGTACATGCTAAAAGTGTGTTCTACTAGACTACTACAAGGCATGCATGTGTATACACGTACAGGGGCACACACACATGTGCGTGCCTGCATACACGCACGCACGCACACACACACACACACACACACATCCCCCCCTTTCCTCTGCTTTATCTCAGAGAATCCAGCAGGATGTGACTGTACCTGCCTTTTCCAGCTTTGCCCCTCCGAGTCTTTTCCCTGCGTCTCCCTGATCCTTACTCCTTCTCATTGTTCTGTCACTTTTATTTTCTCTACCTCCCTCATCGAGTATGCCCTCTCTCTCTCTCTCTCTCTCTCCCACTCTTTCTTTTTTTCAGTTCCCCCTCATTTTCTCCTCCCATCCCCCAATCCCCCAATGGCAATGCTATTGCCTCTTGTCACTTTTTCTTTTTTTTTCTTGAAGCATCCATTTTACACTGTTTTCCTGTTGTTTTGTTTTTCCTGACAAATCCAAACAAAGGATTGTATCTGCACGGAGGCAGGCTCAGACAGTTCAGTTCTCAGGAGCTCGGGGTCACTTCATGAGGGTTGAAAGCTGAGCCCGCAGGCAGATTCCTTTGAGCAAAGAGGTCGGAGAAAGGCAGGGATTGTCTAGCTGAAATACGAAAAAGCTAACGATAGAAAGAAGAGAATGGTGAGCAGTTTTTTTTTTTTTTTTTTACTGTGGAGTCACTAAGAGAGACTAAGTGCTCAGTCCCCTCCTGTGAGCTTTTCATATTTATCTGTCCTATCAGCAAATATTTTGGCTGTGAATGGAGCGTAACCTTGGGAAGCTAGCCCCCTTTACTGACACTGGAATCTGGAGCGAGGGAAGGGAAAAAAACACCAAAGAAGAAAGGAAGAAGAGGGGGTGGGGGTTGAAGGGGGGATTGAGTCAAAAGAGGGTACAAGATCATGAAAATGGATTGAGAGAGAGAGAGAGAGAGAGAGAGAGAGAGAGAGAGAGAGAGAGAGAGAGAGATAGAAGGAGTGAGGTGTAAACCAATATTAGGTAAGGGGGCTAGAGGGTTAAGCCTCAGGAGGAGGGGACTGGGTCGGGGGGCTGTGTTGTTCCAGTGTCTGAAGAATGGAATGCCACAGTGATGTCACAGCAGCAGGAGGGAGCATGCCCAGCAATGACATCATCCCCCGCCAGCACAAGCTCCTCCTCCTCACCATCACTTTAGCTGCCAAAACCTGCAACTAGAGAAGTAGAGGACCAGCTCTCTATTTGCAAGACTCACTCTATATTGGCTGTGCGGTAGCTAGCACACCATCACTACACATCTAATGCACAGCACAAATAACAAGGAAAGGGTTTGGCTTGATTGCAACACTCCACAAACAGGAAATACCACAGTTCTACATGAGCATTACTGAGAGAGATACTTGTAGATTAACTTGTGTGAGAAAAATGACTCATGGTGCATGAGCCATTTATATTAGTTTAAACTGCATGACTGAGTCACACTGAAAACTTTATGATTGTCAGTGAAGACAATAAGATGCTATTGTCTCTCATTCTCTCTGTCTTCTTATGCCATTTCAATCCCTTGCTGTCAGTGCCAACAAAAACTAATCCAAAGCCTTCAGGCTCTTATAGAAAGGCCTAATGAACAGGCTGAGAAGGGGAGAGGATTTTCAAAGAGTTTGTCACAAATTTTTTTCACATATTTGTTATTGAATGCATTATGTGAAGGTTGTGTGGGTGCTTCTGGGTATTTTCAACAATCTGAACACATCATTTCAAAGAGTATAGACAAGCAACTGAACTACTGTATTTGAGCAACAATATTAATGGTTTATTGAAAATGAGGTAGTGGAAAAAAAGTTTTTCTTATGGCAAATGTTGAAGCTTGACAAGTAGTTCAAACCTTTTTGAGAACTAGGTTGAAGAAAAGGTTCCAAATTCATGGCAGCCAGTCAGTTTGTGTGGATCCTGAGATGGCAGCTGCTCATGTCTTTGTCCATGACTCCCAGAGTGGGGAGCTGAGACTGATTAGTGCATGAGAGTCGGCCTCTGTTCCCATGCTACTGCTGACGGGGCAGAAAAGCAGCTCGGAGGAGCAGACTCAACAGCATGACACACAATTCTCTCTCTGTGTTCACACAACCCTTCTCTCCAAAAAATGATCTCTACCTATAACATTCGTCTTTTAGATTTACCTCGGGCATCTGTCTGTCTGTCTGTGTGCAAAAACTCGAAAAAAATTGGACAACGTGTGTATTGGGACAAGTGACAACTGATTAAGTTTTGGTGTTGATTGGTACGCCATCTGGAATTTATATTGCATCAAGGACTATATTGCCTTGGTGGAGGTCTGCACTCTCTCAGTTTATGCTATATTTTCTTTGGAACCTCTGAAGTCTCTTTCATCCAATGTTCCAGACTGGAATCAGACATCAGCCATCACAGACTGGATGCCTGAATGGGTCTTCACAGAAAAGAAAATCCCAAGACGGATTTCCTGTGGCATGTGAGCGGCCCTGCTTTGTGAGTTTGAGTCACTGTCATTGTCAGAGCTTTGGCCTCCAAAGGACCTGCGCCACACCCAACCCGTACCAGAGCACCTGGTTAATGAGTGAAGAATTGCATAACATGTAGACAAAACAGCAGGCCGAGTCCATGTCTCACTGCATACAGGGGGCCACATCAGCATTTACACTAGAAGCTATCTTGCGCAATGAGGTCCAATCAGTTAGTCACGCCAGAGTGGGTGGTGAGAACGGGGAATGCAGGCTGTTCTTGTCATTCAGATGATGAGGGGCCTTTGGGATCCTTGTCCTTTTCCTTAACACGGACAAAACAAAGCAAAAGGCAGTGAGTAAACACAGCTTTGACAAAACACTTGAACCACATACAGACCACATCATCAGCATTGATTAACTTCACACAGGGAGCGTAACAAACAGACACGAACCAGACACAATAGCCAGTGAGTTCATGCCCCTTGCATGATAAGAGGACCAACATTTAAATGAGTTCATTTGCCCTTATAATTACCAACATACCGCCTTGCTATATAGGGCATATTTATAGCAGCAAAAAAGCAGGCATCGGTAGGCATTTGTCCTTGTTTATGCCCATAGTAGATCCTAACTAACATTTAGTAACTTTTAGCATTGTCTTTGACTTGTAATCTTGTGAGAGCTGGTAATCATGACAAATTTTTGATTCTACTGGACAAGGAGACATCACTGTTGTAAAGGCCTATTATAGTTGCCATTTCTGTGGCACAAGTATAGTTGGAGTGATTGTGCCCTAAATGCTCTCGCTGAGCACTTTGCTAAATAAGGGATTGGTGAAGAATTGGTCTCTTTGAATGTTATTAAAAGTGGTGATGTGAGCCTGAAGACTGGTGTGTGAGTAGGCCTGCTTTATCAGTAAATATGACTGTTCTCCATGAAGCGTGACTCACCCGTGGTAGTGAAGGACGCAAGAGACCCAGAGAGGGGAGCAGACAGACGGCCTCCCCCAAGAAGCAAAAGAGCACCTGGAGGTTGTCAGTGAGGTGTCCCACCATCAGCAGCCACACAAACAGAGCCGCCACACGCAGCGCTGCGGAGCGCAGGAGCACCTGACCACCAGGGCTGTTCTGCTGGTCCTCTGGGGGAACGACACACAAAGGGTTACTCTCAATAAGGTGCAATCAGACCAATGTTAATTCTCTATTAGTTTCCCTGCATATATAACAACTGAGGTGAGTTGTTTACAGCCAGACATTCACACACACACACACACACACACACACACACACACACACACACACACACACACACAGTGGTTAAAGTGGGATTTGGCAGGAGGGGGAACTCTCATATTTAGTGTCGGCACAAACAAAGAAAAATGTATAGAAGAAGAATGGGATGATATTCTTCATTTATCTGAGGTGCCGGAACTGCGTACCCCTGCGTTCCCCCCCACTTTAACCCCTGCACACACACACACACACACACACTTACCCAATAAACGTAGCAACAGCAGGACATAGCACAGTGTCATGGGTGTCCAAAACCTCAGGTCCTCCGCCCCCAACAGGAAGTGCTGAAACACCACAGCTGTGGCGGCCACAGCGGCTATAGCAAAAGTCATCACGACGCAGCGGCGAAGCTTAGGTAGCAGAGCATCACGAGTGGAGATGAGGACGAGGCAGACGCCACAGTCCCGCCGGGAGTAGTGCTTCGGGTACAACTGGCCCACATGAGCCCACAGACGCTGGGCCTGCCTGGACAGGAACCATGTGAGGCCGGTGGCCAGCAGGAGGCTGAGCCAGCGATTGGGAGCACCCGCATGGAGGTACTGCAGGGTGCAGGTGAGGGCACAGCCCAAGGAGAACTGACTCTGGATCAGAAACTGGGTGGTGACTTCATGTACATTTCCCTGATAGAGCAGGAGAGAAGAGACCTTTGTTAAGACTAGTCCATCTAATGGCAAGAAGAACTTCACCCGGGGAAACCAGATCACCTCTCAAATCCCAGTTCAGACTGAGAGTAGGTCTGAGTTTGCTCAGTCACTTTTCACATGTCTCTGTATCAGGGAGGGACATGCACTAAATATGGACATAGTCATGTCTTGTATGTCTTTTTTGTATAGTTTAAATGTAGACCATTTTGATCCACGGCGAGTCTCACTGTATAGTCGTATATACATGTAGCTGATATGACAAATAAACTACTTGAACTTGAACTATGTTATGGCAGAGTTACAGACCCTTGAGTCTTATCACAGAAGTGATGGCATGATGAAGTAGGATCATGTCAAATGCTACAAGTGTAACACTGATTACGTGTCTGAGTGCAACAACTGGCTTGCACATTATGCTGGTATAAGTTTGTGTGATGTAGTTAGTACAGGTGTGTTGTGGAGTCTTACCTGTCCAAAAATGAGCGAGCCTAGGAAAGCTCGGAGGCAAAATTCCAGGAGCATCAGGGAGGAGACGCGAGGTCCCACCAAAGAAAGAACCCCTGTGAGTAAAAGGAACTGGATCCCACTGCTGAGGTGACCGATGGGCTGTGTTTTATTATCTGGCCTCTCTGAAGCGCCATCTGCTGGGGTGTGTCTGAACAGCACAAGAGAGATCAAGGCAGAGGATCAGATGCATAATATGCGCTGAGAAGAATAATCATTAAGTTGTTGTATATTTAGGCTTGAGAGCAGAGAATTTCATCAAAAACACTTTTGTATGAGTGTCTGACAACTTTGCCAGAGAAGCTTAACCTTGATCACTAGTGTGGCATCTCTGGTAGTGGTAGTAGGCCTACCTTATGTTGACAGATTTTCTTTTAGCAAAATTTGTATCATTACTGGGCTGGAATGACCATAGGCAGTAACAGAATCACTACTGTAATATACTGTAGATCTAAAGCTTACCTTGTGTAGAGGACAAATAGGCTCACTCGTAACAGATTACACATCAGAGTTACTCCACATGCCCCGGTCACTCCTGATAACCAAACAATCAATACTGTCAGTATTGATGTACGTAAAATGTACCCATTTATATTGTAAGAACCCCAACACCAGTTCATTCGTCATTTCATATTCAGTCTGAAAACCCACTTGTGACTTACCTTGCAGAATGGAAACAACAGGATTGTCCTCCAGTGGCAACCACTCCATGATGGCCATGTTTCAGGCAGAACAGACGACAGCTAGTTAGTCCCCTTTATATGTCAGACAAGTAATTCAATCATGGAAGATCCTTTCATCAAAGGACAGAATCCGTTTTTCAAAGACAAACAGCCATTTCCTTTCAGCACTGATCACTGAGCACAGGTAGCCACTATCTCAAGCTACAAAGGTCAGGCTATTACTTCACTGAAAGGAGGGAACCGGTAACCATTCCATTACCTTGCTTTCTCTATCACACAGAACTAGAGGAGAGTTTCACTGTTGCTCAACACCATCCCCCCCAGGTCATGATTATATTACAGTACATGAACACAGTATTTTATCAGCAGAATCTTTATTAAGTAGAATACATATTGATTAATATATCATAACAGTTTTAGATCAGTATTTACACATTCATAATACACAAAGCACATAAGGTGTATCATAGAACCCAACTTGGGCTTTATGTTGCGCATGCATCATGTTTAGGCCATCGTCACATGACGTACGGTGCACTCATTCAATGGTCAGGCACAGAGAGGAGGCACATCTTGATGAGTTGCTTTCACTCACAGTCCATTACGTCACTATTAGTCCATGATGTATTCAAAGGCAACTATCAGTATGTTTGCTAAAACAGTTTTTTTCTTTTTTTTATCAGTCCCTGATATTACAGTTTAAATGTAGTCATTGAGGACAACATGATACAAAAACAACCTGAGAGAACTACCTAAACGAATGTGTGGTTAATTAAAATGGCTTGATGGAGATGTTGTCAGAAGTTTCCTCAGTGGCCTGTGACTCTTCCCTTTGCCCTTTCGTAGAGCCTTCTCCCTGAGACTGTCCAATAGGGGTGTGCTCTACTGGAGACTAAGGTACAGTTCTACTCGCACGACCTCTGACCCCAAGAGCCAAGTGTGGTGTGGCGTGGCTCCTGCGGGCCTAGTCTGCCTCTCCCCATGCGCTCCTCACGAGGACTCCAGCTGGTACTCCAGCACCCTGTGCCTCATCAGGTCCCACAGCAGCATGCTGAGTACGGTGTGGGGGGCCAAGCGCAGGAAGACGGGCCCGATGCCCTTATAGAGGCCCAGCACCCCCTCTGATTGGCTCACCTTCACCATGCAGTCCAGGAAGCCCCGGTACAGCTGGCCCTGCGCACGGATTGGACAGAGAAGGAATGAAACAGGAATTAGAAAGAAAGATTACTATAGAAGCACTTGTGGCAGTGCATTTTAAATAAGTAAAATTGATCACAGTTGCTTTCACCGTTACTTAACTTAAATGCTTAAATGTGGGAGGCTGTAAAAGTGACAGATTATTTTTGCCAGAGCAAGAGGAGAAAGAAATATGAAACCTCTTACCCTACGAAACTCATCGACAGGTTGGTTGTAAAGTCTTGTGCTAATTACATCAAATGGTGTCATAGTGATGGTCACTGCTAGGCCACTTAGCATAGCAGCGGTCAAGGCCACCAGCCAGCTGTTTGGAGGAAACCACTAGAAAAGAGGCAATGTGCAATTAGTTGGCAAAGATTCAACAAATACAGTAACAGTGTCTTATTTCAGAGGACAGGAAAGATTCTTGTCCTGTGCCTTCGTCATGTGGCATAGCACCAGAATAGCCTAGCGCACCTACAAGTTCACACAGTGGAGAAATGGAAACTGTCACCAAGGACAAATGACGACATTGGCGCCCAGTCCGAGGCGTGCGTGCTCACCTCTGAGTGTGAGACCCACTCCTTGGCAGAGCTGAAGGTGGCAAGCTGGGCAGCTGAGCCCACCATGACCCTGGGCACGGCGCCATTCCACCCTCTCCACAGACCCACCAGGCCCTCACGCCGGTAGATGGTAGCAAAGGCACTCGACACCCCCTGAGAGAGAAAGAAAAAGAGAAAGACAAGGTCTTTAAGTGTTTACAGTAACTGACAAATGTGTAAGTTTGTAACTGACAAATGTGTGCTATTTATACACTTGCGTGACGAGAGAATGGACACAACTAGGATATCACTGATTTAGTGGTCATATCCAGTTACTTGTTTTTTTCCCTAAACTATGCAAGACTTTAAAGTTAATTTACGAGATCATTTTCACAGTTATATGACTTATTATGGGATGAATGAGGACTCTGTCTCAGCATCCCCTTTGGTCTCTAGACATAGTTACCACCATTTATACAACTGGTTCCATACAAACAAACAAAATGGAACACCTCACATCATGACATTGCCTTGCCTTGTCAGTCAACTTGACTTTTAAGACCTTCACATGAGAGAAACACCAATGACCACAGTAGGGGCTATGACCCTCACACATACTGTATGACACGCTCAACTGTAGAGAGGAATGTTACAAGAGAGACAGCATGAGGCCATAATTGTGGGGCCAAAGTCTTATGACCCTCAAGATGAGAAAAAATGGAGAACAGGTTATTGGAACCAGTGAGGTCACTCAGACCAGTTTTGTCTCCCTCTCTCGTTGGTCTGGTAAATCTTGACAACACACCCTATAGTTATGTCGGCCAGCCAAGATATATCCTCAGAGAGGTGGGTCCCAAGGAACATGAAAATGGGCACCCACTCACAATGTCACCTTTTATGCTCTGAAAGTCCATGACCACCTCTTTGGTCTTTCTGGTGTGGAGTGTTTGATTGTCAGTCACTGGACCTCATCACTATAGGGTGTGTTGTCAAGATTTACCAGACCAACGAAAGAGGGAGACAAAACTGGTCTGAGTGACCTCACTGGTCACTCACCTCACTAGTCAAGAAAGCCCAGCAGTGCCTTTCTGAGGGTCCTGCAAACCGACCTGCTGTTCTCATTCTATCAAGGCACCATTGATTATAAAAAAGGCCATTTAGGAAGAAGTATTTCATTAAAAACACCTTCTGTTATTACTCTTTAATCAATGCACCTAATTTAATTAAAACTTTCAATAATATTCAAAATCATTAGGTTGAAATATGCTTTTGATTTGGCCCATCTTATGTTGAATGGTCATTTCTCACTACTACATGATGCCTGGTTCAAAAGTTATAAAAATAATCACCAAAAGATTCATTCTGATTCATTCAGAAATACCTACAATAACTGTCAACTTTGAATTATTTTTGAAAACTTACACACAATTTCCTGTCCAGATTTGTAGATTATCTTAAAATTTGTAATCAATTTAGTACCAAACAGTGCCCTAAATGTGCTTGTCTCAACAAATTGGGAGCAAACCCTTCCAATAAATTACTCATGTTGAAATTCTATGAAAAAGTGGCATCATTTGACTTATACCATGTCTGGTCCAAAAGTTATGCGAATAGCCAAATTTCACAATTTTCACTACTGAGCAGGTTCCAAGATGACCTCTGAAAAACATCCATTTAGATACCTCCTCTGGAAGGTAAACTATGTGTAGCCAAGGTTGTTTTGACAACTCATGAACCCGCCACCTCGTCAACTACAACAAGCCCACGGCATGGGAGTGGAATACTCTACGCACTGAACTGAAAAGCAAAGGCTTCCGACTTGGCGGTTAGAAGCGTCTTTAAGGCTAAGGGTGTGAGGATTTACCACATTCTGCCATCAGCTAGCCTAGGCTAGTTGGCATCCATTACATATGTTTTTTAAATTGGCAAAGATTGTTTGATTTCATTCATTAATTTGCTTTCAGTATGAATGTTTGGCACATGCTGCTTCATACACATCTCTACAATATAAACACCATACTCCTCACACACAAGGTGTCAAATTTAAAACAAAACAAATATCTACTCATGAATGCAGTTTCAACTATAACACAAATACTATGAAACATCAAACATAAAATGCTTCACTTAAACACAGGAACACCGCACATTTCTCAATGGCTGTCCTCTAAATTATTTGACTTGCTATTAGTTATTCAATGGTCTGTATCAGCAGTACTGTTTTGAAGGGTCAGTTCAGTAAACACTGAAACTAATCCATATACTTTAAGATGGCAGGGCTAGTAGGTAGCACAATTCAACAAAAACTCTTGATACAACCGTGCCAAATCAAGCAACTCCTGAAGTATGCAGAGATGTGTCACTGCCTGCTATCAGGATTAATAAACTAAATCTAGTAGATTTATTTAGCAGACATGCACAAGAATGATGAACAAATGGTATCTTAGACACAAATCTGACCAAAGTTCATCTCAGTGGCAACGAGACAAATCAACGCTACCACACAAACCACACGCCTCTTCTTGGCAGCCTCTCATTGGCTCTGGCTCATGTACAGAGGGAGGTGGGAGGCGTGCCGTAAGCGTTTGTCTTGTGGAAGGAAACCCACATGCTCTCGCACCTGTCTGCCACATTCACACACAGGCCAACTAGAACTGGCTTTCTGCACGGGGCAGGGCTAAAATAAACTAATGGCCGGGCTATTATTTCAGCTTCCAACTAGATTGTCTCTGTGTTGAAAGTAAACATGGGCAACTGGGCATGTACATGTTGACCTCCAGCAACAACAGAGAACCTGGCCCTTCTCAAAGGACATGCTAGTTTACCTGGTGGTTATGTTGATGGCCCACAGCAATGGTCTCCACTGTTTGGGCCTGAAGATGTGTCTTCACCTGTAAAGGGGGTCAGAAATAAAACATTGTTAATTTTATTTGTAAAATAAAAAAAATGTTTTAATGCACATTTAAAAACTAGCACAGGCTTGCTGTGGAATGCTCTGTGGAGCCTTCACCAGTAAACAATGGGTGTGGTTCGTTGGCCTGTACATTAAGTTGCATAACACTTAACTATAGTGTATGTCTGTAGAGAGAATGACTGCAACACTACCATACTCCTTTCAATCCTTCCTCAGATTTTTGCAGATCTTTGTACTTTTGCTCATTCAATGCCATGATTTATGTCAGATGACTTCAATGATGTCATTTAACTGATTCTCTTCACAATAGCTATACTTTTCATATAACCCGAATGTTCCACTTCAGATTACATGACAGTTTAAAGAGCTGAAAATTAAAAGACACAAACGTGTACACACTACACTTGCATGTGCCAGTGAACCCTATAAATAGACAGCCATCTCTTTTTTCAGCCTCCTCTGTTACCCGAGCCCATAGAAGCCTTGATTACTGGAAGGCCGGATAGGGTGACAAAGTCACATTTAGTGGATGTGTGCATGTCTGACCCAGATACACCCAAAGCATGTACAGAATTTGAATGGGGTCAACATGCATGTGCCAGTAGGCACAAGAGCAACAGGAGCGGGAACAGGAGGGGAGGATCAACAGGAGGGGAATATCAACAACAAGACCCGCATCATTTCACCTATGTAACCTTACAAGACCTGGCCCACAAGAGTGTGCTTCATATTATGACCCCAAAGTCTAGAAAACATTGTGAAGTCTTAGTATCTCTTACACATTAATAATCCTGGAGAACTTTACTACACTCTTCATGGCCAATCTGAAGGCATGAGTAGGTTGAAAGCTAAGAGTGTGCCTACAGTACATCAAAAAGCTTATCCCCTGTGAAACCCAGACACTGACCCACTTAACAACACATTCCTTCAGAAATGTAGACCAAATCTGTCAAAGAGCCTTTTCTTCCCAACCAATAATGTTCTTAATCTTCCCAATTACTACTGTAAATGTTTATACAGTGTGCACCCACTTGACTAGTTTCCTGATCGCTCCCTCGGCTCTACTCACCAGGTAGGCTGGTGACGCAACAAAGGCCCCGAGGGCACCGGCGATGGCCCCGGCTAGAATGTTCCCCGCTGGGGCTTGGGTGATCCCGGCCGCCTCGCTGTAGGAGTAGAAGCCCAGCCTCACGCCGTTCATGAAGCCCTGGTAGAGTAAGCCGGCGCAGAGGCCCTTCTGGAGGCCGCGGAGGCCATCGCTGCGGCCCACCAGCCACAGGGCCTGCAGGACGCCACGGTAGTGCCTCTGGTAGGAGCCGCGGGCTCTCAGCTCGCCCTGAAGCTGCAGGCGCGTCTTCACCACCTCCAGAGGGTTGGTGAACACACAGGCGCCACAGCAGGCCATAGCGCCCAGGGCAAAGTCCAGAGGGGGCCACAGGTGGGGCGGCCCCTGCCCCTGCACCTGCACAGGAGCCGGAGCCCGGCTTAGAGCTGGCATGGGGATGGGGGGACTGGGAAATGGAGACTCTGCGGTTGGATAGTCCAAGAGCTGTGTGCTTGTCGTCATCTTACGAAATGTCTCTGACGTCACAGGCAGAGTGTGATCTTGACCAAATCCAGTTTGCTGACTTTGCAGACACTCCTTAGGTATTGTGATAAAGCCTTTCAGGTACACGATGAACCCTCAGTTAATCAGTCATGTAAAACACTGTGACTGTAGCTGTTAGTTCTGATAGCCTAGTAGTTCTAGACCTGATGTCAGCACTCAGTGAGTATGCCTGACACACTGATCCAGCAGCAGACAAATGTGCAAGCAATTGGTACTTCAGAATTCCTGGTCCACATGCTTCTGCCCAAATCCCTTGCCTTCACATCGAGATGAAGGCCTGTGTGGAAAAGAAGTTATCCAGTCAAATCTGGCTCCACACTTTCACTCTCCACCATAGTAGATCACTAGTCTCTGCAAGCAAATGCAGTCCCTAAACAGGTGACAGATCAGAATGTAGTCACGCGAACTTCCTGAAAGTTGCTTACAGGAGATATCTTTTGCCTGATTCAGACCTCACAGAAAGCAACGATATACATATCTTACAGAAAATTCAGCACCAACAGTCGATTTGTTGGAACAAACAGCAGTAATGACATAACAGATAACGCTATCATCATACGTAGACTAGGAGTCAGCCGGTGTCAGCGCCTTTCACACTTTATGGAAGTAGCCGAACCAATGGCCGAAAAGGTGCCATGGCAGAGTTGTACCCTCGGTAACATCAAAACATTGGAGCACAACAAGTAGGCAAGCACACTTACCCCACTCTCTTTTCCTTCTCCCTGTTTATGCCACTACAGCAGCGATGGATGGTAAACATGTGAATTCAATGATACTTTCCAGTCCCTAAAGCCCCACCCACCCACATTTCTGTCCAATCATCTGAACGTCCTAGAATTCCCTTCCCTCTTCCCCAAGTGTAGACCAATCGTTCCCCGGACGCACGTCTGCAGTTTTGCTATAGAAATTCTCTGGGTAAAAGGTTATGGACCTAAAGTGGGGGGTTGTATAGCCTACATACGATACCGTTGTTGTTGTTTTGAAAGGATACAGACTTTCTTCGAGGAATAGAAAGAAATATTCGATCATTTCAGAAAGACAAATAGTGAACGTGCTACTCGAGTAATGAGTGAAATACCAGTTTGGTAACATTCTCTGAAATTCGATTGTTTAATAAATCAGCCCGGGCGGCGTTCTGTGCCACTGTGACATAATATAGAAAGTGAGCAAGGTTTATTGGCCACTCTTTAACCTACCTTTTTTTTTTCAGAAAAAAGCTCCATAACCCGAAGCTGCATTATATTTCAAATGTAAAAACATAATAACCGAAGATGACACAATTAGTATTGCTGATTGTTCTCACTTATGAGCCAGAAATACAGTTAAGACATGGAGGCCTTTATTGTTTGACTCTGCATACATTTCACTGCAACACCCCTCATCCACCCTGCCCATCCCAAACACCAACACACTTTTAAACACACACACGCACAGAAAAAACTCATCCATTCGCACACACAAACAGCACATACAGAAACGTTCATACGGAGTGTTCAATGTAAACAATGCAGGTTGAAAGTGATAAAAAAGCAAGGTAGTAGTCCGCTGTTCTTTCATCTTATCTTTTCCCTCTCCGTCCAATGTTAACACACATGAAGAGGATACACAGCAACACACTCACACTGTGTTTTACACATGAAACTCATTGTTCCCTTACACACAGCCGCACAAGCATGCACACTTACACTCTCTCACCTCTCTCTCGCTCACACACACTCACACACACACTCTTGCTCACGCAGTCTCTCTAACACACGCAAACACACGCACACGGGGAGTCAGGAAAGTGATCTGAACAATCACTTCAGGAGCAATGTCTTTATGTGAATGTCCTTTAAATGTGTTGAAATCTTGATACTGTTGAGCAAATAAGTTGAGCGAACAGAGATGTCTGTTAGAGGTTACCAGTAGAGAAAAGGAGATGAACAACAGGGTTTTAGTGACACGTTTCTTCTTTTCATTGCCCCAAGATTCTCCCTTGCTGGGAAAAGGCCAGTTTGAGTTCCCTTGCCCGGCTGAACAAAGGGAACATCATCCCCCCTTCTTCTCATTTCTTTACTTTACTCGTGGAATCCATTGTTTATTTGTTTACTTTTTTTATTCTTTACACCCTCCCAACCCCACAGATACACATTAGTGTCAGTCTGCTTGTCTGTCTGTCCATTGCCCTACTACATTACCTTTTGGCGCGCACAAAGTACAAGGCGTTGGTTTTGGGATAGTATTTGACGTTCTGTTTCTTGTCCATGAGGCCGCCGAAGATGATGAGCTCCCCGCGGCCCTGCACCACTGTGTGCAGACTGGTCTCGGGCGGCCCGGTGACGGCGGCCGGAGTCCCGCCGCTCCCGTACACGCGCCAGGTGACGGCGCCCACGCTCTTGGCACGAGACACGTCCAGCACGTACATCTGCATGGGCTTGCAGTTGAGCGACTGGTACAGAGGCTTGCCCACGTTCAGGCTCTGGGGCGGGTGATGGCCCAGCTGCCGCCGGGCGATTGGTGGGATGGAGTGTCCGTCAGTGGGTGGAGCCTGTGGAGGACTGGAGGAAGAAGGGGGCGGGCTGGCTAAGGCTCCACCTCCTGCTGTAGCAGCTGCCGCCGAAGAGGAGGAGGAGGAGGACGGTGAGGGGGAGGAGGAAGACGAGAGAGCTTTGACGGCCTCCAGGCCCCGGCGCAGGGCGGCAGGGGACACGGCCCCAGGAGGGGTGCGGGGCGAGGCAGTGGGAGGCGGCGTGTGCAGGCCGTTGGTGCTCAGAGCCTCGGGGGCCGAAGCCGCCACCAAGGAGGAGGAGGAGGGTGGGGGTAAATCCCAACCGTAGTCCGAGGGGGGAGCGTGAGCGTGGCCGTGGGTGTGAGGCCGGGAGGGGGGCGAGGCGGCCTGTGCTGGACTGGTGCGTGGCGAGGGGGAGGTGCCGTTGAGCAGTGGCGGCATGGGCGGGCTGTCGGGGCCCTGGGAAGGGGAGGGCTGCTGCTGCGGGGAGGAGGCCGACGAAGGGCTGCCCTCACGGGCTCCTGACCGCGGGGAGGGACGGGGCCGCAGCGTGCCCCAACGCCCGTTGACGCAGGGGGCTTCCTCCGCCGCGCCCAGCACCACCCCGGCTGCGCCGCTCCGCACGGGGGACTGGGAGCGCAGCGAGGGGGGGTCGGGCCCCAGCGGGGCGGGGGTGGCACTGATGGGAGAAGGCCGAGAGTTGAGGCTGGGGCTCAGGGGGGCGCGCCCAGAGGGGGCCTGAGAGAACACCACCACACACTGGCCCACCTACAGGGACACACACACACACACACACACACACACACAAAACACAGTCAGACATGTTACATGTTATCCTACGCATTTTAATGTCTGATCAATCAAAAAAAAAAAATCTACCAAATCAAATCAATAAAGATGGCAGATAGCAGGACAAGGCCCAAAACAAGGTACAGTAAAGGCAGATAAAGAAATGTACAGATATAAATCTGGAGGTAGTATAGATAGAGATAGAGATGTAGAGGTGAAGATGGTGGAGAAAAAGCAAGGGAGGGAATTCATGGAACATGAAGGAAAAGGGGGTTAAAGAAGTGCATGAGGAAGTGAAGAGGAAGACAGGAACATGTGAGGGAGAGAGGGAGAGGGAGACAGATAGAGAGAGCGAGAGCGCGAACGAGCAGCTGCAAGCCTTACCCGGCAGGCCGGATGACACCAGAGCTCGGGGGCTCCGTGCTCCTCATTCTCCACCCGCAGCTGCTGCCAGGACCAGGAGGAGGCGCCCATGTGCAGCAGCCAGGCATCCTTCAGCAGCTGGCCACAGGGACAACAGGAAAGCGCTTAGTTTGCATTGAGAAGCATACTTCTCCATCAGAGTGAACTTTCACACACAAACCCCACAAACACAGCACAATCCATTTTCAAACTCACAACCACACACTAAACTGAATGCTTGTTTGATATACAGGAACGTCATTACATGATCAATGAATTTGGAGCAAGCTTCCAGACTTTAAAGCAATAGTTCGAACAAAATGATGTTAAGCCTTGTTTTTGGATATCTTACGATGAAATACGATGGTTAAGATTGACATTTTGACAAACGCTTCTGTTCCGAGAATTTTCGGTTGTTGTGTATCATCTCAACGGCAGCCTATGTACATTGGAAAAATCCTTCCTAAAACGTATTAAACGTCTGTTTACAAAGGTGTGAAACTCACTGAGTGGTCTGTAGTGTTCACTGATATGCTGACATATATATCACCGTAAAATATGACTTCAAGAAGGTTCTAGCATTATTTTGGATTTCTTGTGAGTGACACATTACTTCCCAGCAGTCAGTGGGGTTTGACTACAAACTACAATAAAACTTGCTAGAAGTCATATTCTGCGGTGATATTTATGTCAGCATATCAGCGAACAGTACAGACCATTCGTTCAGTCCTTACTAGGAAGCACCATGATAGCTCTTTAGGTCTAGGCAGTGGGGATATGTGCCAGGAGCTGCCATCCTGTTATCTGGCTGAGCTCACGCACACGCACACACACACACACACACACACACACACACACACACACGTCTGTTTATGATCTCCAGAGCCCCCTGCACATAGAGTACAGGAACGAGGGCACAAGATCTACTCAACTACTCAGTGCTTGCAATCCACTCAGCAATGTCCTACCACAGTAGGAACAAAAGCATGTGGGTCAATATACAGCAGTGCACTTGATGAGAAGTAAACAAGAGGAGTAGTATGGCGTTCCACAGAGGTGGGCTACAGTGTGCACATGGTGACAAAGTCAGCAGAGAACAAACACTGACTACTGAAGAGGCACACAATACAGTCATCTGACGGTACTCACAGCATTGGGACCACCACAGCCACCCAAGATGAGCAATGTCTCGCTGTCAATCACAATCTGGAAAAGACAACACAATGGGAAAAGGCAGGATAGGGGTGGGTGAGGGAGTGAGGGAGGGAGAGATGAAAAGGGCCAATTATATTTCTGCTGTGTCACTGCAACCTGAATCCACTCATATAGGTCACTCTACTGTGTTATTTCTAGTATCAGTCTCGGTCCATTTATGCCTGGGAAAAAAAGTATTACAGTTACCATTTGTGGCTACGTATGGCACTACAGCTTCTGCTTCATTTGGTAGCTCCTCATATATCCAATTGTTTTTGTTTTTTTGATAGATATTGTTTGCATTACTTTTTCTCCATGTCTGGTCTGGATACAATCTAACTGGATCATTAAATGAGCAGTAAGGACTGGGTTGAGGAGGCTGCCTGGGTGTCAAACCTCTACTCTCTCACAGCTCTCTCGCTCTCTTTCTTTATGTGAGTGTGCGTGCGTGCGTGTGAGTGAGTGAGTGAGTGAGAGAGAGAGAGTGACTAAGAGAGAGAGAGAGAGTGACAGAGAGAGAGAGAGAGAGAGAGAGAGAGAGAGAGAGAGAGAGAGAGATCCAGCTGCCTGACCCATCCTAAAGACTTTTTGTTTTGTATTTTCAGTCTTGTCTCGGTGCTTAAGCCCATTGTGATGAACGCTGTGCATATCTAAATGCCCTGTGCAAATAACACTAATGTTTCAGGTAAGTAAACATGACTGACGTACAGTAGCGTGGCATGAGTGAGAATGAGCAGTGGCGCCTCACCTGTGACTGGCCTCCGCGGGGGTGGGGGCTGGGGCCAGTGATGTTG
Source organism: Sardinella longiceps (assembly GCA_027497455.2). Classification (NCBI taxonomy): domain Eukaryota; kingdom Metazoa; phylum Chordata; class Actinopteri; order Clupeiformes; family Clupeidae; genus Sardinella; species Sardinella longiceps. The sequence continues at coordinate 10,188,797 of JAODXP020000013.1, forward strand.
GGCTTCGACCAGGACCACTGCTCCAGGTCCAGCACCCAAACTTCATTACTCCTGCAACAGACCAACACACGCCACATTTAACACGCCTCCCAGGCACAGGGGGCATAACCCCACCTAAGCAAGCACCTCTAAAGTGAACCACAGTACACACAGGTCTAGACGGAACAGCGTTTACTTCATAGCAAAAACAACCTGGCTTAAAATAGGAAGGAATAGGAGGGAAGTTAAATCAAACATTTATGTGTGTCCATGCATTTCACACGTGTTCTGAATTTGCGCTTCTCTTAACTTGAACGTATTATTAACCATCACCAAACCAACAATTTTACTGGGTGTGGGCTTCAATTATACGGTGCTGGTTTACAGGGTCTTTTGTCTAGTAGCTCATGAAGATTCAAATGCTGAGCAAATACACACAAGCCTAAAGACTGCGCCATGTCTCAAGGTCTGAGGTTCGGTAGTATCTTACGTACATTTGTCTCGCGCCCAGAGAGCCTCCAAACACCACCATGGTGTTGCCAATGACGGATGCAGAATGGCCTGCCATAGGCGGGGGGCCATGGGTTGTGACTATGCAGTTCCACCTGGATGGACATTAGAAAATAGTTCAGATGAGACACAAAGAAAAGCACGATGGTCAGATAATCAAATTTGTGAGGCACAGTATCTTCAATATTTTTGCGACATGGTGTTAATTTACACGACTGTCATATTAGCAATAGTGTATTTTTCCACTTAAAGGAAAGCACCGGAGTGAATTCAAGCATAGCCCTGTTGAAAGAGCTTGCTAAATGCACTAGTTAGCGAGTGGAACAAAATAATTTGGTACAGCATAGACCGAATGCGAACGCAGAACGCACAAGCACTTTACACTGAATCAATGAGACCTGACTATTCGAAACCGAAAGTAAGATCTGAGGTGCTGTTGACTCAATGTAAAGTGTTTCGCGTTCGTGTTGGGTCTATGCTGTTCGAAATTCTTTCATTTCATGCTAAATATATTGCTGTTAGAAGGCTCGTGCAGCAGGGCTATGCTTAAACTTACTCCGGACTTGTACTTTAGGGTAATGTCTATGCATGCATATTTTCACATAAGAAACCTCACATGAATATAAAAATGTAATTAGTCAAAGGCGGCAATTAAACTTTTGAAGTATGGCAACAATGGCTGACGGTAATGAGTTTACATTTATTGCAATCTAAGCATTTAAGGTCATATTGTGGTGATAGTTGGAACATGTTAATGCAACGGTTGCCAACTAGCAACTGGCGGCAATATGTGTAAATCTTCACAACTCTATCCTTCAAAAACACTTCTAACCGCCGAGTTGGAAGCCTGGGCTTTTCAGCTCAGAGGTTAGAACGTTTGACTCCCATGCCGTGGGTTTGATTTAGTTGACAGGGTGGCGGATTGGAGACCTGTGTGCGGTGCGGACTGACCCCGGCTACATTAAGATGTTGAAAACAAAGTTTAAAGTTCTGTCCCTATGGGTTAACTATCAGGGCTAATTCTATACTGGCAAGTCTCGAGTAGCTTGAGCAATAGAGCTCTTGTTGTCCTTCAAACAACCATACAACTGGATCCCAAAGCTGTTTACAAGCCACAAAGTTTCATTAATATACATGGAGTGTATGAATTGGTTGACACAAAGGAAAGGAATTGCCTTCGAATACAGTATGTATCAGCTCATATAGTTCAGTAATCACATTTTATTCAATTCATGTAATTTACGGCAATCTCATGTAGTTAGGTCAATATCTGGGCTTCCATTCAATATCATATTTGCATTAAGGGGGAAAAAAACAAAACAAAACAAAAAAAAAAACGGCTCAAGAATATGCACGGTTGAATGTATTTCCAAGCAAATACACGAAAATTAAACTGCTTCCATTGACTTCAGTCATACTATGCCTTATTCATACCAAGAGTTTTATTTGTGTAACTTAATTGAGCATCAACTAGTTGGATGGAAAACCAGCTAAAGATGAGCGTATAAAAAAGGGTAAAAAGTCATAAGAAAATGTTCTTTGCTTGTTTTCACTCACCAATTCTTGGAGGGTGAGTAAGTGTGGATCTCGTCAAAAAACCTCTCTGGTTGGTGCAAGGGGTACGGACTGGGCCGTGTCCAGCCTCCAAACAGCACAAGGAGGTCCTTGTACATGACCAGCGTGGCTCCAGCTTTGGGGGAAGGATAGGAGCCTGCACAGGGGAGAGGGGAGAGGAACAGCTCAGAATGGTGTCCTACACTTAACTTTCCAAAGGCCACTCATATAACACATAAGTACTGATACAGTGTGTGGAAGTTAATGGATTGACCCACATGGTGGACAGGCATAAGGCAGTGGCTTCTGTAGCCTCTTCTTTAAGCACACATCTCCACTTACAAAATGTAATTGAACACGAGTTACAGACCTCTGTCCTCCTTACAGATCTCTGGCTCATTGGCCAACATCATCAGTGACAAAACCAGCAAAAGGGAGATGAAAGGATATTTGTGCAAATGTACTAGGAGGTCAAATGCGCGCCCACTACACAAAACACGCACATATATACCAGCAGGTCTGGAGTACGTACTGATGTGTACAAAAGTGTCAAATAATGTACAAAAATTGAATGCCCAGAACATTTCCCAGGCTATTTCCTTACTGATTTCTTTAGCAGTGTGCAAATAATGGCTAAAGATGCTGTCCTGTGGTGAGTGTGTACCTGAAGCCAAAGGGCGGATCCACTCCTTGCTGTTGAGATCCAGCCTCCACAGGTCATTGAAGGCAGCATTGCAGCTGCTCTGAGTGCAGCCGCCAAACACGTACATGGACTGGTTGGAATCGTAATAACATGCACCTACACAAAGCACACAAAGTACACAATTACGTACATCCTGTGCATAGAAAATATAGAAATGCAATAGAAATATTTTTAGCAGATGTGAAAACCAAAAACTGATAGTGTTGCTTTACTGAACGCTTCAGATAGACTTCAAGGTGCCACGTCGACAAGGTGTGACTTAGGTGACAATAAAGCCTCATTCACACAAGCCTGCTTCCTTGTCAATTAGCACATCCTGCTAACAGCCTGGTGTGAACGCAGCCAAGGAGCTGGACAAGTATTGATCCTGCTACTTCAAACTTACTGACAAAGCAGTGAAGTGCAATATCATTGTCAGACAGATTTCAATGTGGGAAGACCACTCAATTAGAGTTTCTAAGCAATTTTGTATCACATTCTACTAATTTACTGAAATGTTATGTTAAAACCTCCTCAGAGAATATCAGGAATGAGAAAACAGGCCTAGCAGACAGGAATTCAGGGCAAAACCCTTCATTTCCTCTGCAACATGCAAATGAAACAGGAGAAGTTAGATAATTCAACAACTTGTTTACATGTGTGCAGGACCTTTAAAAGTGTTCAGTTCCATTGTTACTTAATATTGCATATCTGAATTGCATGTGAACCATTCCAGTAGAACAGAGTCTAAAGTGAAAGGTGTGAAAAAGCCCAGCCCGGAGCCAATGATGTGTACTGACTGTGCGAGAACCGCTGGGTGATTGGCGTCCCAGGATACGGGTAGGTGCGACTCTCCCACTGAATGTTCCCCTCCTGGACAGCCCTCAGGAAACCGTGGTAACATTGATATGCTACACCTACAGAAATAAAAGGAAGGTGTGAATACAACACATTTATCCAGCACGCTCACAAACTGGCCAAAGAATTGGATCTTAAACTAGCATTTTGTATTTCCATCTAGCAAAAAGTCCAGGCAACATGCAACCAAATAAAGCTACCTCATACAATACCAATGGAAAGACAGTGTCACATGCCAACCCAACAGCAGCATTTACACTAATGACAGCATCACAAACATTTCTTCATAAGATATCCCTTCAACTGGAGAATGCTCACCTTTGATAAGACGATACCACTGTTTGCAGACCAGCGCTGCAGTCTTGTGCTCTTGATATGGTGACAGAAAGGAGAGGATATACTCCAGCACTTCTTCTGGAAGCTCTACCATGGCCCTGTGACTCCTTGGCTCGTCCTGGCTCATTCTCTGGCCGTTCTGCTCCTCTGCGCTTATCCCCACCTTCATGCCCACACTGGGGTCCCCTGACCCCACCCCACCCTCTTCTGTATCCATGGCAACAAAGCAGCCATCCTCACTGTCGGAGGAGCGGGACATACTGCCTGAAAATTTAAGAAATATGTAGACTATTACAATCACAACAATTTATTGACTACTAATTTTAAAAAATTATAATGAAACGATACCATAAACTGGATTAAGAATGTATCTGTCGAGACGATCAATGAAGACAGGACACCAGTCCTCCTTCAGCATCGTGAATTTTAAGGTCCAGCTCCGTACTGTTAGGTGTTTCTTTTTTGTATTCATTTCAGACAGTTTAAATGTAATTGCAAGCAAATGGCTGCCATTTTCAGAGTCAGCTTAGATGCTGATAATGTTGAATAATGCTGTCAAGACTCAAAAGTACCTTGCAATAGCAAGTCTATCGATTAGGAGACACAAACAAATGACTTGGGCCTAAAATGTTACCTTGCAATCGGAGACAAGATAGGCAGCAAACAAATATTTTGTAGACATGTTGTGACATTGACGTACAGCGTTATATATGTAAGCCTTAGTATTGACCTATATTGCATTCTCGCTATATAAGCAACGTTACTTATAACCAATTCACTGACTAGACATCAAATCTGACTTACTAAAATTGGGTTGCTAACGTCAACGTTACTAAAGACCAAATTATCCAGCCATTGCTTCTCAGCCATGGCTACATCGGACTCATACAGGCACACCTTAGGTAATGAGATCCTTCGAAAGGATGAGGCAACTAATTGTAAATTAAGATTAGTTCTTTATAATGAATAGATCTAGTTCGTCATGCTACTTATGAACCTTTTAACAACTGCCATTCGTCTGACTTGAAGTACGTTGACGGGAACTGGTTATTTGGCTAACAAAATCAGCTACCGTTAGCTAACGTTAGCCAGCTAACGATAGCTGGGTCAGAGGGATTGCACAATTTAATTTCTTCTTGTCCATGCCAAATCATTCAGTCATCAGGTATGAGACAACATCATATAGCTAGAAGCAATTGTTCAATGTTTATGGGTCAGTATAAACAGCACCGGAATTTGGGATATCCAGCATTAGCTTGCTCATCACAAGTCTGCCGGTTAAATACGACCGAACGTTAACGTTAGCTTGTTAGAGCTGAGCTAACCAATAGCATTAAGGTACTGGCTAGCATGCTGCACAGGCTAACGAATGCTTTAAATCAAGATGAAGATGGACACCCATATTCTGCATCTAGTTTAGGGATTTTATTTATAATGTTGACTGACCGTACTTACTGTTGTACTCTCTCGCTCCTTCTGTTTACGCAGGTAAACCGTTCTATGGTAGTTCCCTTTATCAGCTACAGTAGTAAATCACCAGTCTCAAAACATTCGCCATCTTCCCCACTGGCAGCAGCTTCCGCGAGGACTCGTGAGCGCGCACGCAAATTGCTATATCTAGGCGTCATGAAAAGATGTTGACATTAGCGAAAAACATAGGCCTAATAAAAACCTGAAATATGCTTGAACATTGAGAATAAAAGAAACACTTGTTTTGTTGCAAAAAAAATGGCTACACATTCCTTAAGACCAAATTGGCATTTAACTTGGAAATTGGCTGTCCTGGAATTATCTTGTACTAAACCCAAGTGTCTCTGATTAAACTTCTGCTGAAATAACAGTGAATAACAGGGTTTCTGATAATAAGTCTTTCTGGTGGTCTGTCACAGACAACCTTTCTGCCTATGGGTATGCAATGAAAGATCTGGTTATTTTTATATTAAAGGGCAATTTCAGTCAATTTCAACAAGAGCTCTATTGCACAAGCTACTCAAGACTAGTCAATACTGAAGACGCAAGAAATTTTGGTCCAACTATATAGGTTACCTTGAACAAAGAATTAGCCCTGATAGTTAACCCAATGGGAGCAGATTTTTAAACTGTGTTTTCAACATCTAAGCAGGCTCCAAATATCACACCAAAAGTTACATGTATGTAACATCATCAGACACACTACACCACACCACACCATTGTAGTGTGTATGAATGCAAATGACTAACAAAGTTGTTAAAAGAGTGTTTTTATGCAATGTTTACAAAACCGTTTTGTAAACAAACAATATTTTGCTGCTTGCATAAACACAGGTTTTACCTCGTCATACACACTATAGTTCTGTGTTTTAAGATGTCGGTTGATGTTTCATAGTTTTTGTGGTGATATTTGGAGCATGTTAAGATGTTAAAAATAGGCCTACAGTTCAAAATTCTGCCCCCATGGGTAAGTTGTTAGTGCTTATTCTCTGTTCAAGGAAACTATGGTTGGACCAAAATGTCTTGCGTCTTCAGTATTCTCGAGTGGCTTGAGCAATTAAGCTCTTGTTGAAATTGACTGAAGTTGCCCTTTAAGGCTACATTTGAACCCCTTTTTATATTTAGGCTATATTTGAATTTCTCTTTTGTCTTGTCTGTTATTTCAATAGGCCTGTTTGTTTCATAAATGAAAGACCTGCAAGGAACCTTGTGTATGACATGTTGGGTCATGGCATCAGCTACAGTACATGGATGAATGTTGCAGAGATTTTCCAGGAAATAGCAAGGTACAGGTGGTACCAGAAACATCTTGATATCATCCAATAAGTTCAGTTCAGTTCAGTTCAGTCCAGTTCAGTTCAGGCTTATTTGTCACATAGGCCTACATAATCATGGCAGTGCACAATTTGTAGTGAAATGTGGGAATGAAAAGACAGAGAAAGGCTAAAAGGAGAGAGGAGTAAAAAAAGGATCTGAGTTGTGCAGTTTTTGCTGTAAAACAAACAAACAGTAGCTGGTGGGAATAAAACTTGCATTTACCCACCCTTCATATGGCAATGTTTGTGGTTGAAAGTTAGGAAAATCCTTTCCCTAAGTAAACTGCAATAATTGCAGCTGATGTTAGGTGTTACTTTTTTGCAACAATTCTTGTTGTAAAAAGTAATATCACCTGGTTGAGCCAATGAAGGTCCTGTTGGTGCACATGAGCCAAATTCAGTGGTGTCAACATTTTGAAACACTTTGCTATGCTTCCCATTCTTCCCTATGGATGACGTACAAAATGTGTTGCAACATTTTGTCATTTTGAACAAACACCATGGGCTTATTTGAAATGGCTGGGTGGCTGAGTGTCTGGCCGACATGATATCTTAACAACATCAACAAAAGCTGATGAATGCCTATGACAGTCTGGAACCTGTAGAGGTTCAAAGCAAATTGGCGGCCCATCTTTCATTTAGTCCAGCAGATGTCGGATCAGCCGCGTCTGTTCATGTCTTATCTGGCAAAAAAAGTTTTTTTTTCATCCCATAAGGTTTCAGTAGGACTTCGGTGGTGCTCAGACAAGATTGTGCAAAAGCCTTATTATTTCAAGTCCAGAGTGCTTGCTTTAAGCCAGCCATTCACTCAGCAAGTAATTTAGAACAAGCAAAATATCAACCAGATGATGTCATTTTTTACCCAGATAGCATTCCACTCGTTTAACTTGGCTGGCTGGTTGGGTAACTGGGCAGGCCTTTCTTCAATTGGGCAAAAGCCTATAGGCAACATCATGGAGGTATTATATAACTGGAGAGAGTTGTGATTTCCCAAAATGCCAACAACATACTTATCTCTGGAAAGCAGTGTGTGATGAGAAATAGCACTGCAGTAGCCTAGTATCGGGTCTCAATTAACTTTCAGTCAGCTAAAGCCATGTCCATTAATTAATGAGGTACTGGTCATGGGGTAATTAGACATTTTCTGCTGTTTGCATACCATGCTGCATACTGGGCAATGGGGCTCAATAAACTTTGTGCCAGTCCAGCAGTACCTGCAGCCAATTATGAGAGGCAAGCATATTTGGACACCCATATCTTTGGTTTGCAGACAGATGCAAACCGGGTCCTGTCTGCACTTGATTATTTTTGGAGATATTAGGCCTGTAAAACGGGATTTGTTACGCTCTAGAATCTTTGATTGTCACAAAGTAAAGTGGGCTGCTGTGTCAAATAAGACGGACATGTATCCAAATTTACGGTATAGCCTGTGAAATTGAATAGTGAATATGTTTATCAAAATAAAATTACTACCTATACAGCAGTAATTATTTTACTGCCTGTGGTAATTGGAGTGGCAGTAATAACACAACTGTTTGAGGTCCTTTTTATCAGAGATTTTGTTTTGTTACCAACTCCAAATTAATTTGGATGACAGATAATCCTGGGTGGATAAATGCAAGTCTTATTTCCACCAACCAGAGGTCTGCCACCAACCATCCAAAATAATGCATTGTAGTTCTGGGTGGGGGTGGGAAACGACCTCAAAATAAAAGAAAACCTAGTTAGGTCTACAGCATGACCAATTTGTTGTTATCAGATATTAGCATGCTCTAGAAGTGTCATAAAGACTCTGAAAATGTTTTCTGTAGCTGGTTCACAGCTTTACAACAAAACTTCACAGTGTCCCTTTAACTGAAGAACGTCTACCAGAGACAGTTTCCACACCAACATCAGGCAGGCAACCACAGTAGAGGGCAGCAGCTCTCCTCTCTGCAAGGTAAAGTGGGCCTATGAGGCGGCCGGAAGACCTGAGAGCGTGAGGTCTGGATCTGTAGTCTGTCTGGGTGGGAGGCTGGTCAGATCATGGAAGATGACGAGGTTTCAGAGAACTGGGAGGAAGCGGCGGACAGTGGTGTAAGATAAACTAATGTGTTCCTTTGCATATTGATCTGAGATTAAGTAATAACTGTTAATACACACTGAACGGTTGCCTTATGCCGCATGATTGTGTGTCTGAGATGTTGTGTAGGCTAACGTTGGCAATAGCCAACGATCACTAGCGTTGTTAAATGTTCACATTCTAAACGAGAAATGTTCACATAGCAGGAAAGGCCTAGCAAGGGTATGCTAGCGACACAACGTTAGACAGGCCATAATTAGAATTGGATATCGGTGTCAGGGTTATTTTGAGTATTTCTAAGAACTTGGCCGTGAGAACATAGATGGGACAAACTGAGATGCCGTCTTGTAACGTTGACTGGTGAACATTTAGAAAGTTTCAGAGCTAAAAGTTAGCTGGCATTAGTTAGCATGCTAGCTAGCAGGACTGCTAGCTAGCATGGTAGTAGACATAATTTAACGAAACTAGTGATTTCGATGTTTCTTTGTGTTTGAAAGTTGATACATGACTTCTAAAGTCTCATGAGCTCATTGCACATGAGCAAATTCCTCACGATTGTTGAGAAAACTAATCAGACTGTAATCATGACGTTAAGAGGAGAGCTAACGTAACCTGCACCCATTAGAAACGCTTACATTTAGTGAATTAACGTTGTGAGTAAATTTAGTTTACCTGTTTGCAGACTCGCCTGTAAAACACACAAACACGTCGGCCAATGATTTAAGTCAGTCATACCTATCTATTCAAGGCGCTTGCTCTTATTACTTCTAACTTCTTGAAAATGGTACTTAATATGTTATTGTGCAGAATCTCTGTGAAACGTGTTGCTCTATTCCCTTTAGGAAATTGAGAGGAGATTGGAGGCTAAACTGAAAATAAGCGAGAAAGCTAAGTGAGTATGGCTAAAAGAACATGAAGTTTGCATAAGTGGGAAATACATGTCCATTGTTGAAAAAAATCTTAATTTTCATATGATATGATCTATGCACTCTGTAGAAAGTCAGCTGGTGGCTCTGGAGGTTCCCCTGTTAGGACAGCCATGGTCATCCAGGACGATTCACTGCCTGCTGCCCCTCCACCTCAAATACGCATTCTGAAGCGCCCATCCAGCAACGGCTCCTTGGGCAACGCAGCTGCACTGGCCCGACCTGCTGTGCAGGTGAAGTCCCTGGCCCAGAGAGAGGCTGAGTATGCTGAGGCACGTCGGCGGATTCTTGGAAGTGCCAGTTCTGAGGAATCGACTTCAGACAAACCAAGCCCAGAGAGGTGAAAACTTTGCTCATTCTTACTGCTGAGGAAAATGTACGAGATGAGTAGTTAGCTTAGTGATGTACCATACCATACCGTGATCATAGTCAGAATTTCCAAGTAGGCTTTTCCTTCTGTTATGTGTACAATTTCTAATCTATTATGTGTATACCATTCCATTTAGGCCAGTACGTGTCAGTGCTCCATCCTCATCAGAACAGGTCAGACCGAACAATCATGCAATCCGCCAACCAACAGGTCCTGATGGCTCTCAAGGCTTTCGCCACTGTAGATAGAGAGGTGAGGGGGAGAGAGGTCCGTCTACTACCCAGAGGGAGTCGGTGGGTATGCCCCCTTGGAACCAGAGTCTATACACATGGGCTAGTGTCAAACAAAAAGCATAACACAACAGTGACATTTTCCAGAATTGGAGAGAGCAGCATGAAGATGAAACCTAGTATTTCGGTGGAGGAGGTCACAGCAAAATCCCTCCTTCCGTTTTCACCCCTGCCTCCGCTCCCTGCCACCACGCTCCTGACACTGACTGTGGGTGGCCCCTCAGCACCCTCCCCCCACTGGAACGTGAGGGCCATGATGCTGTGTTGCTGAGGGTCAGGAGTGTTTGCCACAGCCCACACTGTGACTCCCCCACGGCCTCCTCAGGACTCTGCTCACTGTGATGAGGGCTCCCAGTGAGCACCTCCCAGTCCGGCCTTGGGCCTCGGTGTGCCTGGAAAAGCCAGGAGTGCACCTGCTTGGGCTGGAAGAGTGGCTGCGCTGGGACACGGAAACGGGTGGAGGCCCAACCACAGTCAGTGGATGCAGCCTCACCTGACTCCAAGAAGGGACCAGCTAGAGTACAGGAGTGTAGTTTTCAGTGTAGGTGTTAGCTCAAATTAGCAATAATAGAGAGTCAAATACAAAGCAAAATACTACATGCACACAAAACATGGGCCCATCTCTCCCCTGGGCCGCTCCTGCTCATGTTCAAATAATCTACAAGTATTTGGGCTGTAATTCTTCTTCTTTTTTTTTTTCAAAGCAGCTGATAGAGTAGTAGTCACTGTGTCTCTCTGCAGTAGTAAGAAAATGTGCAACTTAAATTTGTAGTATGATTTTGCAGTTCGACCATACTGTCAAATGCCTTTTCATTTTTGTCACAGTTGTTGTTTGAGATGATTTCTGAATGGTAGCTTGATTTTGATACTTCCAAGCTTTTACTAGTCATCACAGATTCCTCAGCCACTGAAAAAGTGAATGGAGAATAAGGAAGTGAAAGTCATAATAGAGTTGCATTTTAATGTGCATTCGGTTATTAATGGTATCCTCTTGACGCTTTTTAGGTACACTTGCTCTTATGCACGGTTGTTCAAAGGTAATGTGTACATCTTTATTGATGGAACTTTATTGAACTTATGAAATGAACTATGATTGGAACGTGTACATGCAAGGTCACTCACCGTAGAGAGAAAGCTGTCTGAACTGTACTGGTATGTGTTATGAAATGGAAAGGCCTTAACCAGCTGTTCTGTTGCATGCATCAGATAGAGGCTGCTCCTTCCGGAAGTGTTCAGTCTCTGAAGTCACCCTCACTCAGTCCCCACTGCTACACTAGTCACAACATCTTCCACCCCAAATAAAAGTCCTCAGGAAAAAAAAAAAGAAGTTGCATAATCTGGGTTTTGTCCAGTTGCAAACACATCTGTCTGGGTAGTCACACAACTTGTGTGATCATATCTTATGTCTTGTGGAGTACACAAAACTAAGCCTGTAAAATTTCTAAAGGATCCCTTTAATGAAATATTTGACAAAGTATGTATGTCAGATTAAAACGATTAGATCATGAATGTCACTAATGTTGTGTTTACTTTTTCTTCTGTTTTCTGTATGACCACATTATAATAAAACATTTTTTTTAAGTACTGAATTGATTGGACTACGCTTATACCTATCCACAATAATAGTAAGTTGGTTTAGCAGTCACTGTAAAACTTTCTCAAATGAATAGGCTACTTGTGTGACTTCATTATGGTGACACTGTGTAGTTAAAGTACATTAGTGCAAGTATTCCGATGATGTATCGATTGAAAATGCCCTCAAAGCACATGATGTGGATTGCTATACCCATCCTGTCAAACCTGCCTGGTAGTGGCCAATCAACCATGAAACAATTACTGATCTAGTTTGCTGTGTTTATCTATTGTTTGTTCCATCCACGATGACTTTGAAAAAGGAGAATTGATTTGCATACAATAACTATCAGAAGGATACTGTAGATAAAGTTGGGGCTATGACATGATTTCAAATGTTCAGACAAACGAAATTGGTAAAAATTCTACCTTTGCTGTGATCATAAACTTACACTCATTATCAGTTATTCAAAGAAGATTAAATGGTTGTTACTAATTGAGTAAGGACTATACTTCACCAGGACCAGTTTTTTTAAAGTAACCTTGCAAAGAACACAAATTCAGCAACCAATCATCCGTTCCACGGGTGGCGCTATACGCTCATGGATCGCGGTGAGGTACTCAGTTAGGGGGTGGGGGGTTGCTAGTCATTTGCACTTCGAAAGTTTTGGACGAATCAAGCAAGATGGCCGAGGACAGCGGTTATGAATCAATACTTTGTGTGAAACCAGAGGTTCATGTTTACAGAATTCCACCTCGTGCAACAAATCGTGGCTACCGGTAGGTTTGTGCGCGTGTTGTTTTCTGTACTAAATTAGTTTTGGACGTTTTGGTTTTCTTCTTGTAAATGTTAGAACTCCGCGTTAGTGTATGGCTCTGGTAGAAGGCTAACGTTAACTGATCGAGTGTTTGCATTTGTTTGTTAAACGTGTAATTAAAAAACTGTACTTTAACTTTATATCAGTAGTATGCGATGGAGAGCGTTTATTTTAGATTTTACTTTGCCTTGTTATCGTTAGTTTGTTTAAGAAACTTTCTGAAGTTGAACGTTAACGCTGACGTTTCCCTTGTCAATGTGGATGGCTGTTAACGTTACTTCTCATAAATGTACCCTGGCAGTTGTAGTTTCTGTTTTGTAGTTTTGATCTGGGTGATATTTATCAAGTTGACTGACGGTCAGGGCTATAAAAGAAGAAAATTTAAACAATGTAAAGTTACAGGAACAGGAACCGCAGACACGAGACCCGACAGTCTACGGTGGCCGAGACTGGGAGGCGCAAAATTATGTTAGTGTGTCAGTTCTGCAACGAAGAAGGATCACCCAGTTCTGATGATTAGGCCTAACGTTACATTTATAGGAATACCTACGGGTTTTCCTATTTAAAGTTCTTATTCTTATGTTGACTTCAACACACAATTAAAGATAAATGCGGGTAGCGTGACTGCATCAAGGCAGCATAAATTCACCCATATTCATGGACACAGCAAAACTTTACTAATACACCTGTGGGACTGGAGCTAGGCAGACCAACTTGACATGCTGTTTGGTGCTTATGTGTGGATGCCTCTGTCTCTCAGTGCGGCAGATTGGAAACTGGACGAGCCAGCATGGAGTGGCAGGATGAAAATCACAGCAATGGGAAAGATGGCTTTCATCAAGATGGAGGACAAGAACTCGGGTAAACTTTCACACAATTCTTAGAGTAATGGGTATAACTTGTGTGAGAGGGTTGCTATGTGGTGGTGAATCACAAGTATTTGGAGTCCTACAACTATGTTCATGTCATATTTGATGTCGTACTGTTTTTAAATGTTCCATTAGGAGAGCTGTTTGCACAGGCCCCGGTAGATCAGTATCCTGGGATTGCTGTGGAGGCTGTGACTGACTCAAGCAGATATTTTGTTGTACGGATACAGGATGAAACTGGTGAGTTTCAGTTACGACTTTCAAAATTTCTAACATTGGATCCTTCCTGATTTACTACTATAATTTTGACTCAGTGCTTTAATTGACGTCATTGCCGGCTTTTGGTGTTGCAGGACGTCATGCGTTTATAGGTCTTGGATTTGCTGATCGTGGGGACTCTTTTGACTTTAATGTAGCATTGCAGGACCACTTTAAGTGAGTAACGCCTTCTCCCCAGAAAACTTGAATGAATATGTCAGTGTTTGAATAAGGAGTTATGTTTTATAAATGTTTTGAATTCACTTTGTTTCCTCCTGACACACTAGGTGGGTGAAACAGGAGTCAGAACTCGCTAAACAAGAGGCCAGTCAGAGTGCGGCTCCCAAACTAGATTTGGGTTTTAAGGAGGGACAGACCATCAAAATCAGCATTGGGGTATTAATGAACTTTACTATGCCTAAAGCCATAGTCTGGATTGCATCCCACTATAGCTCTGTTGTTCGATGTCACAAGTGCTGCTGTCTTGAGGAAAAAGAATGAGAACATTTAGTAAAGCATAAACATGAATAGTGATTTAGCAGTTAATGGTAACTACTGGTAAATTGGGCAAAGGAAGTTGAACTGAGTTTCTGGCTCAAGTCAAGTTAGTGTTAGCTGCAAGTTGACTACTCGGTGATCCAGAACAACAGAGCTGTGGTAAAAAGCACATCAGACTATCACTTTAATGGGTTGCATTCGGTCACTTTAGTCAAAGAATTACCACATGAGAAATGATAATAAGTGAAGTGGATGAAATTACAAACTAAATGACTTTCTGACCAGGTTCCAGTAAGACATGCATTTCAATATTTCACTCACAGAATATAAAGAAGAAGGAGGGAGCGGCACAAGCAGGTGCCAAGGCGCGACCAATGGGGAGTGGGCTTCTCCCTCCCCCACCTGGTGTGAAAGCTGGAGGCTTTCTCCCTCCCCCTGGTGCTCAGCAGCCTGCCCCACCAGCACAAACCAGCTCAGGTACTTTACTGGGCCACCCATCCTCATGGGAGTGAAGAGAAATTATGACATTTGAATGATCAGACTAGCAGGCAGTCCACAGGAATAATGTTAAGCACTTCATTTCAACCAAGCACTGCTAGAAAACAGTGCATGTTGCTGAGTTCCAACATGGAAGTTTACATTTATTCACACTTGTGTATATAAAGTGATTTACAAAAATATGATTAACAATCAAGCTACGACACACCTCAACACAAGTAAATAGACAAATATCTTTGAATGGTCCTCTCCCTCAGCAACCCTTTTGGATTTTGGAGGCCCAGCCCCAGCCTCAGCTCCAGCACCAGCTCAACCCTCTCAGGACCTGTGGGGAGATTTCACTGCGGCTGGTTCAGGGTATGTCAAACCACCTAAACTCAAAAATAACAAATGCTGAAATTGAGTCAAGTCACTTTATCATGGCTTTTTATTGCTTTATGCCATCATAGATTTGCATTAAACATTCCAATCAATATACTTCTTGGAATTAGTAGGGATTTGACAATACAAAAATGACTCAGCTTCCTGTCCAATCATTCTCTTGATATTTATGGTAGTTGTAACTACAACACATGAACATGATTATTTTTTTGTCCTATAACTGATGAACTCTCCTGTCTTTCCTCTGAACAGTGGCTCCTCTCAGACGACCAAATCTGGATGGGTGCAGTTTTAGCAGCTGGACTGACACTATACACTTTTTATTTTAGAGAGAGAGCTAGTTTTTAATCTCTATACATTCCCCAAATAGTGGGAGTTTCTGGGGGATAGATGTGGGCATACCATGACACTAGACTCTAATGAACAGTGAGTGTATGTGTGTGTATGCCTCTCACACCTGCAATATTTGATCGTCTCTATTTCTACAAGAAGTCCTATTTTTGTACAGAAGGTTTCCTATGCAACCAATCAACAGATGACTCGACTAGACACTTCACTTTTTTTGTAGTTTGATTAAGCATGGAATAGTGCATTCTTTTTAAGGCCTGTCCGTCAGATAGAATGTGGATACGGAGTAGCTATGACAAGTCTCACCTCAGTGGCCCTGCGACAGCAGTGTCCATGTAGTTCTTCTCTCAGTCTGTCCAATCAGGTGAAATTTGGTGCATTCCATAAGAATTGAATACTAATAACATTGTGCCTTTTCCCTATACATTTGAGACCTTTCCCCCACTCTCGGCTGTTTGTTCTTTCTTTTTCCCTTTTTATTTAGCCTAAGTTCTTTTCTGTGTTACATGTCTGCAGTGGAATTGCCATTCTATGTGTGCTGGTGTCGGTCACTGCAGTATCTTGGTACATTTGTCTTCTTTGTGCTGCAGGTAAATCATTGTAAATGTAGATTTCTCATCTTTTGGGTTGGGAGTGTATGCTTATGTGTGAAGGATTGCATATTGGGTGGGTCAGCTCTAGCCGCTGAGCAGATGGCAGTTTCAATAAGATTAGTGACTCCCACTGAACTGGAGGAGGCTGTCTCCACCATGCACCTACTGAGCCACTGGCTAGCGTCATGTATTGTGTGTGTGTGTGTGTGTGTGTGTGTGTGTGTGTGTTTGTGTGTGCACACGCATTTGCTTCTATAGCCAAGTATCCCTTTCACTTGTTCAGCAAGCACAAGGATTGTTGTTGTGTGGAGCATTTCATACTGTGTGTGTGTGTGTGTGTGTGTGTGTGTGTGTGTGTGTGTGTGCGCGCGCGCGCGCATGTGTGTATGTGTATTGTTAACATATTCTCTGATTAAGCTTTCCTCCTGCCTAATTCTGGTGCCTTTAATTTCAGTGTGCTTACTAGGGCAAATGCTTTAAATGTATACAATACACTTTTTGAAAGTGCCTTCTATTTGAAATATAAGTCCTGTATAAATGTAAAGTCTATATATTGTAAATAATAAACATTTCCCTCTTCTCCCTTTCATTTATAACTGTGTTAATTAATCAGTGTATCAAATGCACAGTTTTTGTCATGCATTGTAACTCTTTGCCCCAGACATACTGTACTGTAGGTCACCTAAGCCAAGTGCCAAATGTTCAGAAGGCATTGCAATGCACTTTATTTTTCCCTCAGTGTTTTTCTTCTATTTCTAGAAGAGTGTAAAACACAAATCTCCCCTTGGGCACAGGTACTGTACCATGCCATATTTGTTTGCAAGGGGTAATAGTGTGTACTTCTAATTCTTTGGAATTGCCTCTGTTCTCTGTGATCAGTCCACCTACTGGCATGGACACTGGTTGCCAACTGAACAGTCAATTGTGGACAGGTTTATCGGTAATATTTACACATCACTGTAGTAACCAGCTGTAAAATAAATGTCTTGGGAACAAAAGATTAGAGAGCCCAGGGGTAGACGAGGCTATCTCCATGGTAGGCATGCTGTGTGACATTTGTTTGAGTTCTGCTTAGTAGTTCATCACTTGATCATGTACAGCTCAGATGTAAGTAGTTGCTGTATTTGACCTGAACTAACCCATTATGGAGTTCATCATTTCATGTGATGATTTAAGAGTGCGACAGATCATACAATGAGTTAATAGGCTGATTTAAATCTTTACTCAGTCAACTCTTTTCGCATATTTGTAGTAGTGATAATATCCCATTGATATCAACTAAAGGGTTACAATCCAGCACTGACCCAGTATCTTGTCGTATGATAGTCCCACCCCGGAAAAGCTTCGCTGTAGCAAATCGGCATGGATACGCAACGACATATTGTTTCTGTTCAGTTCATTTCAAAATATTCCCATGGGCGGTAAACTACATTGAAGAGTGAAAATGAGAATTTCTTACATTTCATGTTCACGCTATCTAAAAATAAGGTAAGAGTTCTGTCTTGATAACAGTTTATGCGTAGCATCTAAAATGGAACAGATGATTTTCCGAAAATGATTGTAATGGCATAATGTACTCTGAAAGAAGAAGTATGCTTGGATGGGAGAGGAAGCAACAAATGCAGTTTCGTTCCTATCTAAATTACCTTAAAGTTAGCGTTAGAGCACCGGTGCTGTAGTCAGTCTATCAATTTTGTGTCAGTTTGTAGAGCACGAAGTGTTATGGCTCAAAGTTTATCAACTTGACAGAACCCAATCACTGCTATTCACTCCCTAGGATGCTGCAGGCTACAATGTATCCATGAGGAGAGTAGCGTTCTACTTGTGGATTCATCCTCTGTTTTTGATACAAAGTAGCTAGCCAGCTGCTTGACTTTAGAACGTTTAAGTTTCCATCAAATCTCGCGCCTTAAAGCTACCGTCAGGATGACCTAGGCATTGACCAATACGGCTATGAATGATTTTAGCATGAGATATGTTAGCAGTTGCTATCATTTGGCATAGATTCTGTCACTTTATACCAAACTATTCGCGTGCATTCGTTTCTTCAGATGTAGCTAGCATCAGATTGGTTCTGTCTGACAGCCTATTGCTGCACCGCACAGAGGCAGGCAAACGGGGGCGCTGGTCTATTGAACACGGCTACTGTAGTTTATGGAACAGCACGCATTTTTTAGCCAAGGCCTATCATCATCCTTCTATAATGAGAAGACGGAACACAGTAGTGTCTCTTCAGAGTAGAGATTGGGACAGGCTAGTTGAAGTTCGGTCTATAGGCCTACTAAAGTAGGCTATCTTTGCTACTATCAGTGGGCCAAATTGGCTCCATATAAAGCAGCCTTTTTAGAGTTTAGATAGACCTACAACATCAGGCCTACTTTGAATTTAGGCTGATCATTTTCTCAGACTTCAGAATGTGGTGGCATAGCCTAAATGTCCTAACCTAATGTCCTACTTTGATAGAAAGTAGAAGCAGAGAGGGTAGAATAAGTGAAAGACCCTGTCCTTTTGTTGATAGTCTGTTTCTATGGTGACAAAGGCATTGAAGTGATTTTGTTCACTACCCCCTCCCCATACTCCCATCCCCACCCCACAAGATGACCATAACCGCTTCTGTATTCAGATGATTTTGAAAGCAAATGCAATCTACCAACATATCCCATCAGAACCACATACCCTAGGCTATATTTACTTCTTGGAAGATTTATTTTGCATTTAAAATAGAACTTGAATACAATAGAATAGGACTAACATTAACTAGGCTAACTAATAGGTCTAATAATTGCCTATTCAACCTGGGTAAGACTGTGAACCCTGGCCGGCCCACTCTGTATATAGCCTGCTCAGTCTGTGGTGATGAAATTTCGTCCGCATAAATTATAGGTTGTTATTCCCTCCCTTAAATGTCTGTTTTAACAATGAAATAAGGCTTCCCTACAGCGAGAGTTTAAATCTAATTTTAGAGGAGCTAATCATCACGGATAGGCACGTCTAAGAGTTCTACCGGGAAAGAGAATGTGTAGTGCAGGTTACAGCGACGTGGGAAGGTGGAGGGGGGTAAATCTCCTAATCCGGCGTCCTCAATCTCTCCACGCCACTTTCTGCGCCGACGACGAGTGGACGGACACCTGCTCTGGATCTGAGCGCTCTGTGTCTTATTGCCTCTTTATGAACTTCTGGTTTGTTGCCAGCTGTGGACTTCGTGTTTCAACCAGTAGCTACAGACAGTCCTGAATACAGTTAGATTTTTTGTTTGGGATTGAATGGCAGGCGGTAGACAACACAGCGAAAGGTTAATCCTATTTTAGAATGGAGAGCCGACTTGGATACTTGGCCATTTAAACCTGTCCGGTTTGGCGGTAGAGGAGTTTTGGGTCTTTTGATTTTTGCTCGTCCGCAGGAGAGGATAAAACTTTTCTCGATGACTGACTCAGAAAATGTTGAGGCAGAATCCAAGCTGGAAGCAGTCATACAGGTGATTGTGTCCTTTCATTTACTTTTCCATCAACAAATCGTTGATGCCATCGTCCTATTTCTTTCATTTCCACGAGTTAGTGTTATTTATTTCTACTTGGTGTATTGTGGTAATCCATTGTTTTTGTTTATTGTTGTTTGCTTTTACATTTAGTTTGATTAGATTGTGTGAGTGTCGCATCAGTGTCGCTGTGATGCCTGGCTAGCCGCGTACTGTGGAGCTAAATATACACAAGAAGACTGCGGCTGATAGCAGCTACTGCTGTGAGGCCACCTGTTCTTATTGCATCGAGCAGGACTTTTGAACTACAGAGATGGGACACCCAGCAGTTTGGCTGCACTGGTGTTGTAAACAACAGCAATGAGCAAAAGAAGCATATTCTCAATGTCAACAATAGAAAGGCAATCAAATTTAAGGCATAGGCAAGTGTTTGCCTTTGCTTGCTTTTAGAAATCCATAATAGGCCTATTCCAACTAGGTTTGTTCTAAAAAGGAAAGAAATGGGCCTAAATTTGAGATAAGAACAGTTAGTTTCCAGGTTGTCTGCAGAGCTTTGTCTTGGAGATAAAATGTATTGTTGGAATGATCACAGGCTGAAATGCAAACCCTACCCTATCCCACCATCATGCATACATAATAAGCATACTTAAATAGCATAGCAAAGCATCGGTCTGTGTTATGGCAAGCATGTCTTTGCCTGGTTAATTGTCTATCAATGAGTGTGTAAAATGGTTTGTGTGTGTGTGTGTGTGTGTGTGTGTGTGTGCGTGCGTGCGTGCGTGTGTGTGTATGTGTTGCTTTTGTGTTATGGCTTTATTACTATATCACTATTACTGTGTCACTACTACATGAACTATTGTTTGTTGCATTTTATTTTTGTGTATAATTGATGTGTGTGTGTGTGCCCTTAGAGGTTGGAAGAGAGTGTCCTCTCAGAGGAGAAGCGGCTGACTCTACAGGGTGCTTCCCCAGATGCACCTCCGGCCTGTCTGCCAGTGCGTGTGCGAGAAATTGTCACCAAGAACCTGAGCGACAGCTGTGAGTATACGCTGATATAGGCTACTGTGCAAGCTCTTGCTGTCCAATGTTGTATCTGTCCTATAAAGCAAATCACTTACACCTGTGTCTTTGTCCCTCCTCCCCTCACCCCTGCCCTGCCCCACCCCCTCCCTCCCTCCCAGCAGCCCCAGGAGCCATGTCCTCACTCATGTCCCTTCAGGAGGAGAACAGGGTGCTGCAGGGGGAGCTGGGAAGGCTGGAGGACCTTCTGGCCCACAGCAGGGCCGACCGCGATGAGCTGGCCATCAAATACAGCGCCATCAGTGAGAGGGTGAGCAACAGACACGACAGACTGAAAAATAGAAGCAAAGATAGATCTAAGATGTTTATGGCTGTGTTCAAGCCCTACATTATGTTCTTCCATCGTTGACGAGTGTGCTTTGATTGGTTCTGACAACCCCATGATGTTCTTTGTTTGACTGTTTTATTATTGTGTCTGTTAAAATGGAGGAATTTGTAGTTAGTGGAGTTGGAGAATTGAAGAGGTGTGTTAATATGGAACTCATCATCAGCATACAAACACAACTCCTCCCTTTTTTGGTTTCATTATGCTCTTTGTGGGTCTCTCGGAGAGAGTTTGACCCGTTGCCTTGGTAACGTAGAGTGGAATGAAGTGAAGTGGCTTGTTGCCATAGCATTTGTCACCCGGGGTGACTGTAAACACCACTGGTGGAGGGGGAAATAGAGTGGGGGGAGACTGTGTGTATTATCTGTGGGGGGAGACCCTGATTGAGGACGTCTAGACCAAGACTGCTAGAATGAATGAAAAATCAGTGAGATTTGATGTTTTGCCTGAAGTATGCATTCACCCTGTGTTCAGTCCTATGAAAAACAGGGCATTCTTAAAGTGTTCTTACCTGTAGAAATGTGCTGTATTTCAAGCACTGTGCAACAGGGGCCTGGTATTCTAGGTTATATTCTTAAAGAGACCAGGGTGTGTTTGTCATTGAGACTCTTGCATTGAAGAGCAGAGGTCACCATGGCGATGAGCTTTAGCTTCCCATTTAACCCTTTGCTGTGTGTTTCCAGAGCTGAGCTTTATGATATGGTCAAGTGAAACCTGCATTATCTCATTTGAAAGCATTTACTCCTTAAATGGCTCCCAGGAAATAATATGGCTTTAGTTTACAGCTCTGTGTTTGGTCCCAACATGTTGGTTTGGTAAGGTGATGAACCAGTGGCTCTGGAGTTGGAACATTGCTGCTTAAGCAAGAGATGTAATTCATGTTGGAGAAGCTATTGTTGTGGCCTGTTACTAGGTAGCCATAGGGCTTAGTCAACAAAGCTATGGTGAGAGGCTTTTGTAGAGCAGAGCTGATGTGTTAAGACTGGATGGTTATAGGGCTTGTATGGGATGCAGACTGTGGGAGCGCAAATGTCGACACCTTTAAGAATGATGAGAACAATAAAAGCTGCAAAGGTCTGTTTGCTTGCTTTTGCCAGGTTGTGCTGAATATATGTTTTGTGGCATTTGTGCAAAACAAGTCAGAAGTCAAAAAGAAATTTGGGCTTAAGAGTGATTGAGTAATAATTAGTACTGAGTATGCGTAGGCAATGTCAGTGGCACATATAGTACCGTGGCGTGTGTGTGTGTGCTCATGCATGTGTGTGTGCTTGCTTTGCAGTTGGAGCAGGCTTTGCGTCTTGATAGTGGGGACGGGGAGCACGACTCACTGGAGTCCCGAAGCCTTGCCCAACATAATGTGGAGCTACGCAGACGTCTGGATGAGGAACAGGCCCAATACAAGCGCAAACTCACCGCCTACCAGGAGGGCCAGCAGAGACAGGCACAGCTGGTGCAGAAACTCCAGGCCAAGGTACCTCAGAGAACACCGCTAGCAATCAGCCTCTTGAAAGCATTATTGGTAACTTAAATTGCATACCTGCCCAACATGGATTTGAAAGTTGTGTGTGTGTGTGTGTGTGTGTGTGTAGGTGTTGCAGTATAAGAAGCGTTGCCTTGAGCTGGAGCAGATTGTGCAGGAGAAGAGCTCTGAGCTGGAGCGCCACAGACTGGACGTGAGTGCAGCCGCCTCAGGACCGCCACTCTACACGTAGAATACAGAGCAACACAGGACAAGGACAAGACACATATACCTGCTCTAAAACAGGGCCTGTTAGCACATGATCAACTCTACTGTTTTTATTTAGCACAGAGCTTATGTAGACCCTCACTAGTAGAGAGCTTGGTGTTGTCTTCTGTCATGCCTACATACTTCCCAACTCCAGGTTTGCTGCATGTTAGGGTGCACGGATTCATAATGCAAATCCAAAGCTTAGTTCACCTGAGGTTCACCTCCTCAGAAAGCCACCTATCTGATCCACTTGTTTAGAGTAGCCAATCAGAAACTTACCCACCTGATCCACTTTCTTAGAGTAGCCAATCAGGCCCAGCTCTGACCTTGAGCTGAGTTAGAGAGACATGACAGTATTCCACTGCACACAATGTCCTGTCATGTTTTGGTTGGTGAATGCCTATATTTAACATGGACTTCGCTGTACATTGTAGAGACTCATGAGACACACTTAACTACATTGTCTACCAATAAGTTTTGAAAAGTTTAAACAGCAAAGGACCTTTTTCCCACAGGGTCGTTGTGACTTGTCCAGCAACAGTAATCGGCGTGAGGATGAGGAGCCATGCAGTGATCTAGAGAGCGCCCTCATCAGGCTGGAGGAGGAACAGCAGAGGTGGGTCAAGCGTTCTATTGGACCCTGATGATCCGAGAGCTCAGTATACAAGCACAGTCTGATTCCAGGGGTGTGTATATGTGAAACAATGTCAATCTCTGTGTGCAGAAGCAGTAGCCTGTCGGCTGTCAATTCCATGTTGCGGGAGCAGCTGGAACAGGCAAGCCTAGCCAACGAGGCGCTGAGCCAGGACATCCGAAGGCTCACAGCTGATTGGACGAAAGCACGAGAGGAGCTCGAACAAAGGGAGTCTGATTGGAGGAAAGAGGAGGAGGTACAGTACATGGGCCATGCTTTTGTTATGTGTACTGTGAATACAGGCACTGTATGCACAGGCACTGTGTGTATGTGTGTGTGTGTGTGTGTATGTGTGTGTGTGTGTGTGTGTGTGTGTGTGTGTGTGTGTGTGTGTGTGTGTGTGTGTGTGTGTGCACGCCTATGCAGTGATGATCTCCTCTCTCTCCAGTCTTTCCATAGTTACTACAGCAGTGAGCACGGTCGTCTGCTGCAGCTGTGGAGGCAGGTGGTGGGCTTCCGCAGGCACGTCTATGAGATGAAGAGTGCCACAGAGAGGTACTGTACAGCTCTGCACGCATCATCAACCCAATCTTACCCCCAGCTGCATATTCACACTCTCTTGGAATGTTCTGGCAAAAGTAACTTGTGCTGTGAGAAGATCTCCTTTTCTGACAGGACCTTTTAGCCTTTCTTCACTCCTGTTGTTGTCTTTATCCCTTTGAGTACAGAATTTGTCGGACAGCAGCATTAGGTAGCATTAGGTAGAGTTCATTATCGGTGGTGCCATGAAGGGAGGGTCTGTTAGAGGGCCTCTAGGATGGAGGAAAGCAGAGGAAGATTTGCTCAGTTTTGTAAACGTCTCTTCCATCTCTGCCGTCTCAGGGACCTGTCTGACATGCGCAATGAGCTGGTCTGGGCCTGCCACACGGCGCAGTCGTCATGCGTGGGTCTGACATCCTCTGTGCACGGCCGTGAGGAGGGGCTGACCACTGCGCTGGAGCGGGAGACGGCCCAGCGTACCCAGCTGGAGCTGCAACTGCGGGAGCACGTCAGCGACATGATGACCCTGCAGACCCGTGGTGATGCCGAACGAGCCGAACTCAACGCCAGGTCAGGGGGGGGTGTCAGGGAGCAGATATGACCATGCTTGTGGGATATTGATGATGTTTATGAGAATAGATTTGCTTGTGATGCCATTCCAACAGCGTCTAAAGACCAAAAGTGCTTTTTCTCTCTGAGCCCAGCCCCAGTGCTGATGCTGGTGTAGGTGCAGGTGAGTCAGTGGCTGAGAATAGACTGTGTTGGGCCCTGTGAGGTGCTGATTGAGTGTCCTGCATCCTCAGGCTGGTGGAGGCGGTCAGGGAGCTGGAGAGACTGAAGGCCCAGAATGAAGACAAAGAGCAGGAGGTCTCCTCCCTCACCAGGAGACTGGAGGTGAGGCCTGTTTGCTCAGCACCTCTTATAGTCTATATACCCCAGATAATCCAGTCCAGTTTCTACATAGTGCATATTACTATTGATGAGGTTCCTCAGTAATACTCAGTGTCATTGTCATTACTCTATTACTACCACTAGTCACTAGTCCTCTGATTACTGTATTAATAGTAGCTACTATTTACTCCACAGTTCATTTGAAGTGTCCTTGATACACTTTAGCAAGCAGGTTTTTCTGAGATAGATCAATTATGCTTCTCTACAGCGTAGCATATAAGTAGCACATGACACAGGTAGTTGAGTGTGTCTGATGAGATTAAGTATCCAACAAAGTGATTAGGGCTCAGTGAGTTTGCTGACAAGGGAGGATCTGATCCAATTTGATACATGTACCTAGCACTATCAATGCATACAGTACACTGGCCAGGAACTCAGCATTAGAGAAGCTGTGAAGCAGTGGACTGTCTGTTTCACAGAGCTATTTATTTAGAGGTTCAGTCAGTGTATTGGACAGAGTAATTTATTTCAGTGGTTCAGTCAGTGTATTTGAGTAGAGCTATTTATTTAGAGGTTCAGCTCTGTTGGCTTTCTGATGCTTTTAGCCACTGATACTATGGCTAATATACAGGGCTGGCGTGTGAATGAAATAAAAGGCCTGGGCCTCTCTGCAGTGTTAGCACAGAAATGTTAGTCTTGTGATAGGCATGGGCTAATGCTGCTACTGTTGGCCTCTGTGAACAGGAGCAGAGTGGGGTTGAGGACTCTGAACTGCAGGCCCTTCGATCTCAGACTGAGACCCTGCTAGACACCCTCAGGGACATAGCTCAGGTAATGCTACCGTACCTGCATGTCTGCCTCAAAACGTGTTATGTGCACTCTTTGAAATGGATGAATGGAATTAGATGATAACATAAATGTTATCAGCTTTTATTTACACTTAAGGTAAGAGAATAAGGAGAAAGGTGTTAAACTGTGTGCCCTCTCCGCCCCTGACTGTGTGGGTGGTGTGTGTGTGTGTGTGTGTGTGTTTAAATTAAGACCTGATTTATTTCTGGATTAACACTATCTTTGACTTGGAAATCAGATTAGTTAAATCTAGATTAAGATAAACTGAACACTATCTAAATCCATGCCACAGAACATGAATGAACTTAACCCAGTTTAGAATTTTGTCAATGAACCAACTTAATCCGCGTCTGGGAAGTTAGCCCTCTCTATGATATATTACAACTTGTACTGTAGATATTTATGTTCGCAGTATTACTTTATGGGAAGAAGGCAGGACATAGTTAACCATTTTTTTCCTGTTGTCCTTGCAGACAGTGTTATCAGATGGAGAGTCTGGAATGTTCTCTGACTCACAGGATGGAGAAGCTATCGGGACGTCTCTCATGCCCCTGCTCAGGGCCTCCTCTCCACAAAGGTCAACCTCACCCTCACGAGCCTCTTCCCCAAGACGACCCTCCACCGCCCCCCTCCCTGAATCCAGTCTGGCTGCTCTGCGCTCCGCCGTGTCCAGCAAACAGCTGCAGCTGCAGGTAGGAGAAACAGTACAGGAAGACTCAAGATCAGACACACATAGGGACTGGGTTCTATTCGATTATTGTTATTATTAGTTGTAGTAGTAGTAGTAGTAGTAGTAGTAGTATTTTTAGTAGTAGGAGTAGTAGCCTAGTAGTAGGGAATACTAGGCTAATACTACTACTAATAATAGTATTTATTTTATTGAGCTATTTTTTTTGTATTTGTTATCAATATACAACTGCAATGTTTTGAGTATCTGAAATTGCATTTGTACTGAACGGCTTGCCATAGTATTTTTTTTCCAACATGGCTTGCCATAGAGTTGCACTGCACGGGCACACGGCAAGTTCGACCAACGCAAACGCTAGGCCTACCGGTAGACGGTGGGCCGAAGGCCTCTATCTGCTTTACTTTTTCACTTTTGGACAAAACTGGAGAAGAGTAGTTGATTTTTCATATGTGCAATACATATTTTTTTCTAAGCTCATTTCCGCTTGTTGGCAGCCTCAACTCGATCATATTTTTGAGAAAATCAACTTTATGTTTCATAACTTTAGCAGGCAAGCGTTATCAGGGCCACACGTACTGCATACCAATCAAAAAATCGTATTCGCCTCACGTGGCTTGAGAAACGCCAATGAAGACTCGAGAAAGACAGAGTGCGAGACTGTTTGAGGAAGTAGGAAGACGACTCGACAGGGAGAGGTTGGCAAGCAAGCTGGACATCACGGAATTTGCACTATAATGTGTGTAATGATGCATGTTACCAACAAGTTACTATTTTGACAGTGTAGTGTTTATAATTAAGAGTCTCCGTTAACCTACCTTGCGTGAACGAACAGAACTATTCAAGGTCTATTCAACATAATGTCCATAACGATAGAGCACAGCTAGAGCTATTGCTAACTGTTTTGCTAACTGCTGATGTGTTTGGACTTCAGTATAACTTAATATATCGAACAACACACCGATACAATGCCCTGTACACTTTAAACTAATGTCCGGAATGTTATCTTGGTGATTGTCATTCAGTTTAGTATAATGACATCTATGTAAGTTAGCTATTTTTGACAGATATATTTTCTCCATGTCACTGCTCTTTGTACCTGAACGCATGATGTGACAAATAAATGTACTGAATCTTTCTAGTTCTGCTGTTCAATCAAGCCAACACCTTGTTACATTACGTGTGCCTAAACAAGCATTCAAGTAAATAAATTTGAACTTTAGTCTTCGATGGTCAAGGGCTAAAGCTACCTCTTTCTTTGAGCAGAAAGTGCAGGTGGGTAGGCTACATTAGCTATTGAAAATAGTACAGATAGATATTATAGCAAATAGACACTAGAGTCATTACAAAGTAGGCCAACATTTTTCTAATCCCATGTGCTGATTTGCCTTTTCCATTGATATAAAGATATCTTATTGACAAGAAGGTGTCTGCAATTCATCTCTACAACAATGAAACGGGCTACAGTCAGCTACAGCCTAATAATGCCTGAAACGTTTGTGTTACTGCAGTTAAGCATAGTAAACTGTCATTACTAACATGTTAGGATATTATACACATTTTCTGTGGTCAACGAAAAGATTGTGAAGAAACATTGTCCTTTATAATGTGCAAGCACTACCTTAATGATAACCGAACCTCTCCTAAGACCTGAAGTTGAAGAGATTCTGACAATGGGTCCAGCGTCAATTTTATTGCAATTTTTAGTGACAACGATTGTTTGTAAGCCAACTGTTTGCTTATGTAACAGAGTTAATGAAATGTAGATCTAGCCTAACACACAACGCAAAGAAGAGTACAGCCGCTACACTTACAAGTGATAGCCTACGATTTGCTTCAACCTCTGCTGCTGATAGCTAGGCTACACTATAGCAGATGACATGTTTCTTATTAAGAATTTCACCGTTGGATTTATAAAGTCAATATTCTGCAGCATGCCCAGACAGGAACAAGGTAAGATTTATACAAAAAGTGGGTTGACAACTATTATCTGAAGTTCTATGATCTAAAATAAGCCATCTGAAGGGGATTTTGCAGCGTTTTCTGACATTGCTGCTTAGCTGGTGTTTACATTCCGAGGCGGGTCCTATTGAACTCTTACTCGATTGGTTGATTTTTCCAAGGACTCAAAATGCCGACATTTGATTGGGTTATACCTATAGATTTCCTTGCATATGCCCGAGGAAAATAACGATTAAAACCTACTGTTTTTGACGATATATGATCAAACCAGAGCTGCCAACAAATTTTGTTAGGCTTAATACCATTTGTTTATATCACAGATGAAAACTTGTCTACTCTTCTGATGTTTTTTACAAAACAACACGAAAAACGCCCTCGGCCCACCGTCTACGGTACATATTTACTTTTCAAGGTTTTCATATGCCCAAATCAAGATTCATCATTAAATTGGATGTATTTCTTCTATTCATGTGAGTTTCTAAGCATGTTATCTCCCGTATTATAATGTTTACAGAGTGTTCAGACAAAGATAATCTGCTTTTACACTCTCTGGTTCAGATGTGCATCATGTTTATTGTGGCATGGCAAGTGAACTAGCATAGCTAATCAAGCCAGCGCTTCTCGAATATTGCTGTATTAAAGGGTAGGCTATGCGTTTATTTGTTTATTTATTTGTTTATTTAATTAAAATTAATTCATAATGTAAGAAAGCTACGATTACAACACTGCCAGTCTGCAGCATATTAACTTAAGCGAGATGAGGTAAACTAACTATACTTGTAACTTGTATGCTTTGCATAGCGTAGCCGTAGCCTATTTCGCTAGTGCTGAGAAAAATGCTTGAAGTAAGAAAGGTCACCGGCACATCAATGTCATATCACCAAAGTACACACACACACACACACACACACACACACACACACACACACACACACTAGACTACATAAACTGGATATAAAGTGTCTCTGACTATAGGCAACTTTTTCCACTGTCTGGTGTATCAGAATTTGTTTTCCAAATTGAATTGGATGACCTAGTCATATGAAAGGTTGTTATACAAGTTTTATTTGTTTATGTACTATGCAAGTTTATTTATTCCCACCATCCAGTGCTGTGTATTCCAATGTGGATGACACCACCTCAAAATAAAGAAAACATTGGAATGATCTAGTAGTGCCAGAAAGGCTCTGAAATTAAATGTTTATGCCTTTTATGTAACTAGTTTACCAGTTTTACAGCAAAAACTGCATGGTGTCCCTTTAATCAATAGCACCCTAACCTTTTTAGCAACACATCAATACTGCTACAGGGGATGGATAATGCATCCATAATCCATTATCCATAATGTATATTTTTCCTGTACTAATGTGAAATATGATGGACACTTAAATTGATTAACCCGTAGCCCTGTTGTCCACATTGGCGATTGTGCTGTCGTTAAGAATGGCAAAGACAGAACTGGACAGAACATAGACCAAATAGCTAACAGGCAGGCAATGTTAACTGAAAGTTTACATTGGCAATGTAAATTGAAGAAAGTTTTTATCTCTTATGCCCACATCTGTAAGTGTTAGCTGCCAGTTTGCAAGTTCGGTCTACATTTTACCAAATACTGCCATTATTGCCTCCAAAGAACAAAGATATTGGGCTG
Organism: Sardinella longiceps; assembly: GCA_027497455.2. Lineage (NCBI taxonomy): Eukaryota > Metazoa > Chordata > Actinopteri > Clupeiformes > Clupeidae > Sardinella > Sardinella longiceps. The sequence goes on from JAODXP020000013.1 coordinate 10,218,806, forward strand.
ATTGACACAGGGTTTTTCTGGTTAGATGAAATAAGAACTCCTCGGGCTGTCACTATAGTTCTTCTGCCCAACAAGTTTCAGTATCACTGGCTTATTCCTTTTGAGGGCTTCTGGCTTAGAGTAAAGGATGGCAATGGCGTTCAGCCCATGGAACACATGATCCCATATGTACTGCATCCCTCATACTTTCTCTCCCTCTCTCTCTCTCTCCCTTCCTCTCTCTCCTCATGTCTGTCTGGACAGGAGATCCGTGGGCGTCTGCTCTCGGCGCAGTCGTCTGTGCAGCAGCTGCGCAAGCAGCTGGGCGAAGCCGAGTCAGGGCGGCGGGACGCAGAGCTGCGTGTTCGGGCCATACAGGGCGAGCGAGACGATGCCCAGCGGGACAGGGAGACGGCCCAGAGGGAGAGGGACCGCCTCCGACAGGACAAGGCTTCACTCATCAGGTCAGTACCCCTACCACAGATGATAGACTAGTAACTTAAAGGAATACTCCACCCTTTTATGAAATTGGGTTTTTCACCCCCTTACCTGGTCTTACATATGTGGGTTAAAGCATTTTGGTCTCAGTGTGTGCATTTTCCTAGTCTGGCAACTTCAATTTTATGTCTTTTTTAGCTTTAGCTTAGTATAGACACTGGAATGTAAAGTAGCCACATAGCAACTCTTTGGCAACATCATTTTCCAGCACCTATGCTAAGCTAAGGCTAAAATTGGGGACTAGTCAGACTAGGAAAACATAACTACTGAGACCAAAAATGTTTTTACCCACATATGTAACTCGAGGTAAGATGGTGAATAAACCAATTTCATAAAAAGGTGGAATATTCCATTAACTGAGCTAATGCCAAACTAATAGCTACAAGTGGTAAAGTCACTAATGCCTGGACACACAAGGCAGAGAACAGCCAACAGGCCTTTGTCCCACTGAGTATCAATGTGTGTACCTGGGCCAGGTTGGACTGATGAATATCTGTCAGTCAAGTCTGTCAGTCAGTGCTGGCTTCTCTTGTGAGACCAGCAGTCCATATTCCTCAGTGTGTTCTCTTGTTTCCTAGAGAGAGAGGGATATTTACAGTAAGGTCGAATAACTCCTGAAGTCCAAGGGTAACTTCACACGGAAGGAATCTGTTCCTCTGTAGCCAAGAAAATACTGTATACCATTGACTACGTATTTTGCTGTGGCTTATGGCGATATGTAGATGTTCTGAAACCACAGGTTCTCATGTGACAGTCAGTGCTTAGTTGGATGAATTGGTTCCTGAGGTCAGTGCTGGATCTTCACGGCCGGTTTCATGTCCAATTGACGCTGACGCCGTTGTTTCCTTTCCACAGCGAGAAAGACGGGACGGAAAAAGCCCTGCAGGCGGCGCAGACGCGCGTGCAGCTGCTGCAGCTGGAGAGTGAGAAGCTCCAGATGGCCCTGAGCTCCAGCCAGAGAGAGAGGGACCACGAGAGGGAGGAGAAGGAGGCCGCCGTCCAGGAGCGCCAGCGCGCCAAGGCTGAGATCGAGAGAATGTGAGGGAGCACAGAGGATGTGCTGCTCAGACGCTTTTTAAAGGAGACATAGAATGGAAAAGCTTGCTCTGATGACTCAGGAGAGGGTGTGCATGGCCAGAGAGCTATCATATGAACATGGGGCATGATTATGCCCTCTGACATATGAACATCTTTAACTTATCCACTAAAATATGGGCAAATTTGAACAAAGCCTGCATGTGATGTCTGATAGCAAAAAACAATTGCAGTTCATTTGTGATGGCTAAAAAGGGCTCAATTTGGCCAAAAGGACCATTCCGGTTTTAATGTGGCTTTTAAAATCACACTCTAGCTTATTTTTGGTGAATTAAAGTTAATTGCATTCTATTTTAACATTGGAGAACAAGGTACCACACTCAATTTATCCATTCTATGTCCCTTTTAAAGAGAAGAACCACATAGGAGTTTTTGTCCAGGGCCAGCTATTTGTGTGGGGATTTCATTGGTGTGGTTGATGCCATCAGACATGAATCAAGTATGTAGCTTCCTCATTTGGTGTAAAGAAAACCTGGTATACTTGAAAAGGCCATGAAAATCCATACAGGCTTATCCAAAAACCATAAGTCATGTCCTTACAATGTGCACCAATTCAAACCATTTTAAGAAGAAAAGCTAGAGTAACTGTTCACACCAAGAGCTACTAAAGCTGTGAAATCGCCGGAAGTCATTCACTTTCTATGGGTAAGAGCGACAAAAACTAAAAAAGCTAGCACCTGTAAAAGTTTGGCGATTTGAGCGACCAAAAAAAGCAAGAAAAGCTGTCAACTTTATCCAAATTAGCTATGGCACATTTCAGCTGTAAAATCTAAACGCTATGCTGTAAATGGAATGACAACAGGCACGATCTGAGCGATAGAGCCATTTGGGCAAACACAGACATTTTAGCAGCTGCTTTTGGGGCGACAAAAGTGCTTAAGTACAGTCGACTATAGACTGGGCTCTGTAGAGTATACTGAGAGTGTGCTGTGGTTGTCCACTGTAGAGTGGGCTGCATAGAGTATGCTGTGCTTGTGTTTGAGTGTGCTGTGCTTGTCCTCTGTAGTCAGAAGCAGTGGGAGCAGAGCGAGAGCCGGGCCTCAGGCCACCGCATGGAGCTGACGGCCGTGAGGGAGACGCAGCAGCAGGGCTTGGTGGAGAAGCAGATGCTGGAGGGGGAGAGGGGTCAGCTGAGCCAGGCCCTCACTAAGGTAGGAGTACTGACTGATCTCGGCCTCAAAAACACTCTGGGCCATGTCTGTGTGAGACGGTGAGACGTTTTAGAGAGGAGTTGCGGCTGTGTGAATTACTGGTCGCGTGTCGTTGCAAGCAGCAAACTGTTGCAAAAGATTCAACGTGTCAAATCACATTTTCTGACTTTTAGAACGTCGCAGCCCATCTCGTCGAGTCACGTTAAGAAACTGATAATTCCTTTTTGTCACTATAATTGGCTTTCTTTTTGCCATCTTGTCATGTTGTTGTTATTATTATTTATATTTTCCATTCAGTTCTCCCCAGTTCTCTTTATCACTCTCCATCATATCATCTTTACTGAAAGTCAAACCTGTCTTTTAAACACTGGTGGAGTTGTACCGAGGGTCATAAACATTAGGTGGAAATGACAGGTGGCATTTGAAGACTCTTTCTTCTCCTCTTATGGGTACGGCATGGGTGTCATGTGAGGTGTGAGTATTGATGATGTGTGTGTGCCTGACCAAGAGTGTCTCCTGTAGGCTGAGTCGTCCAATGCTGAGCTGACCCTGCTGGTGAATAAGCTGCGCTCTGAGGAGGCTGCTCTGCGAGACTCCCTGGCCAAGATGGGCAGTCTGAACGAGGGCCTGGCTCAGGACAAGTCTGATCTCAATAGCATCGTCAATCAGGTGCGTGGAGGATTGCCTGATGTCCTTATTCAGCTCAGTGTCTCTGTCTACTGTAGTTCTAGAAATGAAAATTACCATCAGGAAATGATCTGATGATAGTCTGTTGACTGAAATGTTTTTGCTTGCGTAATGGACAGTGTGTGGGAGCCTATTCCTCACCAAGCTCTTGAAATGGAAAAAAAATGTTTGATTGTTTTGCTCAGCGACATCTAGCCATCAGCCATAAGGAAATGTGATAATGGCTTTTCTATGCCTATGGTCGTAGCACTATGGTATTGCGTCCATAGGCATTGTAAAAGATCCATCAGGGCCAGACCATACATTATATGCCCTAGTCTGGCTTGTCAGACTATCTACCCCTAGTCAGTGTGGTTTAATAAAGACTGGCAGTGCTCATGTGTAGACCTGTGCTGGTGTTTGTTTGTGCCTCAGCTGGAGGAGGAGAAGAGCCTCCTGCTGTCCCAGAAGAGGGAGGCCGAGCAGGAGAAGCTGACCATCCGTGACGAGCTGGTCCGCCTGGAGCAGGACCGATTGGAGCTGGACACCGCCCGTCTGGCTCTCCACCAATCACTGCAGGAGGTGGAGCTGGCCAGAGTGGGAATGGAGACCGAGCTGCAGACGGTTAAAACTGAAAGAGCCAGACTTCAGGAGAAAGTCATCCAGGTGAGAGGCTCACCTGTCCTTGTGGAGTCATAGAGACGCTGTATAGCACCTAGGAAATGAAAGAAGAATAGATTTAATGGATTTAAAAGGACATTCTGAAGTATGAACCATATTATGGTTTAAAATCTTTCAATTCCCTCTCACTCATGTGTTGTACCTGCGGACTGTGTGTGTGTGTGTGTGTGTGTGTGTGTGTGTGATGCAGCTGTGTGCGGAGGTGAGTGCCCTGGAGACAGCGCTGGTGTCGTCCCGTGGCGAGGGAGAGAGGCAGGGTGTGGCCCTGGAGGAGGCTGGGCGGAGTCGATCTGAGCTGGCGAAGGAGAGGGCGGGACTAGTGGTGCAGCTGGCAGCATCGGAAAAGGAGAACGCCTCACTGACCGAGGAGCTGGCAGCCTTCAGGTCCGACACACACATGACACACACATGATCATTTCCTCCTGGTGAAATACTCCACACAAGGCCAAAGTTGTAGACATATTCCAAAACACAATTCTCTGACAAGCATTCCAGAAGTTTCCATGTAGTACTATTACACCTTGCTACATACTATGTATGTACTACATAGTGTGGTTTGTTACACTATACTTCATGCTGCACATATGCTGTAGCAAGAGCGCTGTCAAATACACTTAGAAAAACAACGAAACATTTATTTATTAAAGCATTTTGTTGACATTACTAACATACAGCAACACATCCCCAAGGCACAAACAAATCAGATCACGCAGTGCACTAATACTGTGTTATCACAATGCCATAGCACTACAGCACATCACAAAGGCCCAGTCCCATTTCTTTTCCCTTAACACTTACACTTGTTTTCGAGTGCCCTCCAAAGTGAGACACCTCTCGATTGTGTAGTGAGAAGTGCAGAGGTCGTAATTCTTCCCCTACACAACGGGACAGCACTTCGCGTAAACGTCTTCACCTGTTTTATGTGTCTATCGTTAATACTGAATGGATATAAGGCTCTAAACTGGGGTAAACTGTTCAAATCCATCATCCATAAATTATAATCATCCTAACTTGAGAAAATCACCCACATGAGAGGCTCTGATCGTCTGTGAAAGATCTGCGCTGTGTGAAAAAATCAATCTTTTTAATATTCAAGTGCGGAATTCAACTAAATTCACATCAAACTAAGATATCCCGACATTAAAAATATATACATGTATATACATGCTTAATTACAATTATATAGCTATAGGCTATTTGTGAAGGCACTTCCCCTCTGTCCAGAAATGATTGGGACACCCCACACTCACATGTGAACGCGCAAAACTGAATGTTAGGGTCAAAAACAAGTGGAAGTGGTAGAAATGGGACAGGGCCAAAGAGACACAGGAAATAAAGAAGATGTATAAACTGTCATGTACACTTTAAGCTTTACCATACAATTTGTGTGTGTGTGTGTGTGTGTGTGTGTGTGTGTGTGTGTGTGTGTGTGTTTGTGCAGGGCTGATAAAGAGGCTCTGGAGACCAGCTTGTTTGACGTGCAGCAGCAGCTGCTGCAGCTGGAGTCTCGTAAGGAGCAGCTGGAGGCGGAGACCCATAACCTGCGTGTACGCTATGAGACCAGCACAGGTAAGCCCCTCCCCTCCAGAGTGACACGCCCCATTATCACAGACAACTCACAGGGTTACTGGTCAGTGCTCACTGTAGTTATCACTGAGATCCGCTCACTTTAGCTCAGTGTTGCTGATCAGTACTCACTGTAGTTATCCTTTAACACTGAGGACCGATCCCTATAGCCCACAGAGTTAGGCCGTGATCAGACCAAACACAGATTTCCATGTGTTATCCGCAAGGTGGTGAAGACAAAAGTTAAAAATAAAAGGAGCTGATATATTTATTTTTTTTGAGTGGATGTTGTTTGCGGTTGCTAAAGCAACCACAGGTTCACTCCACTTATCGTAGCCTTCATTTTGCTAAGCAAACTGAGGAACGGAAGATTATATTGATTATATTATATTGTAATTGAATGAAGATTATGTCATATGTCATGTCATATATTGCCTTTTCTACGTCGAGAATGAATACACAATCCATCTTGTGCGGAAAATCAGTGCGGAAAACGCTCACTGCCATTTTGAAACAACAGTAAAAATACGCCTTTCACTTGAAAATCCGCCTGTTGTGTGATCGCAGCCTTAAGGGCCGTACACATACGTTGTTACTAGTTCATCGCTTCTAGCTAGCTCGCTGGGAAACACTCTCTCGTTACCAAAGTATCTATTTGTTTATTAGTCACTGCTGAAGTATCGGAGAGGAGCATGTTAAAAGTTGTAATCACACGCCTGTGCATACCGTTACGTTTACGTTGCTTACAGTTCACTCATTTAATTTGTTTCACATATAATATGAACAGTTTGCAAAAACAAGAGATATTTTGTCTACAAACGTAAGTTTCCCATGTAACTTGCTGCTTCAGTTAACTGTCAATCAATGGTAAGTGATGTCCTGCATAATATAGAATGAAAACAGGTAAATACTGTCAGTTCTTTACAGTGTATTATGTTTTCAATCCATTACGCATCATTTGGAGCAGTGCATTTTTTTTCAGTGATCGGCAGAAATATTTTTCATGAAAGTCCAGGTTGTATAGCCCAATATACTTTTTAGACTATAAGTGCTATTCACTTTGATTGCATGGACTATTCTGGAAAAATGAACCTAGACAGCTTATGCATAATAATTTGTAAGACAGTGTAATGTTATGTTATGAGGGCTGGGTGAACTGGGGATTTAGCAGAAACACTCTTGATGTTTGGTGTTGTTGTTTGGTGGGCGCAGCGGAGCTGAAGCGTCTGCGAGCGGACAAAGACAACGCGCTGCTGCAGTGTGAGCGGGAGAGAGAGGCCTTCATGCAGAACCTGGCCTCAGCACAGCAGGAGCACCAGCAAGCCCTGCGCAATGCCATCGCCAGCCACCAGGAGGAGTCCGAGAGCTTCGCCGCAGAGAAGGTGGGTGGGACGACGCCTCCCGGCCACACGATCGGGGAAAATCCTTTTCCTTTTGTTAAAAGGAAAGAAGGGAAAATAATGTGTAATTTATAAAGCCATATTAACAGAATACAGAAGAGTACAGAATACGGAGGTGTGGTATGGATAGACATGAGCTAACAGTGTGGTGCATCAGACGAGGTGGCCGAGTGGTTAAGGCGATGGACTGCTAATCCATTGTGCTCTGCACGCGTGGGTTCGAATCCCATCCTCGTCGACATTATGGATTCTTTAAATTTCTTGAACAATAGCCTTGATAAACACGTAGACGGTGCCTGGCACATGAAGTAAGGTAATCCTATGTAATATACAGTCATATAGACCCTGTATTGAGTACTTGAGGGGACTTTTATGGATACACTCAGTTCCAATTCAAAATACAGTTAAGTTGAATACAGTGACAACAGTGATTTTTAAATGCTTAGATATTGATATATGTAATAATCTTGTTATTATACAGTATTTATATGTGTAGTATATATATTTTATTTTTTGTTGAAGTATACTTACATACACAAGGAATTTGATTTAATAAATAGACATAATAAATTATACATAAACATAAAACATAATAAAAACTGATCACAAAAAATAAAATTTCACGTAGTATACCTTTGGTAGACACATAAACATATAGATATGTATGCTGAACAATAGAGGAAACAATATACACATAGGCACATATCAACATAATGTGCAAAAAAACGTGTTCAGAGATAACACATACATGAAGACATAAATGAGATATAAACCACAGGCCCAGTATTGGCCGTGGAAGGTAAAGTGCTAGTAATAGTGCACTGTAAAAAAAAAACTGTTGAGAAAACTTAAAAAACAAAGGCAACATTATGCAATAACAATTTTACATTTTGCCAACGATAAACTTTTTGATATACTCAAATATGATTACACTGTTGACCCAATTAAGAATTCTTAATTATCATTATTTTTAGTTCTTTATTGAGCTAATGAATATTTGTTTGGTCTGCAAATGAAGGGAGTTGTTCATGTAACTACAAAAAGGTCATTGCAGGGATTCGAATTTCTCTTTACGCTACACCTACATTACCTATATTTCTTTGTTCAGCTAATGAATATTTGTTTGTTCAGCAAATGGGGGGGTTGTTCACATAACTACAGAAAGTTCATTGAGGGTACTCCAATTTCTCTTTACACTAAAGCTACTTTTCTGCATTTTCTAACATAATTACAAAACTTAATACTTAAATAATTCCATGATGCATAATGTTGCAAATTTCACAGACTTTATTTCTGTGAGCCCTTTCAAGAGAAATAAAAAAAAAATGGTCATCGTACAGATGCCTCCAAAGTCGATTAATAAATGTGTAAAAATAAAGTAATACAAACAAGGAGTCACTTTTTAAAAGAGGCTGTCAATTAAGACTGGATTTCAAATAACAGTATACTGCATAAACATTGCCTGTCCAAACAAGCAGTGGTTGTCTTAGAACTTAGGCCTTCAGTCTAAATAGATTAGTTTTGCAAATTGTACTTCTGTGAGCCCTTTTAAGAGAAAAAAATGGCTTAATACAGATGCCTCCAGAAACAGCTTAATAAATGAAAAAAAAAAAGGTAATATAAAAGGAGTCACTTTTTAAAAGAGGCTTTCAAATAAGACTGAATTTCAAATCAGTCACAGTAATGTATTGCATGCCCAACCATAAATGCAAAGGTTGACTTAGAACATGGGCCTTCACAGTCTAAATACATTGTGCACAGCTTAACATGTAACATACAAAATGGCCCTGTCAGAATTTGGAGGCCTAAGAAATGTAAAGTGTCAACATCACTTTAAAATTAAGTGCACCATCACTGAAAATTAAGTGTACATGTCAAACATAAAGCATTAAAACCACTGAATACCAACATGCATTTTGCCAACACAACATGGCAGTATGGGTTACCTACAGCAAATTCACCATAAATGGTGCCATAAATGGTAAATGACGTTCCAAGCTCAAGCTATCAAAGTTTAAAGTGAGAGTTTGTTTTTCAGACTTCGCACACGCTGTGTGCATTTTGATCCAATCTCCATGAACACGTTCTGCAAGGTATCAAAGGTATACTTGAGCGCCTTCGGGTAGGAAATATTGAGGGCGTAAAGAAGGCCGAAAAGGTATGCCAGAGCTGTGGGAGTGTCTGAGATGTCCTGTAAAACGACCCTCTCTTCTAAGACCACAGCAATGTCCTGGACCTTCGGAGAAGACCTTTCTGCAACACAGTCCTCCAGAACAAACAGAATGCCGACAGCCATGCCCTTGATAGCGACATCATCTGCATCAGTTTCCTGGAGAAGAGGGCATTTGAAAAAAATCATTTTTCTCACAGGGATAGAATGGCTATCTATGCATTCTGGAAAAGTCCAGAACGGCCATACAATCAGATACTTAATGATACAATATGACTGAACAATGTGCGGAGGCCAATACCACAAAAGAAATCTTTCAAACTCATGTCATTAAAAACATCCATGAAATGCCAAAAAGATCTACAGGAATAAGGAAGTGAATCCTTAAAGGGATTATCCGGAGTGAATCAACCCGTAGCCCTGTTGACTGAGGCTGCCGAGTGATGTCGATAGGTATCAGAACGACAGCATAAGGTACAACAAACACCTACAGTATTTTGTGAGCTTCAAATAATAAAAATAAAAAAGCAAGGTGACCAACAGAGATTAATCTAGACTGAGACCAAATGTACAAAGAGTTAAGAGCTTGACAACCTAAAGAAACGTGATTAGATACATCTTAAACTCAACATTTCCTAAACATAACAAGTGGTGGTTTGGCCCGCGAACTGCTCGCTAACGCTAAGCATATGGGGCATATGAAAACGAAATGAAAACGAAACTGACATGCCCTAATCAGTTAGCGCTCGCTGCCGTCTCATTACTCGGTCTACAGTGCATGAAAATCTGTCGTTCTTACACCTATCGATAGCACTTAGCAACGTAAATCAACAGGGCTACGTGTTTCACTCCGGATAATACCTTTAAGATCAATCACTGGTTGACCCTTCTTTTCCAAGAATTTTCATGCCAGGGCTCCTGACACCAGCAAATCAGATCTGCACAAAGCAGGTGTTTTAGAGTATTCTTCTCTCAGTCCATCCATATTCTTAGGATATCTGATGAGAATAGTTTTCTATGTATCTCAATAATACTTCCAAAACATCTGCCTGCTTTGTACAGATCGGAGAAGTGCAGCAGTCAGAGGTGTGTGTGTGTGTGTGTGTGTAGAAAAAGCCTGTCCTGTGAGTGTTGAGGAATGCAAGAAAAGTGTGGGACATATGCTGCAGTCAGGTGTGTGTGTGTGTGTGTGTGTGTGTGTGTTGTGTGTGTGTGAATGTACAGTTTTATGCCAATACTTACAAGACACTGTTTGAAAAGTTCCTGTGAACCTTCGCGGAGAAATATGGGAAGTCCTCGCAGAGCAGCATTTTTGCGGTGCCTGAGAATGTCAGAGTTCTACCAATAGAAAAAAAGAAAATATGTAGAAAAAAAGTAAATATGACAAAAACAAGGATTGTGACAGAGCAAAGTTAAATATTTCAACTACAGGCCAGTTTTTTTTTTAAAAAAAAAACATTTTGATTATACACCACAGAGCAACCTTCTGGATATGTGATGAACAACTAATTAAATAGGTGATTAAAATATGTATCTGAAGACAGAAAATAGCAATAAAGCAATCCAAATATGCATCAGTCCAATACAATTGCTACAATCCAATTAACAAAATCAGATTCCCAGATTCCTGATCCCATACCTCATCATCCAGTGCCGTCAAAATTTCTTCCATATCCTTTCCAAAGTACGACTTTCTTGCTCTGTACAGTCGGAGGAGTTTTGGGGTATATTTATCCACAGCAGCTCTGAATGTTGCCAATAATGTCTTATTTGTGATGCGAAAAAACTCCTCTTCAATCTGTCAATACAGAAACCAACATGGGCAAAATGTTAAAACACAGTGGATAAGCTCCCAGGATACAGACCTGTGAAAACAGATTTACAGCAGTTTTTAAATATGCAACTATGAGATCTTGCATGTTTTTTGTTTTTTTTTTAGCTCAATTTCATTTTTGGCTCAAAATTGTAGGCATCTCCCCTTGATCATCTTGATGCCTGCCCCCTGAATACATTGTGAAAGTCCAGTCTCTGGAGACAACACAGGGGCTGTAAATGGCAAACAAACACTAGGGTACAGGCTGTGCACCAAAACATAAAACACATTTCAGCCAAACACCAACAAGTTGGTCAGCTGATGGGGTGGAGGTTATTGAGCATGAACATATGCGTAGGGGCAGTGAGCAAAGTTGATTTTGTAGCATCAATTTGAGAGTAATTTTTTGTTTGTTTACATGGAATGTCAACAGATGTGACATCATTCAGGATCTCATAGTGCACCTTGAAATAAATGTACATCTCTTTATGTCTTGGTTTCTTTATGTTTTGGTAGTATATAGTAAGCTTTTTTGTGCCAAGTTTCTTTTTGTTTGACCATGCTATGACTATTTGAATTTTTGTTTGATTTTGTATAGGATTGTCATGATCAGGGCACTGATGTAAAAGAGCAAATAGCTCAGTCAATATTCCCTAAATAAAGAATGGTTTTGAAGCAAAATTTGTAAATTCCTACCTGGTCTTTGAAGAATAAAGCTGGCCACCTGTCTTGGATGTCGATCACCATGGGTTGGTCTTCGACTACCTCCCTTCTTCTGAGGGAGAAGGTCAAGTTCATTTTCTCCCGTATGAGTGACTCATCAATCTGTGCCTTCTTTGATGCTTCCACCAAGAGGATTCTTTGCTGTTCAAGTGAGGCCTCATTTTGTTGGTTGGGATGTTCAGGAAAATGGTTAATCTCACCACGTTTAGCCCTCTTCAGTGTGTATTGTGTCGAGCCATCGTCTGCCTTTCTTTTCCTATTGAGAGCGACTTCACTGCATCCTGCCAGACGCAGCTTTGTTCTGAAATTGTTGAACTTGTTCCTGATGCTGGTCAGCCATCCATCATGGACACACGGCCAATGATGAGGTCTCCTATGGTGAATCTGGTGATGCCTGATGAGATTATCTTGGTCCGCAGAGAAACTGCAAAACTTGCAACGCATGTGGCTTCAGTGGTCTCACCTAAAAAATACAGACATGACATCAAAATCAGTACAAAAACAAAAACCATAACTTGATAAAAGGATAAAGTAGTACTAGGCTACATTACACTGAATATCTTTTGACTTATTCTACAGTGATGAGATCCCTAGGCTAATGCAAACAAATGAAAAAAAAAATTACTATCAAATAACCCAGAGAAATATCTCTGCCTAGGAGTTCTAGAAAAATAACAAAGGTTGGGAAAAAAATATTAGAATGGTTACTGTTAGCTAAACCAGTTAATGCTGATGGTAGTTCTGGGTGGACAAGCATCAGCTTGACATGGAAACATCCTGGTTAGTTAAAAAAAAAAAAAACTACATGGTGGAAAGGGATGCCAGGGTTATTAAGATCATATCAAACAATATTCAGTCGGACTCGGTAGTAATTGCGTCAACAATGGAAAGAATAGCAACGTTTCAAATCTGTCACTGAAACACATGTAACGACCCTTGCCGTGACTGAACAGCGCGACTCCCACAGATTAACGTTACCTCGGACTAGCTCTGACTAGTCCGGACGTTCCATCATATCAAAATCGTTGTACAAAAAAAAAATCAGTGGGTCTGTTGCAAGTTTAAAACAAAGGCACTGAAAAATACCGGCAAACACGGAGGCAACTGTACACCATAAACGTACCGGCAGATTGTATATAAGCCGTTAATATCGGCTATAACATTGCTGCTGTGTAAAAATGCTTCTTATTTTAGCTCACTTTAGAATACTAGCTAGCTTCTAACCAAACGACAAAATAGTAGCCTACTGTCAAAGCTAGCACATGAAACGGTTTAGTCCCAAAATCTTAGAGACCTTGTAAATAGTTTGCTAAGAAGATTATAATGTTTCATACGTTTCTACGTTCGATACTGAGTTGAATATAATGTTAAACATAGTTTTACAGCAATATTACTTACTTTTCAAGCTTGAACCATCCCTCGCGTGCCAGAGTAGAAAACCGAAAGAACTTCCTCCTTGCATTTGGAAGGGAAACCCTGTATCGCGGTCATAATGCGCATGCGCGTATGTCATTCTCTGTCAAAAGCTGTGCATATTGAAAATTTTCAATTAAGCTTATCCACAAATGTATATTATATATCATTATGGTGCACATAATCAGACAGATGTGAAATTTTGCATCCATTTATAGTTACAAGCAATTTCATGTCAGAGCCATTCAGAATACTAACTCTTTTGAATAAGGCGTAGTTTTCTTT